>CM038147.1:515143220-515710119 GCA_021437245.1 Aegilops speltoides
GCTTATCGAGTTGAAACTTTTCACATAAGCATCGCAACTCCAAACTTTAAGAAACGACAGCTTAGGTTTATTGCTAAACCATAGTTCATACGGTGTCGTCTCGACGGATTTTGGTGGTGCCCTATTTAAAGTGAATGCAGCTGTCTCTAATGCATAACCCCAAAACGATAGTGGTAAATCGGTAAGATACATCATAGATCGCACCATATCCAATAAAGTGCGGTTACGACTTTCGGACACACAATTACGCTGTGGTGTTCCATGTGGCGTGAGCTGTGAAACTATTCCATATTGTTTTAAATGAAGGCCAAACTCTTACTCAAATATTCTCCTCCATGATCAGATCGTAGAAACTTTATTTTCTTGTTACGATGATTCTCCACTTCACTATGAAATTCTTTGAACTTTTCAAATGTTTTAGACTTGTGCTTCATTGAGTAGATATACCCATATCTGCTTAAATCATCTGTGAAGGTCAGAAAATAATGATACCCGCCATGAGCATCAACACTCATTCGACCGCATACATCGGTATGTATTATTTCCAACAAGTCAGTAGCTCATTCCATTTTTCCGGAGAACGGAGTTTTAGTCATCTTGCCCATAAGGCACGGTTCACAAGCATCAAATGATTCATAATCAAGTGATTCCAAAAGTCCATCTTTATGGAGTTTCTTCATGTGCTTTACTCCAATATGACCCAAACGGCAGTGCCACAAATAAGTTGCACTATCATTATCAACTTTGCATCTTTTGGCATCAATATTATGAATATGTTTATCACTACGATCGAGATCCAACAAACTATTTTCATTAGGTGTATGACCATCGAAGGTTTTATTCATGTAAACAGAACAACAATTATTCTCTGACTTTAAATGAATAATCGTACCGCAGTAAACATGATCAAATCATATTCATGCTCAACGCAAACGCCAAATAACATTTATTTAGGTTTAACACTAATCCTGAAAGTATAGGGAGTGTGTGATTATGATCATATCAATCTTGGAACCACTTCCAACACACATCGTAACTTCACCCTCAACTAGTCTCTGTTTATTCTGTAACTCCTATTTCGAGTTACTAATTTTTAGCAACCGAACAAGTATCAAATACCCTGGGGTACTATAAACACTCGTAAGGTACACATTAATAACCTGTATATCAAATATACCCTTGGTCACTTTGCCATCCTAATTATCCACCAAATATTCAGGGTATTTCCACTTCCAGTGACCATTTCCTTTGCAGTAGAAGCACTCAGTTTCAGGCTTTGGTCCAGCTTTGGGCTTCTTCACGGGAGTGACAACTTGCTTGCCATTCTACTTGAAGTTTCCCTTTCTTTCCCTTTGCCCTTTTCTTGAAACTAGTGGCCTTGTCAATCATCAACACTTGATGCTCTTTCTTGATTTCTACCTTCGTCAATTTCAGCATCACGAAGAGCTCGGGGATCGTTTTCGTCATCCCTTGCATACTATAGTTCATCACAAAGTTCTAGTAACTTGGTGATGGTGACTAGAGAACTCTGTCAATCACTATCTTATCTGGAAGATTAACTCCCACTTGATTCAAGCGATTGTAGTACCCAGACAATCTGAGCACATGCTCACTAGTTGAGCAATTCTCCTCCATCTTTTAGCTATAGAACTTGTTGGAGACTTCATATCTCTCAACTCGGGTATTTGCTTGAAACATTAACTTCAACTCCTGGAACATCTCATATGGTCCATGATGTTCAAAACGTCTTTGAAGTCCCGATTCTCAGCCGTTAAGCATGGTGCACTAAACTATCAAGTAGTTATCATTTTGAGCTAGCCAAACGTTCATAACGTCTGCATCTGCTCCTGCAATAAGTTTTTCACCTAGCAGTGCATCAAGGACATAATTCCTCTGTGCGGCAATGAGGATGATCCTCAAATCACAGATCCAATCCGCATCATTGCTACTATCATCTTTCAACTTAGTTTTCTCTAGGAACACATATAAAACATAGGGAAGCAACAACACGAGCTATTGATCTACAACATTCTTTGAAAAATACTACTAGGACTAAGTTCACGATAAATTAAAGTTCAATTAATCATATTACTTAAGAACTCCCACTTAAGATAGACATCCCTCTAATCATCTAAGTCACGTGATCCAAATCAACTAAACCATGTCCAATCATCACTTGAGATGGAGTAGTTTTCAATGGTGAACATCACTATGTTGATCATATCTACTATATGATTCACGCTCGACCTTTAGGTCTCCAGTGTTCCGAGGCCATATCTGCATATGCTAGGATCGCTAAGTTTAACCAGAGTATTCTGCGTGTGTAAAACTGTCTTACACCCGTTATATTTGAACGTAGAGCTTATCACACCCGATCATCACGTGGTGTCTCGGCACGAAGAACTTTCACGACGGTGCATACTCAGGGAGAACACTTATACCTTGAAATTTAGTGAGAGATCATCTTATAATCAATCAAAGCAAAATAAGGTGCATAAAGGATAAAAATCAGATGCAATCAATATAAGTGATATGATATGGCCATCATCATCTTGTGCTTCTGATCTCCTTCTCCGAAGCACCGTCATGATCACCATCGTCACCGGCGCGACACCTTGATGTCCATCGTAGCATCGTTGTCGTCTCGCCAACTATTGCTTCTACGACTATCGCTACCTCTTAGTGATAAAGTAAAGCAATTACAAGGTGATTGCATTGCATACAATAAAGCGAAAATCATATGGCTCCTGCCAATTGCCGATAACTCTTGTTACAAAACATGATCATCTCATACAATAAAATTTAGCATCATGTCTTGACCATATCACATCACAACATGCCCTGCAAAACCAAGTTAGACCTCCTCTACTTTGTTGTTGCAAGTTTTATGTGGCTGCTACGGGCTGAGCAAGAACCGTTCTTACCTACGCATCAAAACCACAACGATAGTTTGTCAAGTTAGTGTTGTTTTAACCTTCTGAAGGACTGGGCGTAGCCACACTCGGTTCAACTAAAGTTGGAGAAACTGACACCCACCAGCCACCTATGTGCAAAGCACGTCGGTAGAACCAGTCTCGCGTAAGCGTACGCGTAATGTCGGTCCGGGCCGCTTCATCCAACAATATCGCCAAACCAAAGTATGACATGCTGGTAAGCAGTATGACTTGTATCGCCCACAATTCACCTGTTTTCGACTCGTGCATATAACATCTATGCATAAACCTGGCTCGGATGCCACTGTTGGGGAACGTAGTAATTTCAAAAAATTCCTACGCACACACAAGATCATGGTGATGCATAGCAACAAGAGGGGAGAGTGTTGTCCACGTACCCTCGTAGACCGATAAGCGGAAGCGTTAACACAACGCGGTTAGTCATACGTCTTCACGATCCGACCGATCAAGTATCGAACGTATGGCAACTCCGAGTTCAGCACACGTTCATCTCGATGACGTCCCACGAACTCCGATCTAGCAGAGCTTTGTGGGAGAGTTTCGTCAGCACGACGGCATGATGACGATGTCGATGATGCTACCGACGCAGGGCTTCGCCTAAGCACCGCTACGATATTACCGAGGTGGAATATGGTGGAGGGGGGCAGCGCACACGGCTAAGAGATCAAGAGATCAATTGTTGTGTCTAGAGGTGCCCCCCTGCCCCCGTATATAAAGGAGCAAGGGGGGAGGCGGCTGGCCAAGGAGGAGGGCGCGCCAAGGGGGGAGTCCTACTCCCACCGGGAGTAGGACTCCTCCTTTCCTCGTTGGAGTAGGAGAAGGGAAGGAAAAAGGAGAAGGAAGGAAGGGGGCGCCCCCTCTCCCTAGTCCAATTCGGACTAGTCCATGGGGAGGGGTGCGGCCACCCTTCGAGGCATTTCTCTCCTTTCCCGTATAGCCCATTAAGGCCCAATACGAATTCCCGTAACTCTGGTACTCCGAAAAATACCCGAATCACTCAGAACGTTTCCGATGTCCGAATATAGTCGTCCAACATATCGATCTTTACGTCTCGACCATTTCGAGACTCATCGTCATGTCCCCGATCTCATCTGGGACTCCAAACTACCTTAGGTATATCAAAACACATAACTCATAATATAAATCGTCACCGAACGTTAAGCGTGCGGACCCTACGGGTTCGAGAACTATGTAGACATGACCGAGACACATCTTCGGTCAATAACTAATAGCGGAACCTGGATGCTCATATTGGCTCCCACATATTCTACAAAGATCTTTATCGGTCAAACCGCATAACAACATACGTTGTTCCCTTTGTCATCGGTATGTTACTTTCCCGAGATTCGATCGTTGGTATCTCAATACCTAGTTCAATCTCGTTACAGGCAAGTCTCTTTACCCGTTATGTAATGCATCGTCCCGCAGCTAACTCATTAGTCGCATTGCTTGCAAGGCTTATAGTGATGTGCATTACCAAGAGGGCCCAGAGATACCTCTCCGACAATCAGAGTGACAAATCCTAATCTCGAAATATGTCAACTCAACAAGTACCTTCGGAGACACCTGTAGAGCACCTTTATAATCACCCAGTTATGTTGTGACGTTTGGTAGCACACAAAGTTTTCCTCCGATGAACGGGAGTTACATAATCTCATAGTCAAAGGAACATGTATAAGTCATGAAGAAAGCAATAGCAACATACTAAACGATCAAGTGCTAAGCTAGCGGAATGGGTCAAGTCAATCACATCATTCTCCTAATGATGTGATCCCGTTAATCAAATGACAACTCATGTCTATAGTTAGGAAACTTAACCATCTTCGATTAACAAGCTAGTCAAGTAGAGGCATACTAGTGACACTATGTTTGTCTATGTATTCACACATGTATTATGTTTCCGGTTAATACAATTATAGGATGAATAATAAACATTTATCATGAAATAAGGAAATAAATAATAACTTTATTATTGCCTCTAGGGCATATTTCCTTCATGTATTTGGAGGTCGAAGATATGCTTTGCTACATCGACTATGGAGTGCTCCAGACGCTCTTGCGGATCTCCCGAGGAGTGCTGCCGACGCCGCGCAGTATTTTCGGGCCCAAGAAGGGAATATGACGGGGAAGCTCTTCTGGTCGCAGCACCTGGCGCTGGAGCGACCAACGCTGCTAAAGAACCAGATGATGCAGCTGGTGGAGCTGCATAGGATGTCTGGTTTGGCCATGAAGGATATCATAGTCCGGCTATGGCTGGCCGGACCTATTCCTAGTAGCTACTTCGGTCTGGTCAAGCGGCTTGGCGACGCCCTTCCCCGCATTGAGGCTGTGAAGCGCTCGGTGTGCATAGAAGGTGCGCGGATGGCCTTTGCCCGTGTCAAGATGCACTGGCCAAAGATGATGGTCGCCAACGTGGCAGTTGACGGTCCGCCTAGAGCCAAAGACCACCGCAGGCCGGAGCACTATTTTGAGTACGTCCTAGAGGGTGCCCGTTTGATAGAGAGCCAATGATCAAAGGATATTATGTTCGAATGAATGTATCGGAACTGCCCAAACGTTGTATTATAAACCAAGGTTTTGTAATATACTTGTCATTGTATCTGAAATATATTCCTCCTGTGTGGCTGTTTTGTATTTCTGAAAGTTTGCCAGTCATTGGCTTCAGCCCCCATATAGATACTACAGGGTGTTCAGAATAACGTGTAATCACTCTTGACCCAACATCTTGGTCCGTAAAGGAGGTGACTTCCATAGTGAAGCAGGCAATCAGACTATGCGGCTTTAGCGCTTTCACTTAGCCAGAGGAGTTTGAAAGTGGGGCTAGGAACTAGCCCCAGGTGCGCAGGCGGCCGTCCGAGCTGGGATACCTGAGGCGCGTGACTGAACCGAAGCCAGTCCTTCGTATAATATGGGAAAAAATCGCTAAAGATTTAGTGAGTTGCCGAATTGCTGACCAGCTCTCGCCGCATTATGACAGTCAGTTTTTAGCGTTCTCTACTGAGGTGCTTGACCGAATGAACCAAAAACACAATCGCAGTAGTTCTCCCTTTACTACCTTAGCCGAACAAGCAGAACGTAAGGTGGTAACCACAGGAGCCGGGCAACCCAACTATTGACCAAAGACATGATTCAGAGCCGATGCATATAATGCAATGTTCGGGACGCCGAAGTATACTTTTAAAAGTGTTCGGACTTCTGTTGTTTGAAAATATGTGGCATGATAGAGCCCCTGGCGTTTGAAATTGTGCCGAGGTGTATAGGTCAATGTGACATATAGAGGGCAGACAGATTTAAGAAATAGGCCAATACCGAACAAGGTTGGGCGGAACTGCTTCCATTATAATCTGAGTGATACGTCAAAACATATTTTTACAGATGGTGCCATGGGTAGCGAGGCTATTTTACATGCCAAGGACAAGGGAAAGCAATATACGGGTCCTTAAAAAGGAAAAGATGATCTTGGGGATCCCTTGTACGTTCTACCGCATGTCTACGCCGCTTTTCGCCTTGGTGTATGATCCTTTGAAGGGATTGGCGATCGAATATAGATAAGGGGCCTGGAAAGGGGGCCCTTGGTACCATCGAAAGGTGATGTGGGTTGTAAAGAACCGAAAAAAAAGAGAAAGAAAATATGAAGGTCCGGATAGGATCGAGCCGTATTGCGGACTTTATTTTTAGTGTGCCTCCGTCCTTGCCCATGGTATCTTTAGTGCATAGTTATGTACGCGTGGTACGTATGCCGCAATCGAGTTGGGATTTTGATGGAGGCCGGATTGCTAGTCGAGCTTTGGACGAGCCGGACTGTCATTCTGCAGGGTAGGCTGGACTTGCTTGACAGTGTGTGAGGGCTTGACTGTCGAGGTAGCGTTCGGCTTGACAAGGCCACCCTGTATTTCAGCTGCGAGGGCCGTGGTATGTTCCTCAGTACGGAGGGAGTGCTTCATATTTCCATTGACTGTTATGACGCCGTGAGGTTCGAGCGTTTTGAGCTTTAAGTAAGCATAATGCGGGACCGCATTGAAGCGGGCAAAGGCGGTTCTTCCGAGCAGTGCGTGGTAACCACTACGGAAGGGGACGATGTCGAAGATCAAGTCTTCGCTTTGGAACTTGTGTGGCGAGCCGAAGACCACTTCCAATGTTATGGAGCCTGTGCAACGGGCTTCCACACCAGGGATTACACCTTTAAAGGTGTTTTTAGTGGGCTTGATTCTTGACGGATCAATACCCATTTTGCGGACCGTGTCCTGATAGAGCAGATTAAGACTGCTACCGCCGTCCATAAGGACTCGTGTGACTATGTTCTACAGATTAAGACATGTGACCTGATAGAGCAGATTAAGACATGTTCCTATGACTATGTGATTATGCAACTCCCGATTACCGGAGGAACACTTTCTGTGCTACCAAACATCACAACTTAACCGGGTCGTTATAAAGGTGCTCTACATGTGTCTCCGATGGTATTTGTTGAGTTGGCATTGATCGAGATTAGGATTTGTCACTCCGATTGTCGGAGAGGTATCTCTGGGCCCTCTCGGTAATGCACATCACTATAAGCCTTGCAAGCAATGTGACTAATGTGTTAGTTGCGGGATAATGCATTACGGAACGAGTAAAGAGACTTGCCGGTAACGAGATTGAGCTAGCTATTGAGATACCGGCGGTCGAATCTCGGGCAAGTAACATACCGATGACAAAGGGAACAACGTATGTTGTTATGCGGTTTGACGATATAGATCTTCGTAGAATATGTAGGAGCGAATATGAGCATCCAGGTTTTGCTATTGGTTATTGACCGGAGACGTGTCTCGGTCATGTCTACATAGTTCTCGAACCCGTAGGGTCCGCACGCTTAACGTTCGGTGATGATAGGTATTATGGGTTTATGTGTTTTGATGTACCAAAGGTAGTTCGGAGTCCCGGATATGATCACGGACATGACGAGAAGTCTCAAAATGGTCGAGACACAAAGATCGATATATTGGATGACTATGTTTGGACTTCGGAAGGGTTCCGGTGAAGTTCGGACAAATACCGGAGTGTCGGGGGGTTACCGGAACCCCCCGTGTCATGTAATGGGCCTATTGGGCCTTAGTGGAGAAGAGGAGGGGCGTCCAGGGCAGGCCGTGCGCCCCTCCCCCTCTAGTCCGAATTGGACAAGGAGGGGGGCTCCCCTCTTTCCTTTCCCCTCTCTCCTCCTTCCATCTCTCCTACTCCTACTCCTGGAAGGGTTGGAGTCCTACTCCCGATGGGAGTAGGACTCCCCTTGGGGTGTGATACGTCTCCAATGTATCTATAATTTTTTATTGTTCCATGCTATTATATTACCCCTTTTGGATGTTTATGGGCTATATTTTACATATTTATATCATTTTTGGGACTAACCTACTAACCGGAGGCCCAGCCCATATTGCTGTTTTTTGCCTATTTCAGTATTTCGAAGAAAAGGAATATCAAACGGAGTCCAAACAGAATGAAACCTTCGGGAGCGTGATTTTTGGAACGAACGTGATCCACAGGACTTGGAGTGCAAGCCAAGAAGCTGCCGAGGCTCCAATGAGATAGGAGGGCGCCCCCCTATAGGGCGTGCCCCCCCTATCTCGTGGGCCCCTCGGGCGGCAACCGATGTACTTCTTCCTCCTATATATACCTACGTACCCCGAAAACATCCAGGAGGAGGACGAAACACAATTTCCACCACCGTAACCTTCTATATCCGCGAGATCTCATCTTGGAGCCTTCGCCGGCACTCTGCCGGAGGGGGAATCGACCACGGAGGGCTTCTACATCAACATCCTTGCCCCTCGGATTAGTTGTGAGTAGTTTACCACAGACCTACGGGTCCATAGTTATTAGCTAGATGGCTTCTTCTCTCTTTTTCGATCTCAATACAATGTTCTCCCCCTCTCTTGTGGAGATCTATTCGATGTAAACTCTTTTTGTGGTGTGTTTGTCGAGATCCGATGAATTGTGGGTTTATGATCAAGTTTATCTATGAATAATATTTGAATTTTCTCTGAATTCTTTTATGTATGATTGAGTTATATTTGCAAGTCTCTTCGAATTATCAGTTTGGTTTGGCCTACTAGATTGATCTTTCTTACCATGGGAGAAGTGCTTAGCTGTGGGTTCAATCTTGCGGTGTCCTTACCCAGTGACAGAAAGGGTTGCAAGGCACGTATTGTATTGTTGCCATCGAGGATAGCAAGATGGGGTTTATATCATATTGCTTGAGCTTATCCCTGTACATCATGTCATCTTGCTTAATGTGTTACTCTGTTCTTATGAACTTAATACTCTAGATGCAGGCAGGAGTCGGTCAATGTGTGGAGTAATAGTAGTAGATGCAGGCAGGAGTCGGTCGATGTGTGGAGTAATAGTAGTAGATGCAGGCAGGAGTCGGATTTACCATGTAATCAAGTTAGTTTTGTTAGGGTTTGATCCCTAGTATCCACTATGTTCTGAGATTGATTTTGCTATGACTTTGCTATGCTTAATGCTTGTCACTAGGGCCCGAGTGCCATGATTTCAGATCTGAACCTATTATGTTTTCATGAATATATGTGTGTTCTTGATCCTATCTTGCAAGTCTATAGTCACCTATTATGTGTTATGATCCGACAACCCCGAAGTGACAATAATCGGGATACTTCTCGGTGACGACCATAGTTTGAGGAGTTCATGTTCACTATGTGCTAATGCTTTGTTCTGGTTCTCTATTAAAAGGCGGCCTTAATATCCCTTAGTTTCCGCTAGGACCCCCTGCCACGGGAGGATAGGACAAAAGATGTCATGCAAGTTCTTTTCCATAAGCACGTATGACTATTTACGAAATACATGCCTACATTACATTGATGAAATGGAGCTAGTTCTGTGTCACCCTATGTTATAGCTATTACATGAGGAATCGCATCCGGCATAATTATCCATCACTGATCCATTGCCTACGAGCTTTTCATATACTATTCTACGCTTATTTACTTTTCCGTTGCTACCGTTACAACCACTACAAAAACCTAAAAACTATTAACTTTACTTTTGCCACTGTTACCTTTATTATCATACCACTTTTGCTACTAATACTTTGCTGCAGATACTAAGTTATCCAGGTGTGGTTGAATTGACAACTCAACTACTAATACTTAAGAATATTCTTTGGCACCCCTTGTGTCGAATCAATAAATTTGGGTTGAATACTTTTGTCGGGGCGTAGCTCTGTGGCCTCGAGCACCTATGGGGCCTTTCGGGGCCCCTTCAGTTCGGCAAGGAGCGGGGTCGCGCTTGTGAGCAGATCGAGGTCGAGCGCGCGGGGGAGACGGGCGATTTTTACCCAGCTTCGGGGCTCTCCGGAGAGATAAAACCCCTACTGCTGCTTTGGTGGTTATATTTGATCTAGCTCGAGCGTACGAGCGTATTTGGTCCTTGATTTGATGGAGAGCAGGAGAGCAGGAGGCAGCGGCCGTCAGGAGTTCATAGTGATTTTGATCGGCAGAATATATACTTTTGAACAGCAGAATATTTTATTGATGTACGATTTTATGAGTAATGAGTCGGGTGGTGTGTAATTCTTTCCTTTTTCATTGTACTTTTTATGGATGGAGGCTTTCCCTCTTTCAGGATGTGGGACTTTCGTTTTTTATTCTGATTGATGGAACGGATCGATGCTTTATTTGTTTTGTATATATCACTAATACAGTTGGACGTGTCAAATGCCTTTTCTGTGGGACGGGACCATACGTGTTACCCATGTTTTTCCTTTTATATTGAACATAAATTGCACAATCCAATGGTGTATTTTTTTAAGATCACCCGAAAAAAAAATCAAAATGTGAATTAATAAGAGAACTTGAATGGTGCGGGTAATCAGAGGATATCCTTGTGTTTGGATTTCTTTCCTTTTTCTCGTTACACTTTATATGGACAGAGGATATCCTTGTGTTTGACGTGAAACTGTCTTTTTTTTTCATGAACCGATCCGAACTTTAAAGGTGCGGGTAATCAGCAGGGCGTTCGGATTTCTTTCCTTTTTTTTACGCTGGACTTTTAATGGGCGGATGTTTTTTTTATGTGAAACAGCGGGGCATTCTAATTTCTTTCCTTCTTTATGCTGGACTTTTAATGGACGAAGGTTTTTTTTTTTTTTATCTGAGGCGGCCCCTTTTTTTTGGAGCAAACCTTTTTTCTTTTGGTCAACATATGAGAACAATAATGGCACGGGTAATCAGCCGGGTCGTGTGGATCTATTTCTCGCATGGAGACTTTCCTTTTTAAGGTGTGGCTATCCTTTTTATTTTCGTGAACATATGGAGGCCTTATATGTTTTGTATACGACTAACTTTTTTTTTTCATGAACTGGGTATACCACTAACGTTGGACGTGACACATGTCTTTTTTCTGGGACGGGACCATCTATGTTACGCGAGTTGTTTTCTTTTTATCCTGATCGTTAATTCTACAATCCAACAGAGTAATTAATTCTAATGATGTGGATTAGTGAGAGATCTTGAAACGTGCCTCCAATTAGTAAATATAAGATTATTATTATGGACTAACCATTTATATTATTTGAATTATAGAGTATCCCTCGGACGGTTCTACCTCCTAGATATTCACTGTGATTATTTTCTTATAAGCCCATTAGGTGTTGTTGCTGAGACGCCCTACTATGGCATGCTTGTTATTTATTTATTTTATGAGCCCTTTATGTGGTGTCACACAGACGCCCGACTGTGGCATGTTCGTTACTTGTTTCACTTATAAGCCCTTTATGTGGTGTGACTCAGACGCCCAACTGTGGCATGCTGTTATTTATTTACTTTATAAGCCCTTTATGTGGTGTCGCTCAGACGGCCGACTGAGGCATGCTTTACATTATTGTCCTTTCGAGGCGTCGCTTCAGACACCCGATCGGTACATTCTATTTCTACTCTCTGATTGCACAGTCATGTTTATATGAATAAGTTGCTTACGTGCATCATAAATTTTACCTTATGACTGACGTTGTGATCATAGAATATTTCAGTGCATGATTATCATTTGTTATGTTTTACCCGTGTTCATCATGTTTGCGAGTACATTCAAAGTACTCAATGGCTTGTCCCTAGCTATTGTCTTGGCCAGATTTCTTGCATTGAGAGGAGCGTTGCGATGCCAGCCCCGGAACCTAAGCAATGGTGATAATAGCCTCGTGAAGATAGGAGTTAACCTGGTCAGCTGTTCTTGTGGGAAATGGAGTCCCATAGACGCTGAGAGACCACAAACCGCTTCCACCATCAGCCACTAGAAACCATTTGTTGTACTACATATTTTGTAATTTTGCTTGGAGTTTCTGTATCAAGTTGGTGCCTCATCAGCTAATAGTAATCCTGGGGCTGGTGAGCACAAGGACCATTTTCTGGGAAATTGATATCCCGAAAATCCGGTCCTGACATCAAGCTTCCATCATTTGTTTACATAATTGATGTACTATACAAATAATTTTCCAGCGACATGAAATTGTACAATGGTGTGAGCTTTCATCTTTTGTTTCGTATGTCTTGCCATCGATGCTCTTTCGGAAACAATAAAAAACTAACTTCCTTGCTAATGCATGTCAATTATTAGCAGATCAGAGCTAATAATTACATCTGGCCCGAAGACGAGTTGTGATAAGGTGTTAAATTAAAATTGATCCATGCTTTCATTGGCAGCAACGTCCCCCCAGCTCTGTCTAAATCAACAAGGCATGTTGGGAAAAAAGTAGCTGTCTGGAGCATGCAACATTCCGATCATTTTGTGCAGTTCCACTAAAATAGAGCTGAGCATTCCTGTTCCAAAGATATTAAGTGTGATTATCATAATAGAGGACTACTGATGAAACAATAAACACACAAATAGAAGCCGGTCACCTTTGCAGTCTCTTTTAAGACTAACTAGTTGGAGAAGATTAGGCTCGGAGTTGGATGAGGAGGATAGAGCAAAACCAATCTCCCTTTGTGCAGTCGCACTGAATGTAGAGACGTTGCCCGTGTGACATTTTAGTAGAACTGCAAAAAACACTCTTAAGAAAAAAGTGATTTGTGCAGTTCACCAAAAGGTCGCAATAGCAACGAGGTGAAATGGATAGCCCTGTTTGCAAAAAAGAGGTAGATAGGAAATAATTACTGGCCAATAACAGTTGATGACACATGCGACGACAAAAAAGAAGCATATTCCTTGTCCTAAGGGAAGATAACAACACAGTTGTGTTTGTCAAAAATGGTGTGAGGACGAGATTGCAATATGGAAAGTACGTCGGACGAGCGACGTTTTGGGCAAAGAACGATGGAAGATCCACATGCAGCAACATGGGAAGACAGGCAGTGGAGCAAGGCCGGAGGGGATAACTGGAGGTCGTCGGGGTGTAACTAGGTGAGCAGCGGCGGGCGGAATCTACGAGCAGGTGGTGTAGGCCCTGCCGCGCCGGAGCTTGGTCAGAGAGAAAGGCGTGTAGCACAGATCGGGACGTGCTGCCTCTGCACCGTCGAACGGAGAAACGATGCACTTCCTCCCTTTCCCCCGACGGACGGGATGCGGCCGGATCAGTGACCAACGGTGAGAGAGAGAGAGGCCACCGCACTCCCTTTCCCCCAGTGGAAGGGATGCGGCCGGATCAGTGACAAACGGTGAGAGAGAGAGAGGCCACCACGGCCTTGTGTGAGATACTCTGTAGAGCGACAAACCAGGCAGGAAGGCTCCATTGTATATAATTGAGCGGACTACCTTTTTCTCCATAAAAATCATTTTATATTCTGTGTACGTGCCATTGAGCGCTATAACTTTATTTAAAAATAACGCGGCAAGGCGTCAAGTCAAACTTTGTTTTGTGCACGCGTGGTACACGACCTCCCTAGGTAAACAACCGCTACAGGCGTTCAAATTTGCACGTGGGCTGCCATTTCGTAAAGAAATGAGCTCCACCGTGTACCCACGCGGGTGTGGGTGGGCACGAAGCGTGAGTACGTGCACGGTGCACCTATTCTCTTCTTGTATACGTACACCACCTACGTGGGGTTGTGTGAGAGAGATACAAACCTAGAGAGATATAGTGTGTGGGTTCGTGATAGTTTTTTTTGGGGGGGGGGTCAACCAAAAAATGTAACATATACAATGTGTGTGAAATAGAGTCCTGGATATAACATATATATAGAGAGGGCAATCCACGACAAGAGAGTGGAGGTATCATCGGCTTGAGGTGTCAATAGAATCGAAGAGAGGGAAGATGTGTGTGTGTATGTGTGCGCGTGCATGCGATCGATAAAGAGTGACATTGAATTTGTGTGTGCCCAAGTGAAAGATATAGAGTGGCTGGCCTACTGGAACGTGAGAGGGGACATGTGCAGTTTGTCTCTGTGGTATGGATACCTACCTGCATCGCTTGACTATCGGTGTGTGGTGGGGGAAGAGGGAGGCCCAATTAACTATAGAGGTGCAATGGCTGGTATATGTGTGGAGGAGGAGAGAGGCCTACCTCATGTATTCAGGAGATCGATCTGCCTCATGTATTAAGGGAGATCGATCAACATCCATACATATGTGCAGGAGAGGAATAAGGTTGGGAGAGAGACAGAGCAAGAGTGTTGGAGGGGGTGGTAGTGGAGTTGCTTCTAACAATTGGTGGGATAGGCTTGCTAGACAAAGGGAGGGCATGCCCGCAATATCAATAAGAGAGGAGATGGCTGCTTGTTGTTGTCTATGCATGTGCGTGTGAGAGACGGGTCGGGAGGCATGCACGAATGATGAGGGGGGACGATATGGCTGTGGCAAGCACATGTAACTACATAGGAAGATCAATTGCCCTTTGTTAGAGAAAGGAGAGACATAACTTGTGAGGTACATCGATCGATGGGGGGATAGTTAAAGTCGATCTAGGTATATGTTGGGAGATCGATCGTTACTGTATACACGCATGTGTGTGTTAGAAGCAAATGAGGCACGATGAGAAGGATAGAGAGAGGGATGCATGTAGGAGGTGTTATGAGAGGCATACTATATCGAGGGGGAAGGAGTGTGCGAGTATGAGATTGATGAAAAGAGTGGTGGGAGTGAGGCATGGACGGTGACAAGAGAAGAGGGGAAGCTTGTGTTTGTGCTAGGCACACCTGGCTGGAGAGGCATATCGATCGATGTGTGCCGTAAAGAAGGAGCTGGGGGCCTACACACACCATGGGTGAACGACCTAAAGTGAAAAGATGAATTTGCACGATGGAGCTAGAGAATGCTGAGGGAGGGTGAGAGGGATGCGGGCGTGTGCATGCACGAGAGAAAGTTAGCACTAGCTACAAAGATAAGAGGATTGCGTGGGTGTAAAAGACAAATAGAGATCATACTTCATTATAAAAAGCGAATTCGGATATTTGAAGAATTTATTATAGTGTTTTAAACTGACACATGTGTGAATATATATAACGGTGATACACATGGTGTGGTTATGAACATGTTATACAACATATAATATATTTTATCTCTACTCTTATAAATGGTGGAGGGCCTAGGCAAACTTGCCAAATTTCAGAAAATATGATGGAGTCAAATGATGTTGGTGGTATTTTTGTGGGTAGGGGATGTCAATAGCTTCAAAACGAGCTAAAGAACGTCAAAATCGGAGTTCGGATGAATTAGTTATGGACAAAACAAGATTTCAGCCGTGTCAGTTTCAGGGTTAACCGGACATCCGGGAAGAGCTCCAGCTCATCCGGGCTATGTCCGGATGATCCGGGAGGACATCCGGATGATCCGGGTTCGTCAGCGCCGGTTCTGTTTTTCAGGCGCGCGATTTATCCGGACATCCGGGGGGGGGCGTCCAGCTGATCCGGACTTGGTCCGGATGATCCGGGAGAAGGTCTGGATGATCCGGCCAAGTCAACCCGCTCGGGATTTGCTCTCGGGGACGAATTTTTGGGCGGAAATGGATGATTTTCGGGGCAAAATTTGAAGGATTTCGTGGATGGAAGGTGGGGAAACTTGGGGGAAAGCTAGATCCACTTGAAACCAAGCAAATCCATGGATCAAAATCAACAAAACATCATCAAAACCAACAAATCACAAAAAAATTTGGGGTTTTTTGGTGGGGATTTTCGGATTTTAGGACGAAAACAACAAAATCAAGCTAGAAAACACGGGGTAGGGGCTCCAAAAAATTGATGTAGGGTGGAACCCTAATTCGTCGATCTTTCACGTTTGGAGGGGATCCTACGGAGGGAACACGAAGAACGCGCGGAAGAACGAGGGGAAACACGGGGAAAACGAGAGGAAATCACTCAACCAACAAGGAATCGATCACACAAGTGCTAGATCAACATACACACACGAGATCCACTAGATAAATAGTCAACTAGGGTAAGGATACAACGGAACCGTTCATCTCCAAGAGGAGGCCTTGAATCCACGAGGGGATCTTCCCATAAAGGGGTCTTGTATCCGAGAGGATCTTCTCCGAAGAGGCCGCGGTCTCTCACGAGGAGGAGATCCGATAGATGAGCGTAGCTCTATCTCTAATCTGAGCTAAACCAACGCTAACCCTCAAAGTGGGGAGGAGGTCTATTTATAGTGCTAAGCCACGAAGGGGTAAGTGAGGGGCGAAGGGGTACACGGGCCTCGGCCCAAGTCGCGCACACAGGCGGGATCCGGATGATCCGGATGGCGGCCCGGATGATCCGGGTGTCGGGGGTCCGGATGATCCGGGCGACCGTCCGGATGATCCGGCTTCGTCGAGGGGCTTCTGTAGTCTTCGGCGCCGATGCCCGGATGATCCGGGGGAGGGCCCGGATGATCCGGCTGGACCCGGATGATCCGGCTGGGTGTCCGGATGATCCGGGCAACTCCAGTCTTGCTCCATTCTACTTCTTCTCCTTTCTTCCGTCTTCTCTTCCATGCTTGGCCTTGGTCCTTGGATTCTCCTTGGCCATCCTGGTTGTACCTGTGTGTATACAAGGTCCACGCATGAGGTAGTAGCCATGTCTCATATGCGGAAAGTGACGGTTCGAAGAGGAGTGAATTCACCTTGTGTCCGATGGCGCATAGTCGAGGTCTCATCTTATGTATCCTTGGGGCTTGGAGAGTAGTCGGAGTGTACATGGGGATGAACGTGGGATGCTCCGCATCAACATACTTGCATGTTATGCGTACGTGTAATGTGTAATGCTATGTGTGGATCTGATTATCTAGTTGTTTACCCTTAGTAGTCTCTCTTACCGGGAAATGTCTCCTAGTGCTTCCACTGAGCCCTGGTAGCTTGCTACTGCTCCAGAACACTGAGGCTGGCCGGCATGTGTCCTTCTTGGTTCATGTGTCTGTCCCTTCGGGGAAATGTCACGCGGTGTCTACCAGAGTCCTGTTAGCCTGCTACAGCCCGGTTTACCAGAGTCCTGCTAGCCCACTTGCTACAGCCCGGATTCACTAGCTGATGACCGACACGTTCGTTGTTGGGTCATGTATGTCTGTCCCTGTAAGTTAGTGCCACTTTGGGTTCATGACTAGCCAGGTCAGCCTGGGTTCTCTGTCATATGGATGCTAGCGACACTGTCATATACGTGTGCCAAAAGGTGCAAACGGTCCCGGGCATGGTAAGGCGACACCCGTGGGAATACCGTGCGTGAGGCCGCAAAGTGATATGAGGTGTTACATGCTAGATCGGTGTGACTTAGAATCGGGGTCCTGACAGCTTTGGTATCAGAGCCTGACTGCCTATAGGATTACCAAGCCAAACTGGTCGAAGTTGAGTCTAGAAATTCTTTAGTTATGTAAGGGAATTGATTGTGGGAACGAACGTAAGGCTCTTTTTACACCTTATACCTCATGGCCTTGTGATCTGAGTCATCCTATCTTCCTACGGGGTTAAGGAACTAGGCTTTCTCTTCCGTCTATCAGGATCACGTGTTACTACTCCGTAGTCCCATAGGATTGGTTGATTATAGTCATATCCCAGTTTTCGAAGTATTTCCAGTGTAGCATGTTTAGTACTATCCCAGAACCTTGAGTGGTGACGTTGAGTATGTTACTACCCCATTTTAGCAAGATGTCTCATTCTGAGCATTTTACTGCCGTTATGCTGCCGGAATTGCCCTAGGAGTTCGAGAGTTACTAATTTCCTTGTCCTACATTCTACAACCTATAGTTGATGTTGATTCCTTCCTTGGTTTCGCTTCTTAGGATGTCATCAGTTAAGCGAAGTTCTGTTGCTCGTAGCCAGAACCACGGAGAAGGTAGGGATGAGGATCCTCCCGACTAGCTTTCATTGGCAAAGTTCATGCTAGAGATGGAGAGCAACAAGCGCCAGTCTAACCGCCTATTGGCACGTATCGAGGAGAACACCGCACATCAGTTCAAAGGGTCTGCAACCATTCATGACTTCATTCGCTTGCACCCACCTACCTTTCATCACTCCATCGAGCCACTCGATGCAGATGACTGACTCCGTAGCATCACTCATAAGCTACGTTCCGCGAACGTAGCTGAGCATTTTAGAGTATCCACTTCAAGTTGTCTATGTACCACGTAAGCATCCAAGAAGTCCATAACCGCAGACCCGGCTATTCGAATAGATCATGTTAACCCTGCAGGGGTGTACTTCTTCACACACGCTCTCCCCACTTACCGCCATGTACACGTCATGTATCTCGGCAACCTTCAAGCGGAATCCTGGCGAGGGTGTCGGCGACGACCTGACTAACCACACAAGACCCAAGTCCAGGTTTATCGCCTATTCGGGTTCCATCCGCGAGGGACTCCGGCCGAGGTTTCCATCACGGCCCCAAACGATGTCTGCAAGGTTCCCGAGCCCACCATCCGGGTGCCACTCAGTACACCAGGCCACGTGTGCCTAGTCTGTCCCAAGCCCACCCTGCCGGGTACCACTTGGTAGAAAAATAACACTACCTACAAACACCAGAAACTAGTTGCGACTCCTGGACAGAGAACAAGTTGGTTAGTAAGTCGAGAGGGTTTGGAGCACCCGGAGCCCAATGTGTGGTAGTATAGAGTCATTGGACAACATACATAGAACTCAGTGCTTAGGGACGGTTCCAGTGAGACAACCCACCATGTACTCCTACATGGCCTCTCACCGCTACCTTTACCAAATCGTGTTCACACACTTCACTCTCAGCACCAGAACATATCGTAACACTCCAATTCATTCCCAATGAATCAGACCTGACACAACTCTAAGCAATAGCAGGCATAGCATGGTAGGAACACAACATGGCTCAATCAACTCCTACACATGCTAGTGGGTTTCAACTATTTATTGTGGCAATGACAGGTCATGCAGAGGAATGGGTTCAACTACCGTAGCACAAAGTAGCAGATGAATCATTGTTGTTCTAATGCAGTAACTGAGAGCAGGAGCGAGAGAGTAGGATTGTATCAGAATGAACAAGGGGGTTTGCTTTCCTGGTAGATCAACAGAGGGGGCACTGCTCCTCAGACAAGTACTCTGGAACGGTCTCCAGAGCAGGACCTATCGAGAAGGAGCGGTGTCGGCAATCAATACACAAGTATATGCAACAATATGATGCGTGAACATGGCTTGTAGATATGATGTTGTTTGAGCTAACTAGCAAAGTGGCCTCTCGATGCGCGGGCTAGGTTTTATAAAATTTAATAATAAGAACATAACTTTTGTTTTGTCTAAAGATGAATCAAATATGATAAGATTTACAAATATAAGACTCCTATCATATAGTTTTGTCTTTGTTATCTTTGATTCTTGTTGATACTTAAATATATACGTTAACCATTTACTATTTACTTGCCGATTATGCATGCCAACCTAACTGTATTTTTTTCTGATCACATTTGTTCTACTAATTATATTTGTATCATATTCCATGCATTTTTATCACGTTGCAGTGTATTCTTTAAACACATATATATCTAATAGTTCTCATTTTTGTGTGGAGGCATGGATAAATTTTTGAACAGTCTGCAAGCTTGACATATTATTAATCATTCTAGTGATTTTTCATGTAAGCGGTTTATTAAATTTGGTAGATGAAGTTAGTGTGCAATTATATACTATATATATGCACTAAAACTATAGTGTTAGGTATTTGATTGCATGATCATTTGATTGAGCTATGTTAAGAAACATGCACTAATCTAGGGTTCTAGACCAATGTTGGCTCATGTTCAAATTTAAGAAAGTTTGCTATAACATTGTCGACACTTTTTAGAAAAGACAATGTCGACACTACTTATTTAGCGTACAGGACGACTGTGGTTTCATGGGTCCTACCGTGTTGATCCTCCACTTTCCCCTTTATGTATTGTTCTTCTCTTAGTAGCTCCCAGCCATGGAAGTAGCCGATCCATCATGGATCCACAACGTGGGAGGATCACTCCGAAGGTCCCCTGGTTTTCCTTCTTGGTGTCCCTCAGTTGGATCTACATTTTCAGCTATTTAATCCTGGGAATTTAAATACAATTATTATTTTCTTGTTTTCAAAAATCATATGCATGCTATCTATGCCAACCTTTATTCCATATAATTCCGTCATTCTTTTTTTTTTGTGTGTGTACACAATTCCTAACTAAAGTCAGGATCAAACATATATCAGACAATCTAATGAAGAACACACAATATATATATAGTTGGTCATCAAGGGTAGAGGAAACCCTTTTTTTATTATCACCATTCCACAAGTTGGTAATTTCCTTTCCCTTCAAATAAAAACGAAGTGGTGTGAGACTAAAATATGGTATGATAATACAGTATTTTACAATACCATCACCGGTTCATTGTAACATAAACATGAGAATTGAACTACACATCTATAATACAGTATTGTGAACTTGGGCGAACATATGCATTGACTAATAATACTCCTTGGTGTCTCCGGAAGAACACCATAAACATGAGAATGGAACTACACATATATATATATAGTGCATTCACAAACATTTCACATCTACCTAATCAATTACTGTCAACAAAAATTGCTACTCCATGGTTCTTTTCTACTCATGGTTACTCTTCACTTAGTATTTAGGCAGTAACTACGTGAACATTACAATACTTGTTTTAGATGCCCGTGCTCGCAGGTACCTGCAATAAAAGTACAGATCTAAATTAATACTCTACATAGTAGTAATCTAACTATTTAGTTGATAACTGGATAATCCTGTACACATTCCTACAGAACCCGCACTCCATTAGTAAATAGCTTTATGAAGTTCAGCGGAGGTCTACTGTAGAAGAATGTCAAGCGTACTGTAGAGATTAATCGAGAACACTGCTAACAGAACAAATCTGGTGCCGTGTGCATAACAGATATGTTGCAACAACTATTGAAACTTTAATTCTTATACGGAAAAGACTACTCTGACAGTCTGACCTAACTCACTCGAGCTTTCCAACATCTTATTATATCGGTGTATTTGTAGGATAGGCTTACACAAATGTTCTTAGGATCTAGAACAAAAATGTTCTAGATGAAACGGATTCGAATTTCTTGGTAAAAGAGTGAAAAATACTGGAGAAAATTCAAAACAAATTGAACAGAGCAAAGTTGGCGCCCCTCCACTTCTATAAGATTATTCTTTTTATTTCCTAAAAGTAATTCTTAAAGCTAAACTGCATTGACAACATAGAACAACAACATAACTCTGATGGAATGATAGGATGGGATAAATCCACATCTTTTTGAATGTACCTTTTGAATGTCCATGTGAAGCTAGCAAAAAGCATACACAAATACATAGTTCTACGCATATAATGGTATGGAATCACGAATTCCTTTTCATGGAGTACTGCATGAGCATGTAGCACAAAGGATCTTCGATCTAAGATGTATCGGTGTCACTGGTCTTTTGAGAAAAAATATTGTAGAATAGAATAGTTTCTTTCTCACTGAGAAATAATAGGGATATCCTAAGATTCTTGTGAAGATTCTTTTCCTTTTTTCAAACCCATCAACAAAGGAACTTTCAGATAATTCTACAAACATTAGATAGGTGCTGTTAGACCAATATGTTGTGGTGAATGTTGAGCAACACATGTTTCCCCTTAGCATATAAAATCTGTGTCTTGTGGCTAAATCATATAATTCTTATCATTTCTATTTTTCCTAATAGTGTCAATGCACATCTAGTACTACCATCTTGAACTCGTAATTGCATATCCAGGAAACTGAAGCCAAAATATATTTAATATATGTTTAGTAAACCTCCAAATCGATAGGCAGCATACAAAACAGATCATCTTGTTCCTTCTGTTCTCCTAGTTATTGTTAATTCCTCATTGTACCTGTGCAGGCTGTGCTCATCTCAAATATAAATTAATTATTTGGCAAGGTGCACCTTTCACTATCTGTTCATCCAAGTGGCTTCACGTTTCTTTATTCTGCTGGGAGCAACTCAAACCTCCTCTACATAATTCGCTTCTTACTCTATCCAATTGGTTGATCCTTTGATTTCTTATTCCAAGTGATAAAGGATGGGAAAAGGTGAATATAACAAAGAGTAGTTCAGCTAGTCCCCAGTTGCATGAGACACATCTTGTTGCCTCGCCCTAATCTGCACATCATGAACTTATTTTCCATGGCTGATGAACTCATTTCCATGGCGTCCATGCTGAGTGTGGTCACCTTAATTTTCTTCATACAGGTACATCAAACTTTCAAGTAGTAAGAGCTATCACCAGGGACTAATCAATCAACATGAACACCTCGTGCCACCAGTCGGAGAACCCGGTACTGTAGACAGTTTTGCTCGTCAAATGCCTACACTCCACAATGTATGGGTCACCATATTGGATGTACGTCAAGACCATGTTTCTTTTCATCCTGTTTCTTCTTGTCCTCTTGTTTCTTTTGCCATATTCCTCTCTGGAGAAGACCTTGGCAGAATGGACCACTTATTATGTTCATTGCATGACACGACCAGGAGGTTCTGTCCCTTGTCTCTAACCACGTGGGACATCCTCTTCTCATAGATGCATCTGTGTCCGACATTGACGCCGAGGATGTCAAGAAGACTATTGCGGACGACACTTTTTCCCAATGGCGTGTCTTTCGTGGTCCTGGATGTTGTCTCTTTCATGGCATGGAGATCGTGGTCTATCAACTTGGCGACTGTAGGCTGTGGCGAGCCGGCGGCACATGATGGGCTCTGCACCACGACCAGTATCATCTTCAGCGATCGTATGTTGGAGGTAACCGGCATCGCATGACAAACTCTGCTCCACGTCAACATGTTCTCCGTGAGTGGGTCCTGAGAGTTCCGAAATAATCGCTGAGCGGTGGTCTTCACCCAAAAATAAAAAAAAACTTTTCGGCGGCGCATGACGTATTCTGCTCCATAATGAACATCTTCTCCAATATAATGACCGGATGCAGGAGCTAACCGGTGGCGCACGACGAATCCTGCTCCACGCTAACATCTTCTCCCTGAGAACTGGTCCAAAGTTCTGAACCCCGATTACTTTACAGTGATCTGCCACCCTCCTGTATAAGATTACATCACTGGTTGCCGATTGCTTGCTGGAAAGAAACATGGGCTCCTATGAATCTAGGAGAGCAAGCAAATTGATTAATACCTTGGCCAGCCTAGCACACGTATGAAAAAGCTAGCTTATCAATTGGTTGGCCGTTTAGAAAACGCATGTAGGAAATACATATCTATCTTGAAACCATTAAAGCTGGCGTATTGATTAGTTTTATGGGGTTGCTAGCACGTACGAATAATCTAGCTGATCATCTCCTCTGCTGACAAATAACGGACGCAGGAAACACAGATTGATATTTATTCCTTGGGAAGACTAGCGCGCCAGCTGATCAACTCCTCGGACAGCCGGAAACGCTCCAACAAACGCATGTTGATCCATGCCACATATCAATCTTGTTTCTCACGGAGGCTGCCACGGCCATCTGATCAGTTCCTTCGGTCGCCCGGAAACACACGCAGCAATCGCATATTGATCCATCATGTATATTGATCTTGAACACATGAAAGTAGCAGAGTTAGTTGATCAATTTCACAGCCACATACAAAACACAGATCGATCATAGTTACTTGGGGAGGCTAGCATGGATACCTGATGAATTACTCGGCCGGCCGGAAACTCATGCTCTAACAAAAAAATCCAATCTTTTCTGCGGCGGCGAGGGCATGCCATGTGAGTTGGACGTGAGATAATAGGTTAGGCATATGAGGAGATCAGGATTTGTGATGGCATATGTGGGTAGTTTAGTTTATGAAAAATATCTATTGGCTAAGATTTGCTTTTTTTTTTATATTGCAACCCACTTCCCACGCTGGCCCTTTTTTTATATAGTGGCAATGCTCTATGAAACGGTTTTTCATCATAATGGCAGTGGTGGGTAATTTTCTCACCTAAGTCTTATCTAATGGCTATAAATTTTAGATCACTAAATAAATGGTCAGATGTTTCTAATTTTTGTGGTAATAGGTTAGGCATATGAGGAGATCAGGATTTGTGATGGCATATGTGGGTAGTTTAGTTTATGAAAAATATCTATTGGCTAAGATTTGCTTTTTTTTATATATTGCAACCAACTTCCCACGCTGGCCTTTTTTTTATATAGTGGCAATGCTCTATGAAACGGTTTTTCATCATAATGGCAGTGGTGGGTAATTTTCTCACCTAAATCTTATCTAATGGCTATAAATTATAGATCACTAAATAAATGGTCGGATGTTTCTAATTTTTGTGGTAATTTCTTTTTATTTCTCTTTTTTCTCGTGTGCCCGTCAAATACTTTTTATATATAATAGATAGATAGATAATAGATGCAACTATATGTTATTTGGATGGAGTCCATTTGAATCAAGAATTCAAATGCACCTCCAAGTTAAGTCTTTATAAATGCCATTTATGTGTTTTCACCTATACAGCAGGTATAAGTTTGTTTGTTATGCATGAAACTAGTACATATGGATAGATTGCATTTTTCTGATAATTTTTCATATATAAATTATTTCAATCTGAGCTACAGTTGAATTTCTATGATTTTTTGAAGTTTATATCATTTTCTTAATTTTCCTGATTTAATTTAAATCCAGAAAGTGAATAACTACGTCAGCATGATGACAGCACGCCGTCAGCAGGTCAAACGGGGCTAACCAGGTTCAAACCTGACGTGTGGGGTCCACACGTCAGTGACTTAGGGTCAAACAGGGGTTAGTTTAAGCCAAATTAAAAGCTTAGGGGCGCTGGGACCCATTGTCAGCGTCAGGGGGTCAGGTTAGGTGGTGATTAGCTTAAGCTAATCACCTAACGAGCCGGACCCACCTGACAGGCCGGCGCGGTCAAAGCGGTCAATCCCACCGGCGTTAAGCCACCGGCGAGGCCCGAAACAGGCTATGGTGCCCTGTTTGCAGCGTGGTTGGGCTCGTTCGAGAGCCCAGACCAGCGCGCGTCAGGCGGTGGTGCCAGTCGGGCCTGGGGTGGCCGGAGGCGACAGTGAGGAGCTCGGCCGCGGCAGCCGGAGCTCGGGTGAGGCGCGAGCGGCGTCGTGGTGAGCGTGCGGGAGGGCTGGAGTGCTGGTGTGTGCGTGCGTGATGCGGCGAGGGTGATGGACATGCCTAGTGGACCAAATGGTCGCCGGAGGAGCGTCGGCGGCGAGCGCAGGCAGCGGCGGGTGCAGTCGAGCTAGCTATGGCATGCGAGGAGGAGAATGGAGAGGGGGAGAACGGCCAGTAGCTCACAGCGGTCAAGACGAACGGGTCGGCGTGGCCGGGGAGGAACCGGAGCGGTCGTAGCGGCGAAGGGGATCTCCGGCGACCCGAGGAGGAAGAAGGGTTGGGGACGACGCTACAAGGCGCTGCCGCTCGCGTGGCTTGGCGGGGAGGACGATGACGTCATGACGGAGCTCGGGGACACGTTAGTGAGGGGAGGGGAGCATGGTGGCCGCGGTGGTGCTCGTCGGCGCACTTCGGTGCGCTCGGCAACATGAGCATTTTCTTGGACCTCTTTGGAGCAATTTTTATTTGGGTCATTTCCAAAAATGATTCTGAGGGTTTCACAAATCCCCATTTCAAATTTAAATGGAATTTAAACATGATGCAAAGATGACTAGCTAGTCTAGGTCATACCAGAACTAGGGATGTGACAACTCGACCCCACTTGAAAGAATCTCGTCCCGAGATTCAGGGGTTGACAGAAAGAAAGCGGGGTACTCCAGTCGAAGACGATCTTCTCGCTCCCAGGTAGCTTCTCTCTCGGAATGATGAGACCACTGAACCTTGAGAAACTTGATGTTATGACATCGAGTGACACGCTCTGCTTGATCAAGAATGCGAACTGGATACTCTCGGTATGTGAGGTTATCTTGGAGATCAAGCGTTTCGTGGTCCACTCCGCGGATAGGATCCAAGAAGCAACGCCTAAGTTGAGAGACGTGGAAGACATCATGCACTCTGGAAAGATGTGGGGGTAGTTCAAACTGGTAGGTGACGACCCACAAGTATAGGGGATCTATCGTAGTCCTTTCGATAAGTAAGAGTGTCGAACCCAACGAGGAGCAGAAGGAAATGATAAGCGGTTTTCCGTAAGGTTTTCTCTGCAAGCACTGAAATAGTAGGTGATAGATAGTTTTGTGATAAGATAAATAGTAGCGAGCAAAAAGTAAATAAAGTAAATAAAGTAAATAAAGTGCAGCAAGGTGGCCCAATCCTTTATGTAGCAAAGGATAAGCCTGGACAAATTCTAATAATGAAGAAGGAGCTCCCGAGGACACATTGGGAATTATTGTCAAGCTAGCTTCCATCACGTTCATAAGATTCGCGTTCAGTACTTTGATAATTTGATATGTGGGTGGACCGGCACTTGGGTACTGCCCTAACATGGCCAAGCATCTCACTTATGATTAATCCCTATTGCAAGCATCCGCAACTATAAAAAGGAGTATTAAGGTAAACCTAACCACAACATTAAACCTATGGGTCCATATCAACCCCTAACGAAGCAACGCATAAACTAGGGTTTAAGCTTCTGTCACTCTAGCAACCCATCATCTACTTATTACTTCCCCATGCCTTCCTCTAGGCCCAAATAATGGTGAAGTGTCATGTAGTCGACGTTCGCATAACACCACTAGAGGAAAGACAACATACATCTCATCAAAATATCAAATGAATACCAAATTCACATGACTACTAACAGCAAGACTTCACCCATGTCCTCAGGAACAAACGTAACTACTCACAAAGCATATTCATGTTCATAATCAGAGGAGTAATAATATGCATAAAGGATCTGAACATACGATCTTCCACCAAGTAAACCAACTAGCATCAACTACAAGGAGTAATCAACACTACTAGCAACCCACAGGTACCAATTTGTGGTTTTGATACAAGATTGGATACAAGAGATGAACTAGGGTTTTGAGAGGAGATGGTGCTGGTGAAGATGTTGATGGAGATTGACCCCCTCCCGATGAGAGGATCGTTGGTGGTGACGTTAGTGATGATTTCCCCCTCCCGGAGGGAAGTGTCCCCTACAGAACAGCTCCGCCAAAGCCCTAGATTGATTCCGCCAAGGTTCCGCCTCGTGGCGGCGGAGTTTCGTCCCGTAAGCTTGCCCATGATTTTTTCCAGGGTAAAAGTGATGATATAGCAGAAGATGGACGCCGGAGGCCCACCAGGGGGCCCAGGAGATAGGGGGTCGCGCCCTACAGGGGGGGCGCGCCCTTCTATCTCCTGGACAGGGTGTGGGCCCCCAGTCCTATTTCTTTCGCTCATAAATTCTTATTAAATCCAAAAAGTTGTTTCGTGGAGTTTCAGGACTTTTGGAGTTGTGCAGAATAGGTTTCCAACGTTTTCTTCTTTTCGGCCTGAATTCCAGTGCCAAAGATTCCCCCTCTTCATGGTAAACCTTGTAAAAGAAGAGAGAATAGCCATAAGTATTGAGATATAATGTGTAATAACAGCCCATAATGCAATAAATATTGATATAAAAGCATGATGCAAAATGGACGTATCAACTCCCCCAAGCTTAGACCTCGCTTGTCCTCAAGCGGAAGCCGAAATCAAAATATATGTCCACATGTTTAGAGATAGAGGTGTCGATAAAAATAAAATACGGACATGAGGGCATCATGATCATTCTAATAATAGCAACATATATAGATTTTGTCATATGATTTCCTGTGCTCAAGTAATAAGCAATTCACAATGTCAAGTATGGTTCAAAAACTTCATTGGGAATTAACAAACTATAATCTCAGTCATTGAAGCAATTGCAATTTATCGTAACGTCAGGAAGAGTCAATAATAGAGCTTTTCAGCAAGCTCACATACTCAACTATCTTGTAGTCTCCTACAATTATTAACACTCACGCAATACTTTTGGTTATAGAGTTTCAGCCGGACACTGAGAAAGATAGGGGCTTATTGTGTTTCCTCCCAACGTATTCACCTTTAGGTGATGTCAACAATAATAGCCTATGCCAACTTACATCCAATTGGACATATATATCATAATCTTTCAAACACGGAGAGCTTGCCAAACGATAAAAAGGGAAAGGGAAAGGTGAGAATCACCTTGACTCAAGCATAAAGTAAAAACATAAAGTAAAAGATAGGCCCTTCGTAGAGGGAAGCAGAGGTTGTCATGCGTGTTTAGGGTTGATGCACAAAATCTTAATGCAAAAGAACGTTACTTTATATTGCCCCTTGTATGTGGACCTTTATTATGCAGTCCGTCGCTTTTATTACTTCCACAATAAGTTCGTACAAAGCTTATTTTCTCTGCACTAATAAGTCATACACATTTAGAGAGCAATTTTTATTGCTTGCACCGATGACAACTTACTTGAAGGATCTTACTCAATCCATAGGTAGGTATTGTGGACTCTCATGGCAAAACTGGGTTTAAGGATATTTGGAAGCACAAGTAGTATTTCTACTTGGTGCAAGGAATTTGGCTAGCATGAGGGGGAAAGGCAAGCTCAACATGTTTGGAAGATCAATGACAATATACTTTAACTGAGATGTCGGAAAACATAAACCATTATGTTGTCTTCCTTGTCCAACATCAACTCTTTTAGCATGTCATACTTAATGAGTGCTTCACAACCATAAAAGATGTCCAAGATAATATATTTATATGTGAACCCCTCTTTCCTTATCACTTCCTATTAATTGCAACGATGACCAAGGCTACGTTCATCAACTCTCAACAATTTTTATGCCTCATACTTTCTATGTGTGAAGTTATCACTATCCATAAGATCAATATGAACTCTTTTGTTCTTTCTACTTTCTCAAGATCATAGCAACATAGCAAAGCCCTTGACTCAACACTAATCTTTATTATAGATAGCACACACACTCGATTACATAAAGAGATCACAATGCAGAACTCAAAACTACTTAATATGAAAACTTCAATCTACTAGATCAAGATACTGCTAAAAGGATCGAACTAAATAAAGCGGTAAAGATAGGAGTGTGATGATGATACGATACCGGGGCACCTCCCCCAAGCTTGGCCGTTGCCAAGGGGAGTTCCCATACCCATGTGATTATTTCTCCTTCTTCATGGTTGGTGTTATGATCTTCTTGGCGATAATGCCCTTCAGGATACGGTTCTCCTCCTCGAGCTTATTGACTTGTTGTTTGAGGTACATATTTTCTTTACGGAGCATGCCCGTAACGGACAAAGCTCCTTTTATCCAAGGATGTTGCATAGCTTCTGGAGAAAAAGTGAAACTCTTTTTCATGTTTTCATAAGAAAGAAATCTAGATTTGGAAAGAGTGACCGAAGTAGGGACAGCCAGGCTAGGAAGTTCCCCCATAGTGAATTCTACTCGGAGACGAGAGATAACTTCTTGATCCTCCTCCATGGCATCTATTCTTTTCAAATCAGCCTCCATCTCATCCTCCATTGATGGTCCAAAGTGATAGGCATCACTATTTGCTCCGGGACCTGGCGTTGGGTGAGACACGCGACTCTTCCCAACTGACTCCTGAGAAGACATCTTGCTTTATTCTGCAACAAGGACAGCTTGAAATGAAAACAGAGGATATTTGCGTAATACAGTGGCCAAAACCTTCGGGAGTATATATAATGAATTTTTACCGACCAAAATATGTAACATACAAGAAAACGGAGTCCGGTAGAACACGAGGTGCCCACGAGACAGGGGGCGCGCCCTACAGGGGGGCGCGGCCTCCTCTCTCGTGGGAGCCTCGTGTCCCTTTCGGACTACTCCTTTCTTCCTAAAATTCTTAAATAATCCAAAATAGATAAAAATTGCCATTGGAGTTGTTTTGGAGTCGGTTTACTTACCGTACTACGTACCTATGCCTTTTTAGAGTGTGGAACATTCTGCAAAGTGTCTCTTATGTATTCCTCAGGGGTTATGGTTTCAATAATATTAGTTTCAACATTGATAGGATTACCTGAAATATAATGTTTAATTATTTGACCATTTATCACCCTCGGATTTGTGCCTTCGAAGTTGTTGATTTTTATAGCACCAGAACGACAGACCTCCTCGATAACGTAGGGACCTTCCCATTTTGAGAGAAGTTTTCCGGTAAAAAATCTTAAACGAGAGTTGAATAATAACACATAATCTCGTACATTAAACTCATGCTTTTGTATCCTCTTATCATGCCAGCGTTTGACTTTTTCTTTGAAACGCTTAGCATTCTCATATGCTTGAGTTCTCCATTCATCAAGTGAGCTAATATCAAATAACCTTTTCTCACCGGCAAGTTTGAAATCACAATTGAGCTCCTTAATGGCCCAATATGCTTTATGTTCAAGTTCAAGAGGTAAATGACATGCTTTTCCATAAACCATCTTATATGGAGACATACCCATAGGATTTTTGTATGCAGTTCTATAGGCCCATAATGCATCATCAAGTTTTTTGGACCAATTCTTTCTAGATCTATTCACAGTCTTTTGCAATATTTATTTGAGCTCTCTATTGCTCAACTTTACCTGACCACTAGACTGCGGATGATAAGGAGATGCTATTCTATGATTGACATCATACTTAGCAAGCATCTTACGGAAAGCACCATGAATAAAGTGTGAACCACCATCAGTCATAAGATATGTACGGACTCCAAACCTCGGAAAAATAACTTCTTTAAGCATTTTAATAGAAGTGTTATGACCAGCATTACTAGTTGGAATAGCTTCTACCCACTTAGTAATGTAATCAATAGCAACTAAAATATGTGTATAAGCATTGGAGGTAGGAAAAGGTCCCATGTAATCAAAGCCCCAAACATCAAATGGTTCAATAACAAGAGAATAAATCATAGGCATTTCTCGACGTCTACTAATGTTACCTATTCTTTGACATTCATCACAAGATAAGACAAACTTACGAGCATCTTTGAAGAGAGTAGGCCAATAAAAACCAGATTGTAGTACCTTGTGTGCAGTTCTATCTCCAGCGTGGTGTCCTCCATAGGATTCAGAGTGACACTTGCGTAGGATTTGTTCCTGTTCATGCTCAGGCACACAACGTCTAATAATACCATCTACTCCTTCTTTATAAAGATGTGGATCATCCCAGAAGTAATGTCTTAAATCATAAAAGAACTTTTTCTTTTGCTGGTATGTGAAACTAGGCGGTATATATTTAGCAACAATGTAATTAGGATAATCAGCATACCAAGGAGCAGTACGAGAAGCATTGATAGCCGCTAATTGTTCATCAGGAAAGCTATCATTAATAGGCAGTGGGTCATCAAGAACATTCTCTAACCTAGACAAGTTGTCTGCAACGGGGTTCTCGGCTCCCTTTCTATCAATAATATGCAAGTCAAATTCTCGGAGCAAGAGAACCCATCTAATGAGTTTAGGCTTAGTATCTTTCTTTTCCATAAGTGTAACACCCCGGATGTAACTTTCCATATTTGTAACTCCAACTCTTGCCATTTTCGGATATGTGCTATGATTTTCCCTCCGTGGTTGGGTTTTGTTTTCGTTTTGCATTTTGTCCATGTCATGCATCTCATATCATGTCATCATGTGCATCTCATTTGCATACGTGTTCGTCTCATGCTTCCGAGCATTTTCCCCGTTGTCCGTTTTGCAATCCGACACTCCTATGTTCCCCGGCGTCCCCTCTTGTTTTTTTTCCGTGTGCGGGTGTTGAACATTCTCGGAATGGACCGAGCCTTGCCAAGTGGCCCTGGTATAGCACCGGTAGACCACCTGTCAAGTTTCGGGTCATTTGGAGTTCGTTTGATACTCCAACGGTTAACCGCACCCTCGCAAAGGCCTCTTTTGAGTTGCAGCCCAACAACCCTCCAAAACAGCCCAATAACCCATCTAACTCCCCTCCATGCCCTCGGTCGTTCGATCACGATCGTGTGGGCGAAAACTACACCCCATTTGGACTCTCCTAGCTCCCTCTACCTCTATAAATAGACCCTCCCCCGAAAATCCGGATGAAACCCTAGAAATTTCCCCTCCGCGCCGCCAGACACGTCCGGATCAGACCGGACGCGTCCGCCCGCCGCCGCCCGGCCACTCGTGAGCCGCCACGTGGCCTCCGCCGCGCCCCACGCCGCCCGGTCCGCGGGCCCAGCGGGCCCTCCCCACGCGCGCGCCGCCGCGCGCCGCCGCCATGTGTGCGCCGCCATGAGCCCCATGCTGCGCCGCCGCTTCGCCGCGCCCGCCGTCCGCCTCCGCCGCTCTCGTCGCCGGCCACCGCAGCAGATGGTCCGCCGCTGCGTCGCCCGCCTCCGCCTCGGGTCTCGCAGCCGCGGCCGTTCCGCTCCACCGGCGCCACCAACCGCCGCCGAGCGCGGATCCGGCGGCCCGACCCCGCCGGCGTCCCCTCCGCCGGATCCCGCCGCCACCGAGCCTACTCCGGCGAGCCCGAGCCCAGCTCCGGCCAGATCTGGATCCAGGGAACCCCATGGTTGACTTTTTCCCCGACCCCCGAATCCACCAAGTATTTTTCTGTGATTATTTTCGTGCATTTTCATCGCATCACGTCTCCGCAACCGTGGCTCCGTTTTGGGCGTACAATATATCAAATTGTTCGTATCAAAGAGTACATCATTTCATTCCATTGCATCTTTTTCATTTGAGCTCATCCTGATGCCCGAAATGCTGTTGGAAGTGGGCTTCAGATCGTTAGTTTCAGAATCTTATCAGCTCGAGCTCTTTTGTCATTTTTGCCATGAATTATGTGTGCACCTTATGAACTTGAGTCCTACATGTGTGTTAAACTTTGCCATGCCATATTTCCAGGGGTGTTTGCCATGTATTTTTGTGAGTTATGTGTTGACTAGAACAAGCATGCAAAGTAGGGATGATGATGTTGCTGATTTCAGGAACTTAGTGATTTCACAGTCATGTCCTGCTGTTATTTTTATGCCACATGTTCATGTTGTTACAGAGAGATCTATGCCCTTTTTGAGTTTGATCAGTAAGGGTGTTTTGAACATATGGATGTGCTCTATCCATCCATGCCTTTGTTGGCATTTATGGAGTAGTCTAGCATGTCATTTTCATGCTCTACGTTTTCTTGAAAATGTTTCCTGCAGACTGTTTGCATGAGATTCAATTTTCACGAGGTCGTTGTAGTTGATCCGTGTATGCTATGATGTTGTTCTTGCCATGTATAGCTCCTATGCCATGTCTTCTTGATGGGTGTATGCTTAGTTTATCATGAGATGCTCTGTAGTGAGTGCATCGAGCTCACGAACATGCCTACTCGTTATCTGTTTTTGCCATGCCCAGTTTTTCTACTAAGTCTGAAATCTGTAATAAAACTTGCTATGTTTACATGGGTTCCATCATTTCTTAGAGTCCTTTTTGGCTTATGGTCAGTAAGGGACTATTGATATATGCTTTGAGTAGAATCATTTCATGCCTTGTTTTGCTATTATAAGTTCCTGTAGCATGTTGTTTGCTTGCTCTAAACATGCCTTCCTAATGTTAATTCCTGGCATGCTAGTATTTTCACCGTCTGTGAACCTGATATTTTTAGCACTTTCACCATGCTTGTTTGAACATGTTATGATGTGATTTAGCCGTAGCTCAGTGTTCCTCTTTTGTTAAGCATCTCCTGTAGTTCGCTGCCATATGCTTTGTTTTTATGTTGGGGTGCTGTAGCATAGTTTCTTGTTGCTTGCTAAGTAGCATCGGGCTGTTAAACGCAGATTTGCGTCATTCTTGTTTTGCTTGTCATTTGCAAACCGTGCATCCGATTCCGGTGATCTTTATATCGATTTCAACCGAAATCACCCCATCTTTCCAGCGGCATACTTGGTTTGCCAAGTTGATGCCCGGTTCATCATTTTCCTTCCGGAGCACACATATGCATTGCATATCACATCTCGCATCGCATGTGATGTTTTGCATCATATTGCTTGTGCACTGTTCCTTCCGAAGTTGACCTTAATTAAAATACATCAGCCGTGTATGTAACCGTGATGGTATCTTCTCGGCGAAGCCCGGGAAGTGAACACGGTGTTGGAGTTATGTTTGACGCAGGTTGTTTAGGATCACTTCTTGATCGCTACTAGTTTCACGACCGTGCTTTGCTTCTCTTCTCGCTCTCTTTTGCGATGTAGCCACCATATATGCTAGTCGCTTGCTAAATAGTCTTGATCTCGCGGGTGTGAGATTGCTGAGTCCCTGTGGCTCACAGATTCTACCAAAACAGATGCAGTACGGTGATGCCAAATGCAGATGGCGAACCGAGCTGAAGTGGGAATTTGATGAGGCCCTTGGTCGTTACTATGTTTCATTTCCAGACGATTAGTAGTGGAGCCCAGTTGGGGCGATCGGGGATCTGTGTTGCATGTGGGGTATTCTTCTTTTATTTTGGTTCCGTAGTCGGACCTTGAGTGTAATCTGAATGATGGATGTTTATTTATGTATTGTGTGAAGTGGCGACTGTAAGCCAACTATGTATCTCTTTCCCTTATGTATTACATGGATTGTGCGAAGATTACCTCACTTGCGACATTGCTTTCAATGCGGTTATGCCTCTAAGTCGTGCTTCGACACGTGGGAGATATAGCCGCATCGTGGGCGTTACAATAAGATATTTAATAGCAGCATGATTAGTGTGAATAGTAACTTTGGAATCGACAATATAAGGTCTGAATTTATCACATGCAAACACAACTGCTAAGAACTCTTTTTCAGTAGTAGCATAATTTCGCTGGGCAGTATCAAGAGTCTTACTAGCATACTGGATAACATTCAATTTCTTATCGACTCTTTGCCCTAAAACAACACCTACAGCATAATCACTAGCATCGCACATAATTTCAAAAGGTAAATTCCAATCAGGTGGCTGAACAATAGGTGCAGTGATCAAAGCTTTGTTGAGTGTTTCAAATGCTTCTACACAATCATCATCAAAGACAAAGGGAATATCTTTAAATTATTCAGAGGCCTAGAGATTTTAGAAAAGTCCTTAATGAACCTCCTATAAAAACCGGCGTGACCCAGGAAACTTCTTATACCTTCTATGTCCTTGGGACATTGCATCTTTTCAATAGCATCAACTTTGGCTTTATCAACTTCAGTACCTCTCTCGGAGATCTTGTGCCCCAAGACAATGCCTTCATTAACCATAAAGTGACACTTTTCCCAATTCAGGACGAGACTAGTGTCTTCACATCTCTGCAAAGCTCAATCAAGGTTGCTCAAACAATCATTAAAAGAGGACCCATAAACGGAGAAGTCATCCATGAATACCTCACAAATCTTTTCACAAAAATCAGAAAATATAGCCATCATCCATCTTTGAAAGGTAGCAGGTGCATTACATAAACCAAAAGGCATATGTCTATAAGCAAAAGTACCAAAAGGGCAAGTAAAAGTAGTTTTAGATTGATCCTTCGCTGACACAGGTATTTGAGAGAAACTAGAATAACCATCCAGAAAGCAAAAATGTGTGTGTTTGGATAGCCTCTCTAGCATTTGATCAATAAAACGTAAAGGGTAATGATCTTTCTTAGTAGCTTTATTTAACTTACGAAATCAATTACCATCCTATAGCCTGTAATAATTCTTTGCAGGATCAATTCATCTTTATCATTAGGAACAACGGTAATACGTCCCTTTTCAGGGACACAATGGACAGGGCTTACCCATTCACTATCAGCAATGGGATAAATAATACCAGCCTCAAGGAGCTTTAGTATATCCATTCTTACCACTTCCTTCATTTTGTGATTTAATCGTCTTTGAGGATCTCTAACTGGTTTGGCATCTTTCTCCACTGAAATTTTGTGTTGACATAATGTGGGACTAATGCCCTTAAGATGATCCAGAGTATATCCAATTGCAGCTCGGTGCTTCTTCAGAGTTTTCAATAATCTTTCTTCTTCTTTCTCTGAAAGGTTAGCACTAATAATAACATGATATATATCCTTTTCATCAAGATAAGCATACTTAAGATTATCAGGTAATGGTTTGAGTTCAAACACGGGATCACCCTTGGGTGGAGGGGGGTCCCCAAGAATTTCAACGGGAAGGTTATGTTTCAGCATAGGTTCTTGTTTAAGGAACACTTCATCTATTTCTTCCCTTTCCTTCATAAACATATCGTTTTCATGATCTAACAAATAATGTTCTAACGGATCAGTTGGAGGAACAACAATGGAAGAAAGACCAATAATCTCATCCTTACTCGGTGGTTCCCTTTCACAAGGTTTTCTACTAAACTTAGCAAAATTGCACTCATGAGACATACCATCTATGCCAACAGTGACAACCTTCCTTTTACAATTAATCTTAGTACTAGCAGTATTCAAGAAAGGTCTACCAAAAATAATGGGACAAAAATCATCTTGTGGGGAAGCAAGAACAAGAAAATCAGCAGGGTATTTAATCTTCCCACACAAGACTTCAACATCTCTAACAATCCCAATAGGTTTAATGGTGTCCCTATTAGCAGCTTAATAGTAACATCAATGCCTTCTAAACAGGTGCAATATCGTGCATAAGTTCTTTATAAAGATCATAAGGTATCGCACTAGCACTAGCACCCATATCACATAAGCCATGATAACAATGATCTCCTATTTTAACAGAAATAATAGGCGTGCCTACAACAGGTCTACGTGTCTTAGTATCGGGTCTAGCAATATTAGCAGTTTCACCCAAGAAAGAGATAACATGCCCATCTAAGTCCTCATTCAACATTAATTTCCTCAGGAGGTGTATATGTCCTAGTATTACTCTTACGAACAACAGTCGAAGCTTTAGCATGATCTTTTATCCTAATAGGAAAAGGAGGTTTTTCAACATAAGCAGTAGGAATAATAGTATCATTATATGTAATAGTCTTTTCTTCGACTGTAATGGGTGCAACTACTTTCACTTCAACAGGAGGATTATATTTAAACCACTTCTCTTTAGGGATATCAACGTGAGTAGCAAAAGTTTCACAAAAGGTAGCTACTATCTTAGAGTCAAGTCCATACTTAGAGCTAAATCCACGGAAAGCATCGGTATCCATAAAAGATTTAACACAATCGAACTTAGGTGTCATACCTGACTCCTTACCATCGTCGGAACCCCAATCTTCAGAGATGCGTTTAATTCTTTCCAATAAGTCCCATTTGAAATCAATAGTCTTCACCATATAGAAACCAGCACAGGAAGTATCGAGCAAGTTGCGATTATTAAGAGAAAGCCGAGCATAAAAATTCTTAATAATCATTTCCCGAGAGGGCTCATGATTGGGGCATGAATACAACATTGACTTAAGCCTCCCCCAAGATTGAGCGATGCTTTCTCCTTCGCGAGGCCAGAAATTATATATGTAATTACGATCAAAATGAACAAGATGCATAGGATAGAACTTCTGGTGAAATTGCAACTTCAATCACTTATAATTCCAAGATCTCGTATCATCACATAGCCTATACCATGTCATTGCATCTCCCTTCAAAGATAAAGGGAAGACCTTCCTTTTGACAAAATCATCGGGAATACCTGCAAGCTTAAATAATCAACAAACTTCATCCACAAAGATAAGGTGTAAATTGGGATGCAATGTTCCGTCTCCTGCAAAAGTATTAGCTAGCAGTTTTTCTATCATACCCAAAGGAACCTCAAAGTGAATATTTACATAAAGTTCAGTAGGTTGAGGAGCATCTCTTTGCTCTTCTGATTGGGGTGAAGATACCCCAAACAAGCCCCTCAAAGGATTAGTTTCCATAGTGATAAGTAACAGAAAATTTCAGCACACTATATAAATGTTTCCTTACCAAGTTCCACTCACAAAAAGCGCTACACTCCCCGGCAACGGTGCCAGAAAAGAGTCTTGATGACCCACAAGTATAGGGGATCTATCGTAGTTCTTTTGATAAGTAAGAGTGTCGAACCCAACGAGGAGCAGAAGGAAATGATAAGCGGTTTTCAGTAAGGTTTTCTCTGCAAACATTGAAATAGTAGGTGATAGATAGTTTTGTGATAAGATAAATAGTAGCGAGCAAAAAGTAAATAAAGTAAATAAAGTGCAGCAAGGTGTCCCAATCCTTTATGTATCAAAGGATAAGCCTGGGCAAATTCTAATAATGAAGAAGGAGCTCCCGAGGACACATTGGGAATTATTGTCAAGCTAGTTTTCATCACGTTCATAAGATTCGCGTTCGGTACTTTGATAATTTGATATGTGGGTGGACCGGCACTTGGGTACTGCCCTAACATGGACAAGCATTCCACTTATGATTAACCCCTATTGCAAGCATCCGCAACTACAAAAAGGAGTATTAAGGTAAACCTAACCACATCATTAAACATATGGGTCCATATCAACCCCTAACGAAGCAACGCATAAACTAGAGTTTAAGCTTCTGTCACCTTAGCAACCCATCATCTACTTATTACTTCCCCATGCCTTCCTCTAGGCCCAAATAATGGTGAAGTGTCATGTAGTCGACGTTCACATAAGACCACTAGAGGAAAGACAACATACATCTCATCAAAATATCGAAAGAATACCAAATTCACATGACTACTAATAGCAAGACTTCACCCATGTCCTCAGAAACAAACATAACTACTCACAAAGCATATTCATGTTCATAATCAGAGGAGTAATAATATGCATAAAGGATCTGAACATACGATCTTCCACCAAGTAAACCAACTAGCATCAACTACAAGGAGTAATCAACACTACTAGCAACCCACAGGTACCAATTTGTGGTTTTGATACAAGATTGGATACAAGAGATGAACTAGGGTTTTGAGAGGAGATGGTGCTGGTGAAGATGTTGATGGAGATTGACCCCCTCCCGATGAGAGGATCGTTGGTGGTGACGTTGGTGATGATTTCCCCCTCCCGGAGGGAAGTGTCCCCGGCAGAACAGCTCCGCCAGAGCCCTAGATTGATTTCGCCAAGGTTCCGCCACATGGCTGCGGAGTTTCGTCCCATAAGCTTGCCCACGATTTTTTCCAGGGTAAAAGTGATGATATAGCAGAAGATGGACGCCGGGGGCCCACCAGGGGGCCCAGGAGATAGGGGGTCGTGCCCTACAGGGGGGAGGCGCCCTCCTGTCTCCTGGACAGGGTGTGGGCCCTCGGCCTATTTCTTTCGCTCATAAATTCTTATTAAATCCAAAAACTTGTTTCGTGGAGTTTCAGGACTTTTGCAGTTGTGCAGAATAGGTTTCCAACATTTGCTCCTTTTCTAGCCAGAATTCCAGCTGCCAGCATTCCGCCTCTTCATGGTAAACCTTGTAAAATAAGAGAGAATAGCCATAATTATTGAGATATAATGTGTAATAACAGCCCATAACGCAATAAATATTGATATAAAAGCATGATGCAAAATGGACGTATTAGTAGGCAACCTCTCCTCATTTAGCGAGAATGCGAAAAGGACCAATGTAGCGAGGAGCCAACTTGCCCTTGATACCGAAATGTTGGGTACCCTTCAAAGGAGTAACCCGAAGGTAAGCTTTGTGGCCAACTTCATAAGTCATATCCTTATGATGACGATCTTACTGGCTCTTTTGACGAGACTGGGCTGTTTTCAAGTTCTCACGAATGATGCGAACTTGCTCTTCTGCCTCCTGGATCATGTCCGGTCCAAAGTATTGTCTTTTGCCGGTTTCTGACCAGTTCAAAGGTGTTCGACATCTTCGTCCATAGAGAATCTCAAAAGGGGCTTTCTTGAGACTGGATTGATAGCTATTGTTATAAATAAACTCGACAAAAGGAAGACATTTCTCCCAATCCATACCGAATGAGATAACGCAAGCTCTAAGCATGTCTTCGAGAATTTGGTTGACCCTTTCCACCTGACCACTTGATTGAGGGTGGAAAGCAGTACTGAAGGAAAGATGGGTTCCCATGGCAGTTTGGAAACTCTCCCAGAAATGAGAAGTGAAGAGACTGCCATGGTCTGAATTGATCTCTAGTGGAACACCATGAAGTGATACTATTCAAGAAATACATAAGTCAGCGAGCTGACTAGAGGTGATACTCTCTCGAACAGGAAGGAAGTGAGCCACTTTGGAAAGACGATAAATGACGACGAAGATAGCATTATTCCCTCTCTTGGTCCTGGGAAAGCCGATGATGAAGTCCAGACCAAATTTATCCCATTTCCATTCAGGAATAGCTAAAGGCTGAAGGGTGCTAGCAGGTCTCTGATGGTCTGCCTTAACGCGACGACAAACGTCACGGTTTGCAATAAACTGAGCAATTTCTCTCTTCATCCTTGTCCACCAGAACCTCTGGCGTAGGTCCTGATACATCTTAGTACTACCGGGATGAATCGTGAGAGGAGATTCATGCGCCTCCTTAAGAATCAGCTTTTGCAGATGTTGATTCTTGGGAACCACCAAGCGGTTTTCAAACAAAACAACACCTCGATCATCCATAGAGAAACATCCACCAACTCCCTTCTTAATGTTTCTCTTGATCCGGGAAATTCCCGTGTCCTGCTTTTCAGGAGCAATAATCCGATCCTCAAGGTCAGGTTTCGCCACCAAGGTAGAAAGGAATTAAATGAGGAGCAATGTGAAGGTTAAGCTTACAGAATTCCTCATGGAGAAGTGGTTGGCCCTGCTGCAACATGAGATTGTTGCAATAGGATTTACGACTTAGCGCATCAGCCATGACATTGGCTTTGCCTGGAGTGTAGGTAATCAATATATCATAATCTGATATCAACTCCAACCAACGTCTTTGCCTAAGGTTCAAATCTGGTTGGGTGAACATATACTTGAGACTCTGGTGATCGGTGTAGATCTCGCAACATTTACCAAGAAGGTAATGTCGCCAGGTCTTGAGTGCATAGCCTACGGCTGCAAGCTCTAGATCATGTGTAGGATAATTCTCCTCATGTGGATGCAACTGTCGAGATGCATAGGCAATCACATGACGATCTTGCATAAGAATGCAACCTAGTCCCTGTCGTGAGGCATCACAGTAGATAACAAAGTCTTTAGTGAAATCCGGTGGCACAAGTATGGGAGCAGAAGTCTGGCGTCTTTTCAGTTCCTGAAAACTGTACTCACACTATGGGGACCACTCAAACTTTTTATCTTTCTTGAGAAGTTCCGTGAGGGGTTTGGCTACTTTGGAGAAGTTTTCGACAAAGCGGCGACAATAGCTGGCTAGACCAGGGAAACTCCTAACTTGTTTAACGGTTTTAGGTGGAGTGCAATCAAGAACGTCCTTAACTCTTTCGGGGTTGACAGCAATGCCCTTACCAGATATCACATGGCCCAGATAGGTCACTTCTGGCAACCAAAATTCGCACTTGGAGAACTTGGCATAAAGGCGGTGCTCTCTGAGTTTTTCTAGCACAAGTCTAAGATGTTCAGCATGCACTTCCTCGTTCTTCGAGTAAATAAGGATATCATCGAGGTACACCACGATGAACTTATCTAAGTACTCCATGAAGATTGAGTTCATCAAGCGGGAGAATGTTGCTGGAGCATTGGTTAGACCAAAGGATGTGACGGTGTACTCGTACTGGCCATAACGAGTGACAAAGGCTGTCTTGGGGATCCATCTTGGAGAAGACTGAGCATCCAGCGAGCTGATCACACAGATCGCTGATCCTGGGGAGCGGATATTTGTTCTTTATCGTGACCAAATTAACGGGACGATAATCTACAACCATCTGATCCGTACCATCCTTCTTCTTGACGAAGAGGACAGGGCAAGCCCAAGGAGAAAACTAGGACGGATGAAACCCTTTTGCAAGGACTCATCAAGTTGTTTCTTAAGCTTGGCTAGTTCTAAGGGTGCCATTTTGTAAGGTCTCCTAGAAATTGGAGCGGTTCCTGGGATAAGATCTATGACAAACTCTACATCTCTCGCTGTGGAACACCGGCAGTTCCTCCGAAAGACATCCGGAAAGTCACGGACTACCGGGATATCTTCAAGGTCTGGAAGAGGGCTGGCATTGAGAGAATAGAGCTGACGCTTTGCAACTCTAGTGGAGACAGTGACTATCTTGCCAGATGGGTGTGTAAGCTGAACAGATCTGGTGTAACAATCAATCTTGGCATGATGAGCTGTCATCCAGTCCATACCCAAGATGATGTTAATGTCTGAGGACTTGAGGGCTACAAGTGATGCAAGGAATACAAGTCTATCAACAAGGATTTCATTTCCATAGCTTATTCTGGTGGTCTGCCATCTCGACCCTCCGGTTTGGATTTTAAGTGGAGTTGGCATATCAAAAAATGACATGTCGTGCAAACGAGCATAGACTTCAGAAATGAAAGAACTAGATGCTCCAGTATCGAACAGAACCGATGTTGGGTGACAGTTGACAAGGAGTGTACCAAGAACGACATCTGGATCATCATGAGCATTTCTAGATGAGACGTGATGCACACGTCCACGTTTAGTGCGGGCTGGCTTGGCACTAATCGTCTTGCTTGATGGCTTAACATAGCCAACAGTCTTCTCGGGCTGGGGTGGAGCATAACTAGTATGAGAGCAGTCACGTGCATAGTGTCCTGGCTTCCCTCAAGTGAAGCAAGTCCCTGAAGTTGGACGTGGACCCGCACTGACAACCGGTCTACTAGTAGGCCTGGGTGGAGCATACGACTGAGATGGGGGAGGCGCCACATAAGATGGTCTTGGTGAATATTCGGATGGAAGAGCGGAGTTTGGAACCCTAATCCGGCGTTTCTGAGAGCTAGAGCCGGAGGAAGATCCCAAATCACGGGTGTGCTTACGAGACTCCTCGTAAGTGAGCTGAGCTGTCTCTGCATTAATGGCCTTGTTCACAAGGGCCTGGAATTTGTACTCATGTTGCTTTATTTATGTTTTTGCAGCGGAGACTTCGGTCTAACTAGTTTCCATGGACTTCGACAAGTAGCTTGTACCTCAGCTACGATCTTCATCGGACGTTGTAGATAGTCAGGCTCTTCAGCCTTTTTCATTTGTAGATGTCTGTACTCAAACATGTAATGCTTCCGCTTGTTGCTTGTATGCTCTGTATGATGGGTCATGTGACTCCTGTTGGTAATAAATGCTATGATGGCTCTTTGAGCCTTATCTATATCAGTTGTTGAGTTATGCTGTGATGCCATGTTGTAAAGCACATACTTGCATGTTATGCGTACGTGTAATGTGTAATGCTATGTGTGGGATCTGATTATCTAGTTGTTTATCCTTAGTAGTCTCTCTTACCGGGAAATGTCTCCTAGTGCTTCCACTGAGCCCTGGTAGCTTGCTACTGCTCCGAAACACTTAGGCTAGCCGGCATGTGTCCTTCTTCGTTCCTGTGTCTGTCCATTCGAGGAAATGTCACGTGGTGTCTACGGGAGTCCTGTTAGCCTGTTACAGCCCGGTTTACCAGAGTCCTGCTAGCCCAGTTGCTACAGCCCAAATTCACTAGCTGATGATCGACGTATTTGTTGTTGGGTCATGTATGCATGTCCCTGTAAGTTAGTGCCACTTTGGGTTCACGACTAGCCATGTCAGCCCAGGTTCTCTGTCATATGGATGCTAGCGACACTGTCATATACGTGTGCCAAAAGGCGCAAACGGTCCCGTGCATGGTAAGGCGGCACCCGTGGGAATACCGTGCGTGAGGCCGCAAAGTGATATGAGGTGTTACATGCTAGATCGGTGTGACTTAGAATCGGGGTCTTGACACCTCCGCGGCCTGGGCGGTTGCCGCTAACAGTGAAGCCTGTTTTTTGAATCAAATAAGCATGTTACTTCCCACAGATATCTATAAATCCTCTGTTCGCCCTTCATCATGGGCCGACCAGAGTCTTAGGGGCTACTATCTATATACAGGCATATTGTTCACATGGAAAGAGGCTAAAGACATTACATCGCATACCTCGAAGCCTATTAGTAGGCTCGTGGAAGGCTTCATTCAGCTCACTTTTGCCGGACTGAATCTTCTCAACCATCGTACCCATCAAGGTACGGTGCTCCTCCAAGACGGACGCACTCTATAGTACATCCATTAGGGTATTCGCCGCCTCCGGGTTCATGGAGGTCGTCGCGGTATTAGGCGCTCCCCCTCCCTTGACGGGGGTCCCTCACGCGACTCCGGGTCCGTCTCTGGAGCGGTATTCGGCGGGGGGGGACAACCTAGGGCCCCCATCGCTGGTCTTCTTGGCGGCCGCATCTCCTATGCCCTCGATGGCCGAGGTATTCCCCTCCGGTGCCGTTTGATGGTCCCTTGTACCTCTCGATGATCCGGAGAAGTCCTCTGGGATGACACCTCGATGTCATCCGTCCTTGGGGACGAGGAAGCTTGTGGTGGCGTCTCACTCTCCATCATCTCCGGCGGTAGATCCCCCGATGACGATGATACTTGAGGGAGATCACGGGCCGGACTGAAACACATAATTTAACATTATTCACTCAATTCGCAAAGGATTGAAAGTGTGTGAAGCATCCTTAGGTACTTACGATGTGACAATAGGCTTGGTCGGGGGCGGTGCTTGGGGATTGCTTCGGCGTCTGAATCCGAGTCGTCCGAAAGGGAAGTCCTTCCCCTCTTGGATGCTCCCTCCTCCGGATCTGCAGAGGCCGCCCTCTTTTTCCCTTTGAGAGGAGGGTTCTCTTCTTCCTCCTCCCCCTCCTCCTTGTCTTCGTCTTCCTCGTGGGAGGAAGGAGCCTCGGTCCCTCCGGACGTAGTGCCCGAAGTACCTTCGTGGTGGAGGCCATCTTCAGCCTCCTTGCCCTTCTTCTTCTTCTTGTCTTTCTCTGCCAGCGCCTGGTAGGGCACCGGGACCAGGATCCTCGTTAACAGAGGTTCGGCTGATTCTTCGGGAAGCGGGGCCGGACATCTGATCCGTTCCGCCTTCTTTATCCATCCATGTTCAAGGGGCAAAATTTTCAGTACCCCTCCCTAAAGCTTGATGAACTAGGTAATGTTCAGAAATTGAACACTTACTTGGGAGGCCGGATTGTTGCAGTCGAGGTCGGTGTCGTCAGACGTCCTTGGCCACGTCTTCTGACTCTTAAAGAGCAGCTTCCAGATCCCTTTGTGCGTCATGCCAAAGAATCGATGCAGGGTCCGGGGCCCTTCCATTTTAAACTCCCACATGTTGAGAGGCCGTCGTTGACAGGGAAGAGCTCGGCGGATAAGCAACACCTGGACCACATTGGCAAGGGTGATGTCATTTTCTATCATACTCTTGATGCGCTTTTGCAGCATCAACACCTTGTCAGAGGATCCCCAGCCTAGACCTTTGTTGGTCCAAGATGCGAGCCGCGGTGGAGGACCGGATTTGAAAGCAGGAGCGGCCGCCCACTTGGTGCCGTGGAGTTCGGTGATGTAGAACCACTCCTGCTACCATACCTTTATAGTGTCCACAAATGTCCCTTTGGGCCAGGTAACATTGCAGAGCTTTCTCACCATTGCGCTGCCACACTTGGTGTGTTGACCGTCAACCACCTTTGGCTTCACATTGAAGACCTTGAGCCACAGGCCAAAATGTGGGGGGGGGCGTGGAGGAATGCCTCACACACGACGATGAACACCAAGATGTGAATGAAGGAATTCGGGGCCAGACCGTGGAAATCCAGCCCATAGTAAAACATGAGACCTCGGACGAAGGGATGGAGGGAAAACCCAAGTCCTCGGAGGAAGTGGGGGATGAATACCACCCTTTCGTCGGGCTTTGGGGTAGGGATAACCTGCCCGGGGTAGGAAACCTGTTGGGGATATAACTATTAGATATGACCCGCCCAGGAGGGGCCGCGTTATACCTATGCCGGTTCATAAAGACGAAGCCCGTGACAATATTGAGGATGGCGGTTCATGAAGTAGATGTGACGCCCGGATAATTAAGCTACAGTAATTCACTGCTAATGATGCCACGTCACCACGGGTGCAGTTGTTAAACTCACATTGGTTCGGAACCGATTCAAATTTGAATTCAAAATAAAGTCAAATAATTACTTCTTAAGTTAATTATACAAAATAGTTCATGATATTGCAAATAATCCCAAAGCAATTATAAGAACAAAAACAACATTTTATAAAATACTAGATGCCCTAAAAATAATTAAAACAGGGGCCAAAACAATATTTTAACCACTTTTAAAATTATAAAAAATTTCAAAGCTTTGCAAATGCCTCCAAAACTTTTTGTGGCAGTGCCATATAATGCAGTGTTATTTATGGGACTAGTTACATGTATTACAAAAGCCAGTTAGTGTATAAAGAAAATACAAAACCAAAAAAAGAGTCTCCTGTGCACTTGGCCCACCATGAATAGTACAAGGCACATCCCAACTCACCTCATCCTCTCCTTCCTATTCACAGCACACCCCGTGGACGATCTGAGCACGTCCATGGATGGTGATCTCCACGTGCCGAACATCCAGCTCCCCCTGGATGCCTACAAGATGAACCCCGTGACCCCTGCAAACCCTAGCCATCCCCTGTTCCCCTCACTCTCGTTTTCCTCCTCGTTTTCGTCTCCACCGAAGCAGAGTCGCCGCCTTGCCTTCGTCGATCCCGTGGCCACCGGCCTCCATTCTCCGCGCCAAGAGGTCCAGGAGCTCCATCATCCTCGACTACATCGTATCCGTACCAGGGAACCACGAGGACCACGCTACACCGACGGGATCGAGCGTCTTCCTCATCTACGGCCGTCACTGCCCCGCGCCCGATCCAGCTCACCGGAGCTTCTCCGCCTCGCCGGACACGTCCTCTGCCTCCCCCTGTGAGCTGCACCCCCATTCCCCTCGTTCCCCCCTCCGTTCGTCGCTCCATTGCACCGCCCCATGCTGTCCACGTTCCGTCCAGTGGCCGCGGTCCTCGCGGCCGCGCCCAACACCAAGCCCGCGTCTAGTCCACGCCCCTGGCGTGACCTGCGCCCGCCCGCGCGTGCGGCCTCCGTGCGCACTTCGCGCCCCACTGTCCTCGCCGACCTTGCACGTCGCCCCCTGCATACTGCTGCTGTTGCTTTGCGCTTGCTCGCCTCTACTTCTGCAAATTGCTGATGCTGCTAGTCTGCTACGACTTTTTCTTCTTCTGCTGCTCCCCTCGTATGCGCGCGCCCGCAGCCGTCGACTGCTGTCGCTGCTTGTTGCTATCCTGTGCTGCGTACTGCTGCTGTTGCAATTGCGCTGCTGCTCCTCATGCGGCTGCTGCTTGGCTATTGCCGCTTGCTGCTGCTGGTACTTGGCCATGGCCGCCAACGTCCCATGTGTGTGCTTGTGCGTGAGCAAAGCCACACAATGGCTGGCTAGTGCCACTCCTATATGGGGCCGAGCCTAATTAGATTAGGAGCTAAACACTATTAATGCCATCCTACTACTAATAGTCACTGATGTTGGGTCCTGCTACCTGAAGAAAACAATTAAATTCAGCTAATTAAAGGAAAGTCAATGACACACGGGACCCCTGGCACTCTTCATATGCGGACCGGTCAACCTTTGACTGGGTCAACACAACCCCACTGGCCCCACTGTCATACAGACAGGCTGGAGTTGCACTAGGTGACAAAAGTATATTCTCATTTTAATTCGAATTAATATAAATACAAAAAATCATTAAAACTTTGAAAATTATTATAAAATAAACAGTAGCTCGGATGGAAAAACTTTATACATGAAAGTTGCTCAGAACGACGATACGAATCCAGATACGCAATTCGCTCATCCGCCACGCGTCCCTAGCATAGTGAACTGCAACATTTCACCTCCGGCTCATCTCGATCGAAAACACGAAACACCGGGATACTTTCCTATTGTTTCCTTTCACGGTTTCACCTACTACCGCGTTAGGGCACATCAACATCGCAGTATTGCCTTGTTACACTTTGTGATGCTTTGATTGCTCGCTATTTATTGTGTTCCTCTCCGTTACTTCTTTCCCAGAGAACCCGAGACCGCCGGCGACCCCGGCTCGACTACGGTGTTGGTGACTCGTCCTTCTTGCCAGAGCAACCAGCAAGCCCCCCCCTTGATCACCAGATATCGCCTATTCTTCTCTATACTGTTTGCATTAGAGTAGTGTAACATGTTACTGCTTTTCGTTAATCCTATTCTGATGCATAGCCTGACATTGTTGCTACATCTGTTGATACCTTACCTTTAATCCTAAATACTTAGTATAGGATGCTAGTTTATCATCATTGGCCCTACATTCTTGTCACCGCCTTTGTTATATTATCGGCCGTGATCACTTGGGAGGTGATCACGTATATACTATACATACATACATATTATATGATGGCGACTAAAGTCCGTCACTCGCTGAGTACCCGCAAGTGATTCTCGATGAGGGGCCGAAGGACAGTGGCTCCATCCGGTAGAGGTGGGCCCGGGTTCCCACGGCCCCGATCGTTACTTTGTGGCGGAGCGACAGGCGAGTTGAGACCACCTAGAGAGAGGTGGCCTAGCCACAGTCGGCGTCATGGATACTTAACACGCTTAACGAGATCTTGGTATTTGATCCGAGTCCGCCATTTGGTCTATACGCACTAACCATCTATGCGGAGTAGTTATGGGTATCCCGCCGTGGTATCACCAAGCCTTTTAGACGTCAACGATCGAGCGGCGCTGCTACCGGATTGGAACGTAAGTTCGCTCTTGTATTAAGGGGCTAGTTCGCTTTTGCCGCCCGCATCGCAACGTAGGTGTGCAATGGGCGATGGGCCTGCACTGCGCCATAGGAGTTAGACCGCGGTCGACCTCTCGTTAGGCCTAGCGGGGGCTGCGACGTGTCGATCTTCCGAGGTCGGCAAGACCTGTGAAACCGTGTCCGCCAAATGGGATCGAGCGTGTTGGGTTATGTGGTGCACCCCGCAGGAAGTTTATCTATTCAAATAGCCGTGTCCCTCGGAAAAGGACGACTGAGTTGTACCTTGACTTTATGACAACTAGAACCGATACTTAATAAAACACACCTGCATAAGTTCCACAGACAACCCGGTGATCGCTTCCATTGTAGGCGACGAGGAGGATCACGGTAGGATTATGCTATGCTATGCTCATCGAGATGCTACTTGGAGATGCTACTTGAGATGCTACTTGGCGATGCTACTTGAGGACTTCTACCACTCTCTTCTACATGTCAGAAGACTGAGGTCGCTGAAGCATAGTCTTCGACGTGATTAGCTATCCCCTCTTATTCTCGCATTCAGCAATTCACCATCGATATGGCCCTTTACACATATATCCATGCATATGTAGTGTAGCTCCTTGCTTGTAGTATTTGGATGAGTACTCACGGTTGCATTTCTCCTCTTTTCCCCCTTTCCCTTCTACCGGTTGTCGCAACCAGATGTCGGAGTCTAGGATCCAGATGCCACCGCCGATCGGCAGCGACTACTAGATCGAGGTGCCTACTACTACGCAGGTGTCACGACGACGCAGAGTAGTTAGGAGGATCGAGTGCAGAGGCCCGCGCTTCTTTCGATTGTATCCCGGTTTGTGCTAGCCATCTTATGGCAAACTTGTTTAACTTATGTCCGTATCGAGATATTGTTGCTTCACGACTCGCCTATGATCGAGCACTTGTATTCGAGCTCTCGAGGCCCCCGGCTTGTATTATGATGCTTGTATGACTTATTTATGTTATTAGAGTTGTGTTGTGATATCTTCCGTGAGTCCTTGATCTTGATCGTACACGCTATGCGCATGATTAGTGTATGATTGAATCGGGCGCACAAGTTGGTATCGAGCCGATCGCTCAGGAATCCCCTTCCAACTCCTTGGCGAAGTTGTGTCTAGAAGTTAAAACTGTTTTACTAACTTGGTACGTGCGGCCCCGCCCACGCCGCCATTGGGTGGTATTAGGATCTTTTATTCCTTGTCCATACTCTCGGATTCTAATCTCTTCTATTCGGGTTAAATGATTTTGTGAAATCTAACTCTAGGTTCTCGTTATCACTTCTCACGGAGAGCCCTTCATTACGATGATCGACCGCTTCAACAGAAGATTCGACAATACTCCGATGTTTCCCGAGACCATTGTGCCCTTCGCCGCTGTAATTCCATACCACCGATAAATCCCTATGGAAAGCTACATACACTTTTCGTCCATAACTTCATTCCCAGTTGATCTTGTTATTAAAAGATACCTCAGAAATTCTCTCTATTATTTCGAGAATACTTTGTACCTACTGCCTTGCAGTTCATTATCCACATATACACCGCTATGGATAATTTCTCGCACTTACCGAGTATCTGCCCATCCCTAGTTGTTTGTGTGTTTCACTAAGTTCTTCAAAATAATACTCGAACTTCCGAAAATCCTGGGTAGCCTATTACTCTTGAAATTCTTGCTTGCTTGCATTATGGTTAATCCCATAAGTCTAGTAATCTTATTGGCATCCTTTGTCACTATCATTTTAAGTCCGTTGATTCTATATGTGTGCGAATGCACGCAATCATCAGTTGATCTTGATAAATTACCTTTCCGGCTCAGACGTCTTTCGAGCATGGGCTGGTTCTCGGCCAATCAGATTGCTATCAATTGTACCCCTAAGTCTATTCAACTTATCCATCCTTGATCAGAGCATTTGCTCCTGATCCCTTGATTTGAGAATCATAATTCCTTTGCTAATTAAACGTTTAATTATTCAGATGTTCTATAAACCGATGCATTGCGTTCTTTCTTCCTCTGATTGGGTATCGATACTCACATCAGCTCCATTGTGGATCGCCATATCCACTGCTGGATTATTATCCGACAATGTCCTTCATAATTAATCACCTTGTGAGTTCTTTCTCTGATACATAATGCCTTTGGTAAATGGTATCCTCTCCTTTGGTAAACCATGCTCTGCTTTCGAGCTGGTGATATTTACTCTTGAAGCTTGTGGTATATGTTCCTAAGAAGCCCCGATGGGTTGAACCAATGCCTTCCCTAATATGTACAAACCCGAAAGATTTCACGGGTGTCAGGACCCCGACTCAATGCCACATCGATCTAGCATGTAACACTTCATATCACTTTGCGGCCTCACGCACGGTATCCCCACGGTGTCGCCTTACCTTTCGCTCGGGACCGCTTTGCCTTTTGGCACACGATATGATAGTCTCGCTAGCATCCATGTGATAAGGAGCCCGGCCGACATGGCTAGTCGTAAACCCAAAGTGGCACAAACTTACAGGACAGCATCCATGACCCAAAGATCGAACGTGTTGGCCATCACGAAAGTGAATCCAGTCAGAAGACGGGCTAACAGACTCAGATTCATCGCGTGACATTTCCCAAGGGATGTACACAGAACGAAGAAGGACACATGCCGGCCAGCCTAAGTGTTCCGAGCAAGAGTAAGCAACCATGGCTCGGTGGAAACACTAGGAGACATTTCCGAAGAGAGGCTACTAAAGATAAACAACTAGATAGTCAGATCCCACACATACCAAGCATTTCAATAACATACACACAATATGCTCGATATGTGCAAATACAACATGGCATCACAACATGACTCTACGACTCAAGTATTTTATTCAATAGGCTCCGAGGAGCGAGATATTACAAACAAGGGTCTCACGACCCAACATTCAGAGCATACAAGTCAAAACACATGCGGAAGCTTAACATGTCTGAGTACAGACATCTACAAATGAAAAAGGCATAGAAGCCTCACTATCTACCAGATCCTGCCGAGGCACAAGATCGTAGCTGAGGTATCAAGCTAAACGTCGAAGTCCAAGCGGAACTACTAGCGAGACTTAAGTCTCTCTGCAAAAACATAAAATAGGCAAACGTCAGTACAAATGTACCCAGCAAGACTTACATCAGAACTAACTACATATGCATCATTATCAACAAAGGATGGTGGAGTTTAACAACAACAAGCCAGCTTTGACTCGGTGGCTATCCTAAACTACGATCGCAAGTAACTCTTTTGAGGTGGCGCACACGAGTCCACATATTCACCATATCAATACACCACTATGGATCCGCCTCCGCCTCCCTCACGAGAACGCCATCCATAGCACTCACGCTTATCTTGCGATTTTAGAGTATCCACTTTCACTTGTCTATGAACTATGCAAGGGGTCCAAGCTTCCATATCCTAGAATCCGCTATTCAATAGATAATGATAACCCCGCAGGGTGTACTTCTTCACACACGCTCGCCACTTATCGCCTCAGACACGCCATGTACCTCGGCAACCTTCAAGCGGAAACCAAAGCGAGGAGTCGGCCACGGCCTACCTAAACACTCAAGTCTCTCATCCGTGTTTATCGCCTATTCGGGTTCCATCCGCAAGGAGATCCGCCGGGTGTCGCCACGCCCCAAACGATGTGTGCGGGGTTCCCGAGCCCACCATCCGGTGCCACTTGCACACTGTGCCACGGTGTTTAGTCTGTCCCTAAGCCCACCTCGCCGGTGCCACTTGGTAGAAAAATAGCACTACCTACAAACACCGTAAACTAGTTGCGACTCCGGACAGAGAACAAGGGTGATTAAGAAGCCGAGAGGATCAATTAGGATCCCAATGAGTGGTAGTAGCTGTTTATGGATCACAAACACGTAACTCAGCCTCGAGGACTACCGCAATGAGACAACCCACCATGTACTCCTACATGGCCTCTCACCGCTACCTTTACCAAATCGTGTTCACACACTTAGCTCACATACAAGAGGACATGTTCACACACCTCCGATTCATCCTCGATGAATCGCACTGACACAACTCTAAGCAATAGCAGCATGACAAACAAGCATGAATGAGTAGGCACATCAGGCTCAAACAACTCCTACTCATGCTAGTGGGTTTCATCTATTTACTATGGCAATGACAGTCATGCAGAGGATAAAGGGTTCAGCTACCGCAGCAAGTAATGCTTGTATCGTTGTTGTCCTAATGCATAAAATAGAGCAGGAGCGAAAGAGTAGGATTGTATCGAATGAACAAGGGGTTTTGCTTGCTCGCACTTCAAGATAATATAGTTCTTCATCGGTGTCATCAATCACATCGTCGGAACCACGCCTATCGAGAGGGACAAATACCGCAATCGAGAAAGAACACAATCAATGCAATGCCACAATATGATGCATGATCATGACATGGAGATATGCTGTGATTTGAGCTAATGCAACTAAAGAAGTTAAATGGAGTTGGTTTGAACCCTAGGTTCAAGTTCAAACTCCACATGTGGGTATTCAAATGCCATTATTTGTTTTGCCCAATTCAGCAACTATAAGTTGTTCTAACATGCATGAAAATAGTACAGATGGATAGATTGAATTTTTCGATAATTTTTCATATATAAATTATCTCATTTGGAGTTACGTTGATTTTCTATGGATTTTAGAAGTTTTGGGCATTTTCTGAAGTTTATAAATCATTTCGATTTATTTTAATTCCAGAAAATAAACATCGCGTCAAGATTGAGTAAGCATGACGCCGCAGGGTCAAAAGGGCTTCCCGGTCAAACCGACCGTAAGGGTCCACACGCCGTTGTCTCAGTCTGGTTTGTGTCACGACATGTGGGCTCGGTCAACGCCACGCCAAACAGGTCAAAGTCGACGCTGGGGCCACCGGATTAACCTAAAATAAACAGGAATAAATCCTGTGGTTAATTTGGGCGCCGGGCCCATATGTCGCTGAGGAGGGTTAATTAGCGGGTAATTAATCCCTAACGATGGTGCCACGTCAAGACGCCGGAGTTGAACGCCGACGAAGCACGCAACGCCTTGTGGCGATGCTCGGGAACACGCTACGGCGGCGGCCGGACGCGCTTGGGGCACCACGAGGAAGCCTCGCCGCCCGCATCCAGGTGCACGCAATGGGCGCAGGAGGCCGGGTCGATCGCGACGACCACTTGAGCGGCGCCGAGTTCGCCAGATGCGCGCTGGCTACCGCTACCGAGCGAACGGAGCACACAGCGGTAGCATCGCGTATGAGCTCGACCGGCACTCACCATGACGCTGGCCCGCCGCAGCGACGACGGCGATAAACGCGCGCCGGAGCTCACGGCACTTGCGGCGCGCTATGGAGCGGAATAGAGCACGAGCGAGGAGGGAACGGAGAAGAGCTCACGGCTGTCCCGAGATCAAGACGGAGGCTCGGGAAAGCTCGATCGCAGCGAATCGACGACGGAGAGGTCCGCGACCGGCGGTGAAGAAGATGGCGATCGCGAGCCGGTGCCTCCGGCTCGCGAGATTCGCGAGAGGAGCCGCCGAGGTAGCAGAGGCGATGGACGATCGGAGGAGGCGAGGCGCGCGCGGTGGCTACAGACACGGTTGATGGCGGCGAGAGGCGTGTTCGGGCTGCGAGAGAGAGCGGCAAAGTAGAGAGGAGCCGACAGGAGGGAGTGAGAGGGGGTCGGGTGTCGTGGGCGCTCGTCTGGGCGCTGCGGGTAGTGGGAAGCGAGGAGGTGGCGGGCGCGTGCAAGGCTGTGGCCACTGCTGGCCTCCCGGCAGAGCTTGAGGACGGTGGCGCTGGTGGCTGGTCAATGGCGAATCGCCACCTGTAGGTTTGGGCGGGTGGGCTGCTGTGCATGTAAGATTAATCCTTTTATTTTTTTTTCTATTTTTTCGACATTTGTTTGGTTTAAATAAAATACTAAACCATTTTATTTTCTTATGCCAATTTTTGTAGGAACTAGTGGTATTATTCCGTAACTCCCCAAAGAAGTGGCATAATTTTTGGACATATATTAATATATATAACTAATATATTTCCAATGCAAATATTTATGCATTAATTCCAAATGCCCAAAATAAATACTTATGAGCTCCCAAAAATATTGGCTTGATTTTTATCTCCGATCAAGATTTTCGAGGGCAACATGAGCATTTTCTTGGACCTTTTGGAGCAATTTTTATTTGGGTCATTTCTAAAATGATTCGAGGGTTTCACAAATCCTCATTTCAAATTTAAATGGAATTTAAACATGATGCAACACTCTAATGCATACACTAGGTATTGTCGTAACTAGGATGTGACACTCACCCTTATTAAACAAGAATCTCGCCCCGAGATTCAAGACGTGAGGTAAGAAGACAAAGGGGGGGGCACAAGCTAACACAACTTCAAAATCCGGATGTCTTTCTCGAGGATGCTGATTCAGTGCTCCAATTGATCTTGACGTCTTTGTTTTTGAGATCTTCATCCAACACGAGGACAGAAACACTCTACAAGGATGGATCATTTTAATGACCACAAGAACAACTCACGAGATGAGATATAGAACATCTCTTGAGCTGAGAGGTAAAACACACATCATGAAGGACGGAGGAAACAATTTGATGAGGTTTCAAAGTAGCGAGGAAAAACTGCCATGATTCCATAACGGGGCACCCTAGGGAAGGTGACTTGTAGAATCATCCCTTAAGTGGCAAAAAGAATTACCTTTGATTCAAAGATCATTGAAATTCTTTATACCAGCCTAAGGCAATCACCAACGATCATGTGAACTAATTCGAAAGAATGACATACTCATACCAGATTGGATGATGTGGACCACCTTGTTGAGGAAAACACAATGGATGATTTTAGTAACTGGGGAGAAGCTCAACAGTAGAGAGTGAATCTACAGTTGGATTGGTTATAGCATAACCGAGGAAACTCAGAGCAATCCCAGTTAGTGCCGATGATAACACCTAGCGCTTGTGAGTGCTCTCAAGAACTTGAGCATTTCCATAATCATCAAGGTTTTACCAACATCCATGTCAAGGGTGCTGACAACACAACATACTACCATGATAAATAGTGATGGACGATGCAGATGCAAGGGAAGATAACACTTTCTCAGATTTCACCTTAGCGAGGCCAAGGGGACGAAATCTGGACGATCGACCGAGAGACATTTAGCACTCCGCTTCTAATGTTCCCCTTGATGTACTAGCGTATCCCATTCATTGAAATGGTCTGGTATCTAGAACATCAAGTAAGGGTCGGACTTCGGAAACACAAAAATCCATAAGGGACAGCTAGGGAGTAAATCCTACAAAATCCCCATGGGGAGGTGGCCAACTTTCTCAATCAAGATACCACAATAACAGGTCTTCCGGTTGGGTGTGTTGGCCACGACATTCTCTTTACCGGGTTACAGAGAGACCAATATTATAGCTCTTGGGAGATGTTCCAACCATCATATCTGCCCAAGATTCAGATCTGGTTGGTGTCGGAATATTCCAGACTCATCGAGTCTAGAAAGAAAAATGAAAGTTTGCAACACAAACCGACAAGATGACGTTGCGAGATTCTCGGGAAATGAACTACAATAGCAAGCTCCAAAACATGAGCTAGTTCGCTACACACATGTGAACACGTTGTCCTGCATAAACATGACCACATGGTAGTCTTACAAAGAAAACACTACCGAAGTTCGTGGGGAACCATCAACGAGGATAATGAAGTCTTGTGCATGAACTAGTATTCGCACAACAACTCCTTTTCCCTTGAACAAATCAATCAGTGGCTTGGTGTGCCGGGAAACACATATGGAATGGAGGCGGCCAACCTATCAAACCATAGAGCACTTCGCACGTGCATGACTAACTTGGGATGATTCCGGAGGAGGCAAAAACAAACTTTCTTGAACCCACGGCGGCAACTTGCATCAAATGCACATGAGTTAGAGAGAGTCACTTCTTTTATCCGAACATATGCTTCATGAGCTAGCATGAAGAAATGCTTTCAAAAGTTTCCAATACTAGCTTAATGTTCAACAAGATTATGGAGAAGATAAGGATGTTGTCGATGGGCTCAACAACAATTCATCCAGATTCCCATGGAGATGGAATTCCATAACTATGTGAACTAGGTGATAGTATTGGTCAGACCCAAAAGACATAATGGTGTATGCTCGAGGAAAATCCACGAGTAAGACAACATTACTTAACATCATTGGTTACGATTTGGTTTGAGAATAGCCCACACTCAAATCAAAGTTTTAAGGAGACAATAGCTCCAACAACTAGTCTCGAGGATCAATTGATGAAGATATCATCTTTCTTCAACACACACAAGATATCCCTTAGCATGAACTAAATCAGGCAAGCTTTTATCTTCCAACTCTCCAAGCTGTTGTTTAGCTTAACCAACTAGCTCGTGGGTATGCAACATGATTCTTGGAGAAGGGTGGTTTATATGAAACCAACTTGATCATTTAACTCAACATAGCAATCAGTGACAACCTGGTAATACTTCCGAGAAGATATTCGAAAATCACTAACCACCGCTACGTTATTAAGCTCGAGAACAATCTTGCTTTTCAGTAGAAGATGATACGATCAAAAGCGAGGGTTTGACACAATCCTAACTCATTGATCAAGAGTGCACCGTAAATAAGGACTAGGTAGCATAATCGGTCTTAGAATGATGATTCAAGAACCAACATACTAAGAATGAAATTATTGTCCATTAAATACCAAGCAACACAGTTGCTAGGAGTATTGAGTTCACACATCATGATTCACCTGTCGGCATTCCGGTTGCAAAAACACGGAACCGAGAAATGAAAATGATGGCGAGAAGTATTACTACATCAAGAATTCATAGGATGGTGTGCAATTCCCATGACATTCTTGATATAAAGATGGTATTACTCCAAGGTAGAACAGAACAAAAGGTGGATTAGCAATTGATCTGCAGAACATGACTACTTTGACCACTCCAAGAAATGGATGAGGTGCTGGAGTTTGTTTCTCCTAGTCATTCTAGAATAGAATGGCCTAACGGGCCACAAGAGTAATAGGCATCGATGAACGAATGCACGCATACTCTTGTCTTATCAATTGATAGATGAGGGTCAGGACACAACTAAAGAGAACAACTCAAGGAACATATAATTTTCTGAGTTGTGGATGCATAGATTAGTATGTCGAGCGAAGCTCAACGTTTCTTCCGGATAACCCATGCGGAGAGGTAGAATTGGCAGATTCACAATATAGAATGGAGGACTCATCATGAGTACTCTGGTTGTGATCTTTTGATCCAACAAACTTCTGCCATAAGTGGTTCATAGTATTTGGAAGAAGGAAATACCACGGACCTCGAGGACTAATGCAAAGGTTACTAATAACCTAAAGGAACTAGCAACACTATCAACACGAGGTAAGTGGAGTGAATCTTGGGTCAAGAACCCAGGAGTAGAATACCTACTACTAAATGGCATCACGGGATGCTTTCAAGAAGAAAGGCCAGAATCATCACACCGATACAAATCATGGCTAGATTACTAGATGATCCCCTAAGACACCTAGGGTCATAATAATTGTTCCAACATATACGTCGAGGCAATAGAATACCTCAACTCAGCAATTAGTGTGATTAACCTGGCCCAAAGGAACATCAAAACCAGAGGGAAATGATTTGCAAGTGCATCGATTGTTTAGAAACCTCGATGACTCGGACAAAGATAACGGCCGTAAATGCTCAAAAGATTGGAGACATGTTACAAAAATGGTGGCATAGCCACTCAAGCACAATATCAAGTTTTCGAGATCAACAGCTATGAACATACGAAGTAGTAAAACTGAATCGAGATTTGAAACTATCAATTCTATAAGTCTATGGATTAGTAACACGTCATCCCGATAGATAGATGAGAAAGCCTAGTTCTTAATCCTCGAGAAAAGAAGAGGTCGACTCGCATCGAAGGCCATGAGGTATAAGGAGTAAAAAGAGCCTTACGCTCCATCCCACAATCAATTCCCTACATATAACTAAAGCATTTCTAGACTCAACTTCACCAGTTTGGCTTGGTAATCCCACAGCAAATAAGCTCGATACTAAAGCTGTCAGACCTCGACTCAATGCCACATCGATCTAGCATGTAACACTTCATATCACTTTGCGGCCTCACGACGGTATTCCCCACGGTGTCGCCTTACCTTTTGCGGGACCGCTTATGCCTTTTGGCACACGATATGATAGTCTCGCTAGCATCCATGTGATAAGGAGCCCGGCCGACATGGCTAGTCGTAAACCCAAAGTGGCACAAACTTACAGGACAGCATCCATGACCCAAAGATCGAACGTGCCGGTCATCGAAAGTGAATCCAGTGCTGTAGACGGGCTAACAGACTCGGTATTCATCGCGGACATTTCCAAGGGATGTATACAGAACGAAGAAGGACACATGCCGCCAGCCTAAGTGTTCCGGAGCAAGAGTAAGCAACCATGGCTCGTGGAAACACTAGGAGACATTTCCGTAAGAGAGGCTACTAAAGATAAACAACTAGATAGTCGATCCCACACATACCAAGCATTTCAATAACATACACACAATATGCTCGATATGTGCAAATACAACATGGCATCACAACATGACTCTACGACTCAAGTATTTTATTCAATAGGCCCGAGGAGCGAGATATTATAAACAAGGGTCTCACGACCCAACATTCAGAGCATACAAGTCAAAACACATGCGAAGCTTAACATGTCCGAGTACGAGACATCTACAAATGAAAAAGGCATAGAAGCCTCACTATCTACCGAGATCCCGCCGAGGCACAAGATCGTAGCTAAGGTATCAAGCTAAACGTCAAGTCCAAGCGAACTACTAGCGAGACCAAGTCTCTCGCAAAAACATAAAATAGGCAAACGTGAGTACAAATGTACCCAAAGAAGACTTACATCGTAACTAACTACATATGCATCATTATCAACAAAGGGATGGTGGAGTTTAACAGCAAAGAAGCCAGCTTTGACTCGGTGGCTATCCTAAACTACGATCGCAAGTAACTCTTTTGAGGTGGCACACGAGTCCACATATTCACCATATCAATACACCACTATGGATCCGCTCCCGCCTCCCCACGAGAACGCCATCCATAGCACTCACACTTATCTTGCGATTTTAGAGTATCCACTTTCACTTGTCTATGAACTATGCAAGGGTCCAAGCTTCCATATCCGAGGAACCGCTATTCAATAGATAATGATAACCCGCAGGGTGTACTTCTTCACACACGCCTCGCCACTTATCGCCTCAGACACGCCATGTACCTCGGCAACCTTCAAGCGGAAACCAAAGCGAGGAGTCGGCCACGCCTACCTAAACACTCAAGTCTCTCATCCGTGTTTATCGCCTATTCGGTTCCATCCGCAAGGAGATCCGGCCGGGGTGTCGCTCACGGCCGAAAACGATGTGTGCAGGGTTCCCGAGCCCACCATCCGGGTGCCACTTGGTAGAAAAATAGCACTACCTACAAACACCAGAAACTAGTTGCGACTCCTGGACAGAGAACAAGGGTGATTAAGAAGCCGAGAGGGTCAATTAAGGATCCCAATGAGTGGTAGTAGCTGTTCATGGATCACAAACACGTAACTCGCCTCGAGGACTACCGCAATGAGACAACCCACCATGTACTCCTACATGGCCTCTCACCGCTACCTTTACCAAATCGTGTTCACACACTTAGCTCACATACAAGAGGACATGTTCACACACCTCCGATTCATCCTCGATGAATCGACCGACACAACTCTAAGCAATAGCAGCATGACAAACAAGCATGAATGAGTAGGCACATCGTGGCTCAAACAACTCCTACTCATGCTAGTGGGTTTCATCTATTTATCGTGGCAATGACAGTCATGCAGAGGATAAAGGGTTCAGCTACCGCAGCAAGTAACAAATTGTATCGTTGTTGTCCTAATGCAAGAAAATAGAGCAGAGCGAAAGAGTAGGATTGTATCGAATGAACAAGGGGTTTTGCTTGCCCGGCACTTCAAGATAATATAGTTCTTCATCGGTGTCATCGATCACATCGCCGGAACCACGCCTATCGAGAGGGACAAATACCGCAACCGAGAAAGAACACAATCAATGCAATGCCACAATATGATGCATGATCATGACATGGAGATATGCTGTGATTTGAGCTAATGCAACTAACAGCAAGTTAAATGGAGTTGGTTTGAACCCTATAATTAGCTATGGAATATTTTCCACACTTTGAACATTTTATTTTGCGTGTTTGAGAAATTTGAATCTTGGACTTTTATTTTAAATTTGGATTTGGATTGTGACTTGATCAACCGAGGATTAGCAACAAAGAATGTGATGACATGGCACCATTAATGTGGCTTTTATCAGAGCTTAATTATCCCAAGGCCGTAATTCTCCTCCATTACAAGAAATCTCGTCCCGAGATTTAAGAGGTAGAAGGAAACAGAACGGGGTATTCATCTCGAAGACGACCCTCAAGTTTCCCAGTGGCTTCATCTTCAGAATGATTTGACCACTGAACTTCTAGAAATTCGATAGCCCTCTGTGACGTTCAGCTTGATCGAGAACGCGGACCAGATGCTTTCTATAAGTGAGATCATCTTGCAAGGGTTGAGCTTTAGAAGCCAAGTGGTTGTTGCAATTAAGATTTGCGACTCAGGGCATTGGCTATGACACTAGCCTTGCTAGGGGTATAAGAAACACCATAGTCATAGTCGGTAATTGTTTCGATACATCGTCACGACGGAGATCCAGATCTAGCTGAGTAAATAGATACTTCGTAATTTGATGATCGGTGAAGATCTCGCAACGAGTGACCAGAAGGAAATGTCGCCACAAATTTAGTGCAAATTTAACTACAGCAAGTATAAGTTCATGGACTCGGTAGTTCTTCGGGAAAGACACCTTGGAATTCACAAGCAACTGGAGCATTTTCAATTCTCACAAGCGTTTAACGCATTCAAGGAATAAATTCGTGCTTCGACATTTTAAACAAGATGAGCATGGTAGCTTACTATCTCATTGAAAGATGTAGTAGAGGGACAGTCTTAGTGGCACAAATGATAGCAGCGGTATGTGTTTTCAACCATCCTATTTTTAGGATGAGGTCGATATTGGACGACTTCAAAACAATGGGGAATCATGGAATTCCAGCCCTTAAATTCAACTGGGATGTTGCGACTAGCCATGGTGGTTCGACATTGGCCCGCGGGATGCACTTGAAATTCCGACCAAGTGATGGCGGTTTCAACAGGTAAGGAATGCTTGTGGCTGTCCCAATGGGACCTTTCAGGTAGTAAGCCGTGAAGGTGACATAATTGGCAGGGGCTACATCAGTAGACTCCAACTCAAAAGTGATGTCACGTAGCCAATCACCAGCATCAATGGGCTAAGTTGAGCTGCGGTAGATGATAGGGTTGAGATGCGCAAAGTGTTGTATGGTCACTGAGCTTGGTTGCGGATTCATAGTGGGACGAGGGAACTGAGCCATGACTCATTCCATGATCTGGCGATTCAGCATCAAACAGCTGTATTATTCCAGCCATGTATTCGGGCGGTGGTGGATTGTCGCTACCATGGCCACGACTAGCGGGTCTAACCATCTTGCTTAAAAGCAACAGGGTAGTTTAGCAAGGGTGGAGCAAGTGAATGGAGTCATTCATTATGTAACTTGAACAAAGGAGCAAAGGCGCAAGACGCATAAAGCAAAGAGTCATTGAAGACATACAACTACATATGCAGAGCCAATTACATGATGTTCATAAGAGTTCGGATAAGAGGAACATCACAAACATACTAGGCGCACGATGCATGCGATGGTGGGATTCAATAATGGTACATAGCAAAGGCTACATCAATGTCGGAGAAAACCACTAGAGTAAGGGATTTGCAAGTGACGACAGAGGGTGCCTCGATAAGAGGATCCTCGCGGTCGTTGAATATTGTGAAGCGTAACTTGGCCTCAATTCAAGAAAGAGGTAATACAAATCTCCGGGTAGATGGGATCACGAGAACCTAGGGTAGAGTTAGCAAAACCATTTAACCCGAATAGAAGAGAGATCAGAGTCCCAGAGTATAGACGAGGAGTAAAAGATCCTAATACCACCTAATGGCGACGTAATGATAGGCCACACAGCCATGTTAGTAAAACCGATTTTCAAAACTAGACTCAACTTCGGCCAAGGAGTTGGAAAGGGGATCCTACAGGCAGTCGGCTCTGATACCAACTTGTGACGCCCCCGACTCGATCGTACACTAATCATACACGCAAACGTGTACGATCAAGATGAGGGACTCACGGGAAGATATCACAACACAACTCTAAACACAAAAGAAAGACATACAAGCTTCATATTACAAGCCAGGGACCTCGAGGGCTTGAATACAAAAGCTCGATACACAAGCGAGTCAGCGGAAGCAACAATATCTGAGTACAGACATAAGTTAAACAAGTTTTGCCTTAAGAAGGCTAGCACAAACATCAACGATCGAAGAGGCAAGGCCTCCGCCTCGACCTCCTAACTACTCCCGGTCGCCGACGGCTCCACGTAGTAGAAGGCACCCTCCGGGTAGTAGTAGTAGTCGGCGGGGTGGCATCATCCTGCCTCGATCCACCATCTAGTTGCAACAACCAGAAAGAAGAAAGAAGGGGGAAAGGGGGAACAAAGCAACCGTGAGTACTCATCCAAAGTACTCGCAAGCATCAGATCTATACTACGTATGCATTGGTATCAAATGGAAGGGTTGTATCGTGGACCGAATCGCGTAATGCCGTAATAGAGGGGGAAGGCCTAGCCTATCAAAGACTAGCATCTTCAAGCAGCTCCGAGCATCTTGCAACATGTAGAAGAGTAAAGAATAGCAGTTTATAATTAACAAGCATGTTGTAGCATTAACGCCTAGAGATCCTTCCTCGACTCCCTGCGAGAAAGCAATCCCGGAGCCACATATCCATCACATATCAAGTATCCATTTCTAGTTGTATAAGATCAGGATACAAGTCTGAACGTCCATTACCGTGGACACGGTATTGAATATATAACTTCCCGCAGGGTGCACCACGTTACCCAACACGCTTGATCACTCCGCCGACACACCTTTCGGGTCAATGCCCGCCGGAAGATCAACACGCCGCAGCCCGACCTAGGCTCAGCAGAGAGGTCCCCGCCGGTCTACATCCTAAGCACTCCGGTCAGGCCCATCGCCTGCTGCACTCCGGATCGTTGTGTGTGAGGTGGATAGCAGCACCGCCGGATGGCCAAAGACGATCCGACCGTGCCACAATGCTGAATCGACGTCCGACAAATCTTCGGCCGACATCGCGACGCCGAGGCCCATAACTATTCTCGCGGTGGTTAGTGCGTAAAGGCCAATGGCCAACTCGTAACAAATACCCAAACCTGTTAGTGCATTATTAAAAGGAGGACGGCTGTCGGACAAGTCCGAGCTATCACCCCTCCCGGTGATACCGCTAAACAGCCACCGCCATCGTCACATCGCACGGGTGCTCTCGCCCGCCTGCTCTCACAACGGTCTCCAAGAAAGTCAAGGTAACGTGTGTCCGCACATCAAGGGAAAACCCGAGGAATCACCCCGTGGATTCCACTCAATGTAATCATCAAGGTGAACGAAGAGGACCACCTCGAGGTTCGTGACTTGAGGTGTTGCACGACGAGTCATATCGGGAATGGTGAAAGAGGAAATCACCTCGATGACCACGACCAGATAGCTACACTACAGAATTATCATCGAGGCGTTATGAGGATCACCCCGGCACTCGATAGTAGCTCGCAGAGTCGAGCAACAAAAGGGCGTGATGTGATGTGAGGTGTCGGCTCGTCGTCGATCACGCCGATCGAGGGCCAATGATGAAGCTAGGGGCAACAAGGGCAAGTGGGGGTCACTGATGGATCACTAACCAACCTATACTAAGCAGATTAGGATAAACATGTAGGTAACAATAAGGTGTACAAATGCAAAGCTATGCATCAGAATAGGAGCAAACAATAACAGTAGCAAAATCTAATGCAAGCATGAGAGTATAGAATGGGCGATATCGGGATGATCAAAGGGGGGGGGGGCTTGCCTGGTTGCTCAGGCGAGGAGGGGTCGTCGGCGACGTAATCGATCACAGCGGCATCGGCAGCCGTCTCGGGGTCTACCGAGAAGAGGAGGGGGAAGAAACAGTAAATACATAGCAAGCAAGAGCATAACAGGACAACAGGCAGAGCTAGACGTGTTCTAACGCGGTGCTACACGTTACCGGCGAGGGGGTTGTTGGGGAACGTAGTAATTTCAAAAAATTTCCTACGCACACGCAAGATCATGGTGATGCATAGCAACGAGAGGGGAGAGTGTTGTCTACGCACTCGTGAGACCAAGCGAAGCCTTGACACAACGAGAGGAAGTAGTCGACGCCTTCCCTGCTCAACCGATCCAAGCACCGTTACTCCGCACCTCCGAAGTTCTTGACACATGTACAGCTCGATGATGCACCCGAACTCCGATCCAGCAGAGGTACGGGAGGAGTTCCACAAGACGACGTGGCAGGACGATCTTGATGTTCAATCGCCGCAGGCTTCGCCTAAGCACCGCCACAATATGACCGAGGTGTAATATCGTGGAGGGGGCACCGACACGGCTAAGGAACGATCACGAAGATCAACTTGTGTGTCTCTGGGGTGCCCCTACCCCGTATATAAAGGAGTGGAGGAGGGAGGGCTGCCCTCTTCTATGGCGCGCCTTAGGGGAGTCCTACTCCCACCGAGTAGGATTCCCTTCCTAGTCCAACTAGGAGTCCTTCCATGTATTAGGAGTAGGAGACAAGGAAGGGAAGAGAGAAGGAAGGAAGGAGGGGTGCGGCCTCCCTAGTCCAATTCGGACTAGGCCATAGGGCACGCTGGCCTGCCCTAGGCAGCCCTCTCTCTTTCCCGCAGGCCCAAGAAGGCCCAATACTTCTCCCCGGCGAATTCCCGTAACTCTCCCAGACTCCAAAAATACCCAATCACTCTGAACCTTTACTTAACTCGGAATATAGTCGTCCAATATATCGATCTTTACGCCTCGACCATTTCGAGACTCCTCGTCATGTCCCCGATCTCATCCGGACTCCAAACTCCTTCGTACATCAAAACTCATAAACTCATAATATAACCGCCATCGAAACCTTAGCGTGCGGACTCTACGGTTCGAGAACTATGTAGACATGACCTAGAACTATCCTCGCCAATAACCAATAGCGGACCTGGATGCCCATATTGGCTCCTACATATTCTACGAAGATCTTTATCGGTCAAACCGCATAACAACATACGTTGTTCCTTTGTCATCGGTATGTTACTTGCCCGAGATTCGATCGCCGGTATCCAATACCTAGTTCAATCTCGCCACCGCAAGTCTCTTTACTCGCTCAGAATGCATCATCCCGTAACCAACTCATTCGCTACATTGCTTGCAAGGCTTATAATGATGTGCATTACCGAGAGGGCCAGAGATACCTCTCCGACAATCGGAGTGACAAATCCTAATCTCAAATACGCCAACCCAACAAGTACCTTTGGAGACACCAGAGAGCACCTTTATAATCACCCAGCACGCTAGACGCTTGGTAGCACACAAAGTGTTCCTCCGTAAACGGAGTTGCATAATCTCATAGTCATAGGAACATGTATAAGTCATGGAGAAAGCAATAGCAACATACTAAACGATCGGGTGCTAAGCTAACGGAATGGGTCATGTCAATCAGATCATTCAAATAATGATGTGATCCCGTTAATCAAATAACAACTCTTTGTCCATGGTTAGGAAACATAACCATCTTTGATTAACAAGCTAGTCAAGTAGAGGCATACTAGTGACACTCTGTTTGTCTATATATATTCACACATGTATTATGTTTCCGGTTAATACAATTCTAGCATGAATAATAAACATTTATCATGATATAAGGAAATAAATAATATCTTTATTATTGCCTCTAGGGCATATTTCCTTCAGGAGTAACATCCGGGAATGCTTTCCCGAAGTTTGGCATTTTCGAACAGACGAACCGGAGGGGAAGGGGACAAAATATGTAGGCTATCTTTACCCTTCTCCTAGGCTTTCCTATGGTGACCACAAAAAAAGCTTTCATGCAGCTCCACATAGGATCGGTACATTATTATTTAATTATAGGTGCGACCCACGTTGATAGTTATTTCAGAACCAGCAAACAAAGCTAGCATGAGGACCATCGTACGCATCACAATATTACTGTCAATTCCTGGTTTGTAGTTTTATAGAATTGCTACTTAATGATGATTTCTATATATGGAGGCACTCCAAGAGAAGACTACCTTCTATGATGATGGCAAACGCCATAAGAGATGTTGTGCTAATCTGCATTTACCATAGATGGGAACTGTTATACTGAGTTGGCTGCTCTGCCTCATGTTCTTTTGCTATCTAACTCTATACTCTTCGTTGCAAAATAACATATTTGAATGAAATATTTTAAGCATCTCCATCTCACTTGAAGAATTTACCTATTCAAACCTGAATATATACGGAACAATATTATGTAACTTCTTTCAAGCAAAAGAGTTGGGTAGCTTCTAATAAGGATGTCTCCTAGAAAATGAGTTGGACAAAGAAACAAGGCTCACATTATACCTATAAGATTTATCTTCCTTGGAGAAATACAATATTGATATATTAAATTTAGACACATAGTTTGGCTTTGATTCCCTGGAATTTAGTTTAGTACGTCATTTCATAGTCCTCCTAATTGAGAAAGCACTCATATGGTATGTGGCATCCTGCCTCATCACATTCTCACGTGAAGTAGTTGGACAGCTTAAATTTGTATATACATAATACATGGGGCGTGGATTCTTAAACTTATGTTGTTACAGTAGCATGATACTAAATATTTGTATTGGATAATAGTTCTGTAATAAATAAATAAGAAAAAGTACTACCTCAAAACTATGTTGCGAGAAGTCTTATATTTTTAATTATCTTCACATTTGGTTCTAAATTTCATTTAGAGAATCAAATAATGTGACCTAATTAATCTTACAATATTCTAGCCCGCGCATCGAGCGGGCCAGTTTTCTAGTTCTTATTAATTCCAAAAACATGTTTCGTGGAGTTTCAGGATTTTTGGAGCAGTGTGGAATAGGTTTCCAATGCTTGCTCCTTTTCCAGCCAGAATTCCAGCTGCCGGCATTCCCCCTCTTCATTATAAACCTTGTAAAATAAGAGAGAATAGCCATAAGTATTGAGATATAATGTGTAATAACAGTTCATAATGCAATAAATATTGATATAAAAGCATGATGCAAAATGGACGTATCATATCTCCACTTGGTGCAAGGAATTTGGCTAGCATGAGGGGGAAAGGCAAGCTCAACATGTTTGAATGATCCATGACAATATACTTTAACTGAGATGCGAGAAAACATAACCCATTACGTTGTCTTCCTTGTCCAACATCAACTCTTTAGCAGGTTATACTTTAATGAGTGCTCACAATCATAAAAGATGTCCAAGACAGTATATTTATATGTGAGAATCTCTCTTTCTTTATTACTTCCTATTAATTTCAACGATGACCAAAACTATGTTTGCCAACTCCCAACAACTTTTAAGCCTCATACTCTCTATATATGAAGTCATTACTATCCATAAGATCAATATGGTTCTCTTTCATTTGTTTATATTCTTTCTATTTTCTCAAGATCATAGCAAGATAGCAAAGCCCTTGACTCAACACTAATCTTTATTATATATAGCTCACGGACTCGATTACATAGAGGGATCACAAAGCAAAACTGAAAACTAATTCATACCAAAACTTTATTCTACTAGATCTAGATATTAACAAAAGGATCGAACTAAGAAAAACGGTAAAGATAGGAGTGTGATGGCGATACGATACCGGGGCACCTCCCCCAAGCTTGGCAGTTGCCAAGGGGAGTGCCCATACCCATGTGATTATGTCTCCTTCTTCGGAGATGATGGCATGATCTTCTTGGCAATAATGCCCCTCAGGATACGATTCTCCTCCTCGAGCTTATTGACCTCCTGCTTGAGGTCCATATTTTCCTTACGGAGTTTACCCGTGACGGCTAAATTTCCCTTCACCCATGGATCTTGCATAGCTGCTGGAGAACAAGTGACACTCTTATCATATTTTCATAAGAAAGAAATTTAACATTGGAAGGGATGGCCAAGTTTTGAATGGCTGAGCTCTGTAGTTCCCCCATTGTGAATCCAGCTTGGAAACGAGAGGTAACTTCTTGATCCTCCTCCATGGCATCTATCCTTTTCAAGTCGGCCTCCGTCTCATCCTCCGTTGATGGCTCGAAGTAATAAGCATCGCTCTTTGCTCCTGGACCTGGCGTCGGGTGAGACACCTGACTCTCCCCGACTGACTCTTGAGAAGACATCTTGCTCTAAATCTGCGATAGAAACAGCTCGAAACAGAGACAGAAGATATTTGCATGATACAATGGTCAAAACCTTTGGGAGATTATATAATGAATTTTTACCGACCGAAAGAAGTATCGTGCAAGAAAACGGAGTCCGGAGAGCACCCGTGGTGCTCACGAGGCAGGGGCGCCCCCAGTAAGGTAGGGCGCGCCCTCCACCCTCGTGGACGCCTCGTGTCCTTCCCGGAGTACTTCTTATTTTGGGTGGGAGTAGGACTCCCCCCCTTTCCTTGTTGGAGTAGGATTGGGGGAGGGGGAAGAGAGAAGGGGCGCCGCCCCCCTCTCCTTGTCCTATTCGGACTAGGGGAGGGGGTGCGTGCCACCCCGGCCGGCCCTTCCTCTTCTCCCTCGTGGCCCACTAAGGCCCAATAGCCTCCGGAGGGTTCCGTAACCCCGGCATCTCAGTAAAATCCCGATTTCACCGGAACCATTCCAACTCCAAATATAGGCTTCCAATATATCAATCTTTATGTCTCGACCATTTCGAGACTCTCGTCATGTCCGTGATCACATCCGGACTCAACTTCTTCGGTACATCAAAATACATAAACTCATAATAACTCGCCATCGAAACCTTAAGCTGCGGACCCTACGGTTCGAGAACATGTAGACATGACCGAGACACGCCTCCGGTCAATAACCAATAGCGGACCGGATGCCCATATTGGTCCTACATATTCTACTTAAGATCTTTATCGGTCGACCGCATAACAACATACGCTGTTCCCTTTGTCATCGGTATGTTACTTGCCCGAGATTCGATCGTCGGTATCCAATACCTAGTTCAGCCTCGTTACCGCAAGTCTCTTTACTCGTTCCGTAATACATCATATCGCAACTAACTCATTAGTTGTAATGCTTGCAAGGCTTAAGTGATGTGCATTACCGAGAGGGCCAGAGATACCTCTCCGACAATCGGAGTGACAAATCCTAATCTCGAATACGCCAACCCAACATCCGCCTTTGGAGACACCGTAGTACTCCTTTATAATCACCCATTCACGCTAGACGTTTGGTAGTACCCAAAGTGTTCCTCCGCAAACGGAGTTGCATAATCTCATAGTTATAGGAACATGTATAAGTCATGGATAAAAGCAATAGCAACATACTAAACGATCGTGGTGCTAAGCTAATGGAATGGGTCATGTCAATCGATCATTCTACTAATGATGTGACCTTGTTAATCAAATGACAACTCTTTGTCCATGGTTAGGAAACATAACCATCTTCGATTAACAAGCTAGTCAAGTAGAGGCATACTAGTGACACTGCTTGTCTATATATTCACACATGTATTATGTTTCCGTTAATACAATTCTAGCATGAATAATAAACATTTATCATGATATAAGGAAATAAATAATAACTTTATTATTGCCTCTAGGGCATATTTCCTTCACATCCCTCTAATCATCTAAGTGATCACATGATCCATATCAACTAAACCATGTCCGATCATCACGTGAGATGGAGTAGTTTTCAATGGTGAACATCACTATGTTGATCATATATACTATATGATTCATGCTCGACCTTTTGGTCTCAGTGTTCCGAGGCCATATCTGCATATGCTAGGCTCGTAAAGTTTAACCCAGGTATTCTGCGTGTGCAAAACTAGCTTGCACCCGTTGTATGTGAATGTAGAGCTTATCACACCCGATCATCACGAGGTGTCTCGGCATGACGAACTGTCTCAACGGTGCATATTCAGGGAGAACCCTTGTACCATGAAATTTAGTGAGAGATCATCATATAAGCAGATTTGATTTAATTGACGGAAGCTTGCGTGGATGGAGTGCTTCTTTTCCATTTGTGTTTTTATTTTGTATCAATGTGAAACTTTTGTGAATTGATGGATAACGTGTTGGATGAACAATGTGAAACTTTTGTAACGATTTGAACTATGTGTTGGCTATGTATGTATATATGATGAAACTTGTGTGTTGGATATGATTGCTATATGGATGCTTGTTGTATATATATATGTGTTGAATATCTCATATGTGAAATAGTGACCTGAGATTAAGAAGAAAAGAATTAAAAGTTGTTACTAATGGCGACTACCATGTGCTGCGCTATAAGTATAGCAGATAATAGTGGCGACTTGTGGGCAAGATTAATGGTGCATTGCACAGTGCGCCATTAGAATACCTGATTCTAATGGCGACATAGGTGCGCCATTAGAAAAAATTCTAATGGCGTGAGTCTAGTGGCGCACCAGCCATGCGCCATTAGAAGGCAAAACTGGTGCGCCACTAGCATGCCTTTTCCTAGTAATGCCTGGAGCAGGAAGCTTGTGCTTGATGTCGGCGGTCAGATATCTGACCTTCCTAAGCTTCGCAATGTCCTCCTCTGTGACAGAGTAGGCCATCCACCGGCCTTGAAGGTTGGATTCGGACATGATTGAAGATCTGAAGTGCCTAAGCTTGGGCTTTAGGTGTTGGAACTCGAGATGCGGAAAGGCGAAAGCGTGGTAGGAAAGAGGGATATGCCTCGGCCCCTCTATAAAGGGTGTGAATATCAAGCGTCCTCAATGTAACCTCTTGGGACTTGCCTAAATACACGGAGTCATACCAACATGCGTAGTGGGGTTGCCCGTGCCCGTATTGATGGGGATCCCGCAATAAGGGTAACACGATCTCTGCTTCGATGAGGCGTGCCAATAAAACTGCCTTACAGTGCGTGTCGTGGCAGGCCGAGGAAAACCGGTTCGTATTGAGCCAGGCCGTGGTGTATGGGCACACCGTAAAAAATTGTCAGCAGATTAGATTTGTAAAGTGTTATGCTCTCTACGGTGGTGTGCGGAAATTATCTCACAGAGCCGGACATGATCCTTAATATACTTTGGAGTATTTGGAGATGGATCCCGCCTTGCAATGCCGAAGACAATCTACGCACCGGACTCATCGTCATTGAAGCCTGGTTCAGGGGCTATTGAGGGAGTCCTGGATAAGGGGGTATCCAGACTGCCGGACTATATACTTTATCCGGACTGTTGGACCGTGAAGGTACTAGACTCCAGACTTCGTCCCGTGTCCGGATGGGACTCTCCTTTGCATGCAAGACAAGCTTGGCGATTCAGATGTTAGATCTCTTCCTTTGTAACCGACTCTGTGTAGCCCTAGCCTCCTCCGCTGTCTATATAAACTGGAGGGTTTAGTCCATAGGACGAGAAAAATAATCATAATCATAGGCTAGCTTCTAGGGTCTAGCCTCTACGGTCTCGTGGTAGATCAACTCTTGTAATACTCATATCATCAAGATCAATCAAGCAGGAAGTAGGGTATTACCTCCATCGAGAGGGCCCGAACCTGGGTAAAACATCGTGTCCCCTACCTCCTGTTACCATTAGCCTTAGACGCACAGTTCGGGACCCCCTACCCGAGATTCGCCGGTTTTGACACCGACAGCGGGCCCTACAAATGGTCTGATACAGCGCCCGTTGCTCAATCGGGAAGCTAGGATCATAGGGCCACATGTCTGTGACGGCATTGTCGATTGCTTGTCCACCGGTGCTCGTTGACGAGACGGAGGTTGCAACACAGGTCCTCCTGCGCTGGTAGCTCTTCCGCCATTAGGGAGTCGAAGTGCAGCCGCACCTGCTCTATGGTGAACACGGCATGAACTGGCTTGGACAGTGGCGCCGGCTCCTCGTCGGAAGCTACGTCCATCATCTGATTGTTGTCTCTCAGCTCGGCGAAGCTCATTGGCGAGCCAAAGATGTCCGGCCGCTAGATCGACCCGCCGCTAAGCACGAGTCCGACCGCCTTGGCCACCTGCATCGCCTCGCCAAGACGCTTTTCCGCCCGAACGGTCGGCGCCGCCACCTCGCTTCGGTGCAGCGATTGCTCGCTTTTCAGACGACACAAGTGCCGTCCATCCGTTCGTTTGCCGTACACATTAATGATATGCAGTTGCTGAGGTGGCTACTCCAGCGCCACACGTCCGTCCCTCCGCCGCCCACCATTGCTATATAAACTGTTGCGATGGCCATAGCCGCACTCATCCGCCTCCGTTCCCTTTCTCCTGTCCACACCACTACTGCCCACCATGGCTTCCTCACGCTCCAGCGCTCTTCGGGATGGGCAGACGACGAACCACAAGGAGATGGCAGCCATTGCTGCCGACTGCCTGGCCGACAGGAAGCTGGAGGACAATGACGTCCCAATGGAGAACATCGTAGTCGATGATCCGGCGCCAACCCCCTCCTCCGCGCCATCCTCGCCGGTGCATTGCACCATGACCATCGGCGAGGCCCGTGCCCAATACATGGACAAAGTAAGGCAGAAGTGTGTGGAGCAGTTCCGGGAGGCGCAGGCCGATGTTGCCTACGACCACCATCTCCTCCAAGAACACCTGCAGGTGGAGGAGCAGATCGCCGCGGAGCGGGCGGAGTAGGCGGCGCTACTCAACTCGCACCGCTTCACTCGCGAGGGCCACCTCGAGCGCTAGTGGTACCGCATGCGGGTGGTGGAGGCTGTGGCTACCTACAAAGAGGGCAATGAAGCAGGCGATGCGCTGTTTGGCGAGAGGATAAGGCAGAGGACAATGCCGACTCCGTCGAGTCCCTGCTCCGCTGGCGTCGACGAGGCCCTGCTCCACCGAGGCCCCGCTGTCGTTGTCAAAACCGGCAGATCTCGGGTAGGGGGTCCCGAACTGTGCGTCTAAGGTCGATGGTAACAGGAGACGGGGGACACGATGTTTACCCAGGTTCGGGTCCTCTCTATGGAGGTAATACCCTACTTCCTACTTGATTGATCTTGATGAATATGAGTATTACAAGAGTTGATCTAACACGAGATCGTAATGGCCAAACCCTAGAAGTCTAACCTATATGATTACGATTCTCCCCTATGGACTAAACCCTCCGGTTTATATTGACACTAGAGGGGGCTAAGGTTGTACAAGGTCGGTTACAGAGAACGGAATCTACATATCCGAATCGCCAAGCTTGCCTTCCATGCCAAGGAGAGTCCCATCCGGACACAGGAGGAAGCCTTCTGTCTTGTATCTTAAAAGCCCATCAGCCCGGCCCATCTCAATAGTCCGGACGGCCGAGGACCCCTTAATCCAGGACTCCCTCAGTATCCCCCGAACCAGTCTTTCAATGAAGATGTGTCCGGTGCGCAGATTGTTTTCGGCATTGCAAGGAGGGTTCCTCCTCCGATCACTTCAAAGTACCTGACTTAAAGAGCTGTATTCGGCTTTCTATTTTAATGTCGCGCTCATCGGCTTCTGCACCTTTATGACTTCAGCCTCCACGTGTCGAGTGAATACGAGAAGTCGGGCTATTTTTGCACATATCACCCTGACCATGTAAGAAAAGCGTCTATTTAAAGAGAGCGGGGTCTGCAGATCCATTCCATACCAAGTGAGGAATCCTCAGAGCTTTGCTAGGAGAAACCATTCCAACATGGCCAGCGCTCCCAACTCTTCCTCCCATCCCCACGGCCCTAGAAAAGGCGATTGAGAAAAATGTTCCGTATCCCATAGTCAGCTGGCGAAGCTTCAAACACAGGTGTTTCTTCCCCCTGTAGATCTAGTCCCTGTTCGAGCAGGATTGATTTCCTTCAGCAGTGGGACTCAAGCGGAGATTCTCCCCAATCCATCCAGGGGGGAACAAGTGTGCTTTGTTCCCTGCTTAGTGAGAGGCGTGGTATTTCCAATCCAGCCATTCCTCTGAGCGCTTCAAGAATATTATGGCCTCCAACTACACAATCTCACTCCTGCCTCCATCCTGCACATTGCGGGTTACGTTGCTCTTTGTGAGCTATTCCTGGGTTGTGAGGCCCATTTTGAATTATGGAGGAAACTATTCTGCCTCGTCCCTCGTAGCCAAGAGGGATCAATATTCCAAGAGGGCAGAGCCGAGGTATGGCGTATCGCTAGGACCGGATACCTGTCCGGCACGGCAAAGAAGGCATCCGAAGAGTGGACTTCCGAATGGTTTTATATTGAGGACGCCGCCCTTCCGGACCCAGTCTGAATGGGTCATCCCAAATTTTCAAGCATTCCGTTGAAGAAACGTCGTAGCTGGCGCCCTCGGAGCTTCAAGGAGGAAGATAGTGGGGAAGTCCATCAGTTGATGAGCAAGATAAAGACGCTCACTCAGTCCGGATTATCAATAATCGAGGTAATGGCGACTTCCATAGTGCGAGGGGTTCAGCCGCTTCAATATAGAAGGCTTCCCATGTGGCACTATAATTGGGAAGATGACGCCTCCCGCTGCGACCGGAAGGGTCCGGACACTCCTGCCGCTCTGGCCAAAACTGGACAGATTGTACAAAGGGGAGAAAGAGGAGTTCACTCGTATTAAGCGACGGGATGGATTTTCCATGTACAATCCTCCTAGCTGGGTGAGTTCAAATACCCTTACTCTACTCATTCTATTTTTTGAGTCATTTTTTTACGAACATTAACCTGTCCATTTGTAATAGGAATGGCGGAAGATCACCCAAGGGCCTTGCAGCCCCGCCCTATAGCCAGAGGACCACAACCAGGTCCTTGACCCCGGATTTGAAGAGGATCCGGACATATTCATGGAGCTCGAGGATGAGGTGTTCTACTAGGCGAGCGATGACGGCACAGAAGTAGCCATCACCGCTGACTATCCCGGTCTTCTCCCTGCCTCACACGTAAGTAATCACGATATATCTCCTTCGAAAGAACCTCCTCATTCTGCCTCACCCACCGCACTATCTCGTGCTCCAAGGGGGAGGCGCTCGGCGCGCCATCCTGCACTAGAGGTGACTCCGAAGATAGCGGTGCCAGCACCGAGCAAGCTTTCGAAGAGGAAGGCAAACGAAGACACACCAGAGCCATCATCAAAGAGGTATGGCCTTGTAAATACGTCCTTTAGCAGTCACATCCAACTGTGACATTATCCGTTCATGTCTTATCAGGAAGAGCATTCACCGGACTATGTCCGGGAATCATGCCAATCGCACTCCCAATGGCCAGGTTCCAGACACTGCAGTAACGACGGGTGTACCGCCGGATTGTCCTTTCGCAGAGGATTCAGATGATGTGTCCATCACCAACTCGGAAGTGGAGAGCGCCATGAATCATCGGCGCCGGAGGGCCGCTCTCCGTGACCCCGGCTTCACAACCGAGGCAATTAATGCCTTCAACTCGGGTGACGCGTACATCCGAGTTGCTCGAGATGGGCTTGCCAGAGCCACAGACCAATATTTGAAAGATATGTGGGTAAGCACACATTATATACCAATAGCCACCGAGACTTGAAGCAGTTGATTCAGCTGATTTAAGGATCATTAAAAAACCAGGTGCTTACGGAGAAGAACAACCTGTTGTCTCAAGAGTTGGAAAAGTGTCAGACCTAGCTAGCTTCTGCGACAGCTGAGCTGGAGAAATCCAAGAAGGCGTTGCCTGGTAATGTGTCCCTCTATCAAGAAAAACATGAATATATATACCAACAGTACTAACACATTTGCATATCTTATGACAGGATCATCAGATCGTCCGGTAAAGGCACTGGAAGTCGCACAAGCGAGTGAACAAGAAGCCAAAAGGCAATTAGCCGCGGGCGAACGTTTACTGACACGGGTCAGGGAGGAGAAAAACAAACTCCAGGATTCCTACACCAAGCTGGGCGAAGAATTGAAAGATGTGTCGGTCCAGCTGGCTGACTCCGTGAAGGAAAATAAGAGGCTGCGAGGCGGCATATTTAGTACGTGTTCAAACATACCCCTACGTAATTCGGCGAGGGAAGGAACTGAAATAATTATGTCTATAGGTATGTTGACGGCCCGTCCCGAAGAGGAGGTGCATCGAGCGATCTGCTACAAGAGCTGTCGCAAATGCACGAGCGAGCTCGGCAGGTGATGCGGAGTGTTGCCAAGGCTTTATGGCCATCCAACTCCCCTCCAGGAAGTATGGAGGAGCTTGTACAACTATTTAAGGGAGTGCGGCGGCATTTCCAATTATGGAAGATATCGGCCTGCCGGGAAGGTGCGTTAGGCCTGGACCATGGTGAAAATATGGTACACCAAGCTCGATCCGAATCATATGGCCCGGGTCGGACCTTTAGGGTCAGATGGAAAAGAAATTCCCGTTAGTTTAGTATATGACCAGGTAGAGGTAGCTGCTAAGTATTCCCATCCTGATTGTAAGCTAGATTCCCTGTTGGGTGGCATAGAGGAAGAAGTTTTTGAGTCCAAGTGACTATGTACTTCAATTGACAAATTTGTACCTAGCCGGACTGTAAAACAATTGTCATGGCAGACCTTTTGGCTTCAACCTCTCAACCCGAAGGTGCGGAGTGTTTCCGAATACCTGAGCGGCAAAATAAATAGGGGTATGTGTGGAAACCAAGTGTAGGGGTCATAGTTGCTTGAACAGACAAGTGTCCGGCTAGCTATGTTATATTACATTGTAATTGTAAGAAACATCTTCCAGAGAGAATAGTTCCGTTAAGGGTTCCTTTCCCTGGGTCAACATGCGTTAACGTGCACGTCCGAACTGTGATTGAGAAATTGCAGCATACGTAACATCTGGGGGTTCATAGTGTAACGAGTAAGAACATCTTTAGTCCGCCGATCGAACATTCCCTAAGAACGCTAGCTTTTGGCTTCACCCAGTCTGAGGTACACATCGAGATGACCCAGCAGTAAAAATCGTAGAGGTGCTCCCTTTATGCCCTAGCCGAACTAACAGGAACGTAGGGCATAAGCACAGGAGCCAGGCAACCCAGCTTGGCCAAAACTTAAGTCATATCAATGCATATAATGGTGAAGAAAAGGTACATACGCGGAGAAGACACATATGCGGTGAGCTTGATGCTCGGAAAATAATAATAAGCTTCTGTACAAGAAGCCCCCAGGTATAATTGACATACATATTTAAGAATGCATGCATCGTAGCTGTATGGTTTAGCCGCACTAGAGCATTAAGGCTAAAAGAAATAAAAAGGTGAAAACAGAGGAAAAAAACAAATAATTAATGGAAACAAAGGGGAGAAAGGAGACGAACGAAGAGTCTGGCGCTAGGCATAGAGTCTTCAGAGTCTGCCGCGTTCCACAGGTTCGGCTCTAGGCGATTGTCTGATGCATCACACAGGCGGTACGCTCCTCCGGTGAGGACTTCGTCAATAATGAAGGGACCCTCCCACTTGGGCTTGAGTTTGTCCTTTTTCTTCTCCGGCAAGCGTAGAACGAGTTCGCCAACATTATAAGTCTTGGTTTGTACTTCTCTGCTTTGATATCTGTGAGCCTGCTATTGATAGAATGCGGAACAGGCTTTTGCAACATCGCGCTCCTCCTCCAGGGCATCTAAGCAGTCCCGCCGATCAAGCTTGGCCTCTCTCTCTCTCTTCATACATGTGCACTCGAGGTGAGTCATGAATAATGTCGCAGGGTAAGACCGCCTCTGCGCCGTACACCATGAAGAAAGGTGTGTATCCGGTAGAGCGATTGGGCGTGGTCCGCACCCCCAGAGTATAGGGTCGAGCTCCTCGACCCAGTGCTTGTCTACTTCTTTCAAAGATCGCACTAGTCTGGGTTTAATGCCGCTCATGATAAGACCGTTGGCTCCTTCGACTTGACTGTTTGTTTGTGGGTGATAGGCAGAGGCGTAATCAAGCTTGATGCCTTGATTAGTACACCAGGTTTTCACCTCATCGGCTGTGAAATTGGAGCCGTTATCGGTGATGATGCTGTGTGGAACACCATAAAGGTGCACAACGCCGGATATGAAGTTTACCACTGGTATGGCTTCGGTCGTTTTAACTGGTTTTGCCTCTATCCACTTAGTGAATTTATCCACCATGACCCACAAATATTTTTTCTTATGGCTTCCTCCTTTAAGGGGTCCAACCATATCAAGCCCCCAGACCGCGAAAGGCCAAGTGATGGGGATTGTTTGTAGATCGGTGGGTGGCATATGGCTTTGGTTGGCGAAAAGCTGGCATCCGACGCAATGTTGGACAAGGTCCTCTGCATCTGCTCAGGTCGTTGACCAATAGAAACCTGTACGGAAGGCCTTGCTTACAAGGGCCCGAGCCGCGGCATGGTGACCACCGAGACCAGCATGAATTTCAGCCAAAAGCTGCCGCCCCTCTTCCTCGGAGATACATCTTTGAAGTACTCCAGTAGCGCTTTTCTTATAGAGTTCTCCGTCGTGAACCTTGTAGGCTTTCGAGCACCGGACAATGCAGCGTGCCGCATTTTGATCCTCAGGGAGTTCTCGCCTATTAAGGTAGGCCAAGAAGGGTTCGATCCACGGGGCAATGACTACCATGATAAGATGGGCCGACGGTATTATTTCGGTGGCTGAGCCCCAGATGATATTGGTGTGTTCAGAATCTGGGGTTATAGTCGAAACCGGACTGGTATTGCCGCTCTCCCTTGCCACACCACATATGGCTTGAAGAACCTTTCCATAAAGATGTTAGGTGGGACGGGGTCGCGCTTGGTGCCGATGCGAGGAAGGACATCCGCCGCTTGATTACTTTCTCGAGCCACATGATGAAACTCGAGCCCCTCGAACCGAGCAGACATTTTGAGAATGGCATTGTAGTAAGCCACCATCTTCGGATCTTTGGCATCAAAATCTCCATTTATTTGGGATATTGCGAGTTTGAGTCTCCGCGCACTTCCAAGCGTTGTGTGCCCATGGAGAGAGCCATCCGAAGACCATGCAATAAGGGCTCGTATTTGGCTGCGTTGTTGGAGTCTGTGTATAATATTTGGAGTACGTACTGAACTGTATCTCCAGTGGGGGATGTTAGGACAACGCCCGCTCCTAGACCTGCCAGCATTTTGGAACCGTCGAAGTGCATGACCCAGTTGGAATATGTGCCGTACGCTTTAGGGAGTTCGGCCTCTGTCCATTCGGCGACCAAGTCGGCTAGTACTTGGAATTTAATAGCCCAACACGGCCTCTATGTTATCTCGAACGGGAGGAGCTCAATGGCCAACTAGGCAATCCGGCCCATAGCATCGCGGTTGTTTATTATGTCATTGAGTGGTACTTCGGAGGCCACCGTGATTGAGCTCTCTTGAAAGTAGTTTTGTAGCTTCCAAGATGCCATGAAGACCGCGTCTGCTATTTTTTGGTAATGAGGGTACCGGGATTTGCATGGTGTGAGGGCAGTAGATACGTAGTATACCGGCTTTTGAAGCGGGAATTTGTGTCCGTCCTCTTCTCATTCGACGAGCACCACACTCATGACTTGGTGTGTTGCTGATATGTATAATGACATGGGTTCACCTACGTTCGGCGCGGCCAGGATTGGGTTGGTCGCTAAAAGAGCCTTTATTTCTTCCAGTCCGGCCGTTGCCACATCCGTCCACTCGAAGTGTTCGGTGCATCGGAGAAGGCGATAAAGCGGCAATGCTTTTTCTCCTAATCTAGAGATAAAGCGGCTTAAAGCTTCCAGCCATCCGGCTAATTTTTCGACTTGTTTAAGGTCTGTTGGCATAGCCAACTGTGAGAAAGCTCAGATTTTAGCTGGGTTTGCCTCAATTCCTCTATTGGAAACGATGAAGCCCAACAGTTTTCCAGCGGGAACGCCGAAAACACACTTTTCTGGATTGAGCTTGATGTCATATGTACGGAGGTTGTTGAATGTGAGACGCAACTCGTCTATTAATGACTCAATGTGCCTAGTTTTGATGACGATGTCGTGTACATACGCTTCAACTGTCTTGCCGATCTATTTTTCCAGGCATGTTTGAATCATGCGTTGATAGGTGGCGCCGGCGTTTTTTTGTCCGAATGGCATAGTGTTGAAGCAGAATGGTCCGTATGGGGTGATAAATGCTGTTGCACCTTGATCAGACTCCTTCATCTTGATTTGATGGTATCCGAAGTATGCGTCGAGGAAACACAGTGAGTCGTGTCCTGCGGTGGCGTCGATAATCTGATCTATGCGGGGGAGGAGGAAGGGATCCTTAGGGCAGGCCTTGTTGAGGTCTTTGAAATCGACACACAGGTGATACGTCTCCAACGTATCTATAATTTTGATTGTTTTATATGCATTTATATGTTATTTTACAGCCCAATTGACGTGCCAGTTTTTGATGATTTTTTATGGACCAAAAGAAGCCCCTGGATTGAAAGAGTTGGGCCAGAAGTGTCTCGGGCTGCCCACGAGGGTGGGGGACACGCCCACCCCCCTGGGCGCGCCCCCCTTTCTCATGGACAGCCCGGAGACCTCCTTGACTTGTTCCCGATGCCATAAATTCCTATAAATACTGAAACCTCTAGAAAATAACCTAGATCAGGAGTTCCGCCACCGCAAGCCTCTGTAGCCACCAAAAATCAATCGGGACCCTGTTCCGGCACCCTGCCGAAGGGGGATCCATCACCGGTGGCCATCTTCATCATCCCAGCGCTCTCCATGACAAGGAGGGAGTAGTTCACCCTCGGGGCTCAGGGTATGTACCACTAGCTATGTGTTTGATCTCTCTCTCGTGTTCTTGATTTGGCATGATCTTGATGTACCGCGAGCTTTGCTATTATAGTTGGATCTTATGATGTTTCTCCCCCTCTACTCTCTTCTAATGGATTGAGTTTTCCCTTTGAAGTTATCTTATCAGATTGAGTCTTTAAGGATTTGAAAACACTTGATGTATGTCTTGCATGTGCTTATCTGTGGTGACAATGGGATATTCACATGATCTACTTGATGTATGTTTTGGTGATCAACTAGCGGGATCTGTGACCTTGTGAACTTGTGCATAAGGGTTGGCACACGTTTTCGTCTTGACTCTACGGTAGAAACTTTGGGGCACTCTTTGAAGTTCTTTGTGTTGGTTGAATAGATGAATCTGAGATTGTGTGATGCATATCGTATAATCATACCCACGGATACTGGAGGTGACATTGGAGTATCTAGGTGACATTAGGGTTTTGGTTGATTTGTGTCCTAAGGTGTTACTCTAGTACGAACTCTATGATAGATTGAATGGAATGAATAGCTTCGTGTTATTTTACTACGGACTCTTGAATATATCGATCAGAAAGAATAACTTTCAGGTGGTTTCGTACCCTACAATAATCTCTTTGTTTGTTCTCTGTTGTTATTTACTAACTATTAAAAATATTTCGTGAATTCTTTTGTAATTATAGCACAATATGAGTTTTTAAAACTGAACATGAGTTAGTTCTTAATACATTCAAGAATTGCTTTACATATAATTTAATTATATAGCGTTAAGTAGCACAAAACTACTACCATGGAGTTTCTATTCAAAGAAAGTTCCCAGTTTTTATAATTTGGTTTGGATAGTCATAGTATGTCTTATTGGGGTGTAATATATATTATTTGGCAGTTATCAATATAGTGTTAGTGTGTAACACAAATTACCTTTTGAAGTGTCGTTTCATATGCACGCCATATTAAAAAACTTGCGGGTGTAGAAATTTTGAGATATGATGTGCGACAGTTGCAAGAGATGTGTTGTTAGATTCGGGCTCGAAGTCAAGGACTTCAGATGTAGGCTACACATCAAACGTTTACTAAAGAATTAATCAAACTATATGAATCATGTATGCCAGTAAAATATGCCTCCTTACCATGGCTTGCTACTTAAGCATAGTTCAATAGTTGTGGAACTATAGTGTATTAAAATTAATTGTAGTTTTCATATCATTTTTCCATAACACTATAGATTGTCTCGGGACTTCATTCTTTATCTTCTGGAGATAGATGAACCACATTTTCCCTATGGTATATATGAAAGAGAGAGAGAAGTCTTACAAATATTGATGAGTGGTAGAGGTTATTACACAACAGGACGATTGGTATGCACAAAATATCTGCAATGTGTGATAGAGGAAGAGATCACACAAGTGTTACACAAAAGTCACAAGTTTCCAAATTTACCATTTTCTTGAAGATCACATAAAATATTGATATAAAAAATAAAACTCCAAATCTTGCAGGACGGGGAGCCATGGATCACAATGCATTTGTCTACTCATTTTGACATGGACTCAAATGTGGGTTCCTATTTTGTATTGTTGAGACTTCGTCAAGATCAGAGGTACTCATGAAAAATCTAGTGAACTTCAGAAGGATTAGTTTAATCCTGAATCTCAGTAAAGAAGTGAACACAGTCCGATACAAAAAACAATGATGCTATAAATCTAGCCGCGCAAATGCGCGGGGCACTGCTAGTTTACAATAAAGTGAGTGGTAGCACTACCGCCTTTCTGATAAATATATATGAGTAACATATTGTTGATCAGAAATGATGTAGAATTTTTCTGGAAAGCATAATGGAGTATTTGAAAGGAGTTCTTTGAAAGAAAGACCTCAGTAAAGCTACTTACATATTGAGCATCAAGATCTATTGAGATAGATCAAGACGCTTGATAAGTTTTTCAATAAGTACATACCTTGTCAAGATTTTGAAGTAATTCAAAATGGAACAGTGAAAGAAAGAGTTCTTGCCTGTGTTGCAAAGGTGTGAAATTGAGTAAGACTCAAATCCCGACCACGGCAGGAAATTGAAAAGATAATGAAAGTCATTCCCTATGCCTCAGTCATGGTTCTATAAAGTATGCTATGCTATGTACCAGACCTATTGTATACCTTGCTCAGATTTGGCAAGGAGTACAATAGTGATCTAGGAGTAGATTATCGACATTGGTCAAGAATATCCTTAGTAAGGACTAAGGAAATATTTCTCGATTATGGAGGTGATAAAAGAGCCCGTCGTAAAGAGTTACATCGGTGCAAGCTTTTACACCGATCCAGATGACTCTAAGTCTCAATCTGGATACATATTGAAAGTGGGAGCAATTAGCTAGAGTAGCTCCATGCAGAGCATTGTAGACATAGAATATTTGCAAAATACATATGGCTCTGAATGTGACAGACCCGTTGACTAAGCTTCTCTCTCGAGCAAAACATGATCACACCTTAGTACTCTTTGGGTGTTAATCACATAGCGATGTGAACTAGAATATTGACTCTAGTAAACCCTTTGGGTGTTGGTCACATGACAATGTGAACTATGGGTTTTAATCATATACAGATATGAATATTGGTGTTAAATCACATGGCGATGTGAACTAGATTATTGACTCTAGTGCAAGTGGGAGACTGAAGGAAATATGCCCTATAGGCAATAATAAAGTTATTAATTATTTCCTTATTTCATGATAAATGTTTATTACTGATGCTAGAATTGTATTAACCGGAAACATAATACATGTGTGAATACATAGACAAACATAGTGTCACTAGTATGCCTCTACTTGACTAGCTTGTTGATCAAAGATGGTTATGTTTCCTAGCCATAGACATGAGTTGTCATTTGATTAACGGGATCACATCATTAGGAGAATGATGTGATTGACTTGACCCATTCCGTTAGCTTAGCACATGATCGTTTAGTATGTTGCTATTGCTTTCTTCATGACTTATACAAGTTCCTATAACTATGAGATTATGCAACTCCCGTTTACCAGAGGAACACTTTGTGTGCTACCAAACGTCACAATGTAACTGGGTGATTATAAAGGAGCTCTACAGGTGTCTCCAAAGGTACATGTTGAGTTGGAGTATTTCAAGATTAGGATTTGTCACTCCAATTGTCGGAGAGGTATCTCTGGACCCTCTTGGTAATGCACATCACTATAAGCCTTGCAAGCAATGTGGCCAACGAGTTAGTTACGGAATGATGCATTACGTAACGAGTAAAGAGACTTGCCGGTAACGAGATTGAACTAGGTATTGGATACCGACGATTGAATCTCGGGCAAGTAACATACCGATGACAAAAGGAACAACGTATGTTGTTATGCGGTTTGACCGATAAAAGATCTTTGTAGAATATGTAGGAGCCAATATGAGCATCGAGGTTCTGCTATTGGTTATTGACCGGAAACGTGTTTCGATCATGTCTACATAGTTCTCGAACCCGTAAGGTCCGCATGCTTAAGGTTTCGATGACAGTTCTGTTATGAGTTTATGAGTTTTGATGTACCGAAGGAGTTCGGAGTCCCGGATGAGCTCGGGGACATGACGAGGAGTCTAGAAATGGTCGAGACGTAAAGATCGCTATATTGGACGATTATATTCGGACATCGTAAGGGATCCGAGTGATTCAGGTATTTTTGGGGGTACCGGGGAGTTATTGGTATACGAGGAAGAAGCAATGGGCCTCATGGGCCAAGTGGTGGAAGAGAGGAAGCAGGGCGCGCGGCCCCCCTAGCCCAAACCGAATTGGACTATAGGGGGTCGGCCCCTCTTTCCTCCTTTTCCTCCCTCTCCTTCCTTCTTCTTCTCCTTCCCTTCCTTCCCCTCTCCTAGTTCGACAAGGAAAGGAGGGAGTCCTACTCCCGGTGGGAGTAGGACTCCTCCTGGCGCGCCCCTCCTGGCTGGCCGCCCCCTCCCCCCTTGCTCCTTTATATACGGGGTAGGGGGGCACCTCTAGACACAACAATAATTGATCCCTTGGATCTCTTAGCCGTGTGCAGTGCCCCCTCCACCATAATCCACCTCGATAATATCGTAGCGGTGCTTAGGCGAAGCCCTGCGTTGGTAGAACATCATCATCGTCACCATGCCGTCGTGCTGACAGAACTCTCCCTCGACACTCAGCTAGATCGGAGTTCGAGGGATGTCATCGAGATGAACGTGTGCTAGAACTCGGAGGTGCCGTAGTTTCGGTGCTTGATCGGTCGGGCCGTGAAGACGTACGACTACATCAACCGCGTTGTTCTAACGCTTCCGCTTTCGGTGTACGAGGGTACGTGGACAACACTCTCCCCTCTCGTTGCTATGCATCACCATGATCTTGCGTGTGCGTAGGAAATTTGCTTATGTGGCTAGTTACTGTAACATCACATGTCCCAATTGAATATGAAGCTTTGCATGTTACCACACTTATATTACTACTTCTAGTGAGTTGTTTGAATTCCGCGTCATGAGAGGTCAGTAGTAACTTTCTTTCACATGATTATGAAGTGTGCTTTCATATGTTGTGCTACTTGTACGGTAATGTTGCTTGATTTTAGTGAACTACACAAATGGAGACAAGACTTCCAATCTGTATGTGCACCGTAATATCCCATTGAGGTAAGATAAGGATATTTCACAACTGTTGGCCTGTATTTTGCTACTTTCATCAGAAAATTAATGTCGTTGTTTACTGCTATACTTGTTCTCTCTAATTGATATGCCAAATCTTACATTGAAGGCGAAGCTTGTTTGTTACTGAACCAAGTGATGAAGGGGAAGAACAAGCGGAAGAAAAACAAAAATCAACTCCTGATGCTGTAATGAAGCACTGAAACTGTGATGACACAAGTAATGATATAGTTTTGCATCTTAATTTATTGCTATGGCTGGAACGAGCAATTGTTTTGCCACTGATTTGATGCCACTCTTAATGTAATATGTAATGATCTCTACTTGTGCAAACAGGGATCTTCTTTGAAGATACCATATATTTTAGAGGAACTGCACAACAAGATGTTGGAAACATTAAACTAATCGAGGAGTATATAGTAAGCATGGCAACTACACTAGATAACAACAGATGGTTACGGAGAAGTGCTTGATCTGTATGCTCTACACAATAAGCCTCCTGACGAAGATTGGTACTCGCCCACGGATTTCATCCATATGATTGAGCTTTGTCATCTCTATTGGTGTTGTGCTACTGTTTAGATACTGTCATGAGAAAGTGGTATTGTCCTTGAGAAGTGCTTCATCTGTGTTGTTTTAAATATTTCCTTTCCTTTTTCCGACTAAACAAAGATGCTAGCATTTAGTTGTCCTCTTGTCTTTGCACAACAGGATCATCCTTCTCAGAAAAATAATATGGAGTACGTGAAGTGACTAGTTCCGATTATGCTAGGATGAAGAAGCCCTGTCTATCTTCTCATCAGAAGGAGCAGTTGAAGGATGGTTACATTACTCCCACAAGACCAAACTAACTTCGGGTCAAAAGGACTGACATATCTCCATCTTTTTGTTGTGATGCGCAAGTACAATGTTGTTCTTGGATTCTTCCGGTGAGTTCCATTTTTTAAAGTGTGCTCTACATGGACCATGTAGGTGCCTGTTTAAACAGTCAATTCATAGTACAATTTGTTATTTTGTATTTGTGCAAATAGGGGTGCTCAGCTTGATTTCAGTGGGAACTGCACAAAATGTTTATGAATACATCGAATCATTCATTTCCACCACAAGAAAGGAGGTGCCGATATGTTCAAGGCGTTGCAACATATAAGGGCAAAATCATACAAGCTACGCGCGCATTTGGTTGATTTTGGTGGAACTGCACAAAAATAAGAGCTGGTTTATTTAGCATGAGGTGCCATCTCAATGTCAACACTGATGGCAAACCCTGCCCATTCCACAATCGTAGGCATTTGATATTTTGGAATGGGAAAACCTTGTCAAAGTTTGCTCATTGATGTACGCAAAACAACAAGCATTTCACATTTTGGAATGGGACAACCATGTCAAATTTTGCTCATTGATGTTACCAGGAAGACATGCGTTTGATATTTTCGAATGGGATGCCCTTTGCTGTCAGCAGCGTCAATCTATTTTTCTTTATTCTTTAGTTGTGAAGTAAATATTGGCTCTGACATGTGAATCGCTGAGATGCATAATCATCGATTGTTTTGAATGTTCTCTATGAATTGCCCGGCCTATGTGTTTGATTGCAATGTACATGAACGCTAAAAAGCTGCTCAAACTCTTTGTACTCCGGTCAAAGTAGAGATACTTTGACTACAGACAAAACTTGTATGCAAACTAAAAAGGACCGAAGGGAGTACATGTGAAACTGCTGCAAACGAGGTGATCACCCTGGAAATAATGCTAGTACGTTTTGTTTTGCATGTTCATCCAATGCCAGTGATACAAGAATTCGAACTAATCGAATTAAATTCATTCATGCACGGTCAGATTTCATATAAACATGCCGGATTTCATTACATTTCATACATTCTTCAACTAAAAAGGGGTGCACTGGAGGTATAATTAAATAACCGTAACTACCGACATGTGTCCGGCTGAGCCGAACAGAAGCTTTTCTCCAGCGGACTGAGCTACAGTGACTTAACTGCAGGTGCAGCTGTGTGCCTGAAATGTCACCCATATGCTTGTTGGGCACACGTGTCAGTGAGCCAACTGCACCAGCAGTTAAGTAGAAGCATCGTCCTTCTCCAACATAGCTCTCCGACTCCACATCGCCACCAAGAAGCTAATCGGTCGTCAATGGTTAACCCGCCTAGCTTGGCTTCAACTGGAGGGTAGAAGCGGTGGCCTTACTTGGACCCGAGCGGTGGTGACCTACCGTGTTCTACTCTTCCTCGTTTTCTGTGTGGCGCGGCCTCATTGGCAGCTGGGCGGGGCCTTGACGGAGCCGGCAATGTCCTTTGTCTTGTTGCCGACTGGGCGGTGCCTCGGCAGAGCGGGGGAAATCCTCCCTCTTGTTGCCGGTAGGGTGGGGCCTCAGCTGAGCCGGTGATGTCCTCTGCCTCGTTGTTGGCAGGGCGGGGCCCCAACGGAGTAGGGCCTCCGCCTCGGTGCCAGCAGGGCGGGGCCTCGGTAGAGCCGGCGGTGTCCTCTGCCTCGTTGTTGTCGTCACGGGTGAGGGAGTCCTGGATTGAGGGGTCCTCGGCCATCCGAACTATTGACATGGGCCACACTCATGGGCTGTGAAGATACAAGACAGAAGGTTTCTTCCCGTTTCTGGATGGGACTCTCCTTGGCGTGGAAGGCAAGCTTGGCGATTCGGATATGTAGATTCCTTTCTCTATAACCGACCATGTACAACCCTAGCCCCCTCCGATGTCTATATAAACCAGAGGGTTTAGTCCATAGGGGAGAATTATAATCATATAGGCTAGACTTCCAGGGTTTAGCCATCACGATCTCGTGGTAGATCAACTCTTGTAATACTCATATTCATCAAGATCAATCATGTAGGAAGTAGGGTATTACCTCCATAGAGAGGGCTCGAACCTGGGTAAACATCGTGTCCCTCGTCTCCTGTTACCATCGACCTTGATGAACAGTTCGGGACCCCCTACCCGAGATCCGCCGGTTTTGACACCGACATTGGTGCTTTCATTGAGAGTTCCACTGTGACGCCGAAGAAAAGATTGATGGCTCACCTTGTTATCAAGGACAATATCACCTCCGGAGGAGCCCAAGCCTCAGGCCAAACCCTCCGGCTGAGCGGCTTTACCATGACCGCCCGCTCGGCCGTTAAGCCGGTGGTGACTTCTAGGGTCATCGAAAATCGCCTCCGTGTCGACTCCGAATACTCCAAACACATGGATCCGACGGAGTTGTCGTCTTTAAACGAACTCCTGGATCGCATCGCCACCTTGGGGGTCGCTACAGACTATTATCGGATTGGGCTTAAACCCGATCAGAGAGAAATCAAATCTCCGCCGATCACCCATCAGATAGCGGTAGTAGAGGAGCAATGCAACAACTCATCTCTATACTGAGGACGAACTGTGTTCAGATTTCCGAACTTGAAGAATCGGAAACCCGTCCGCGGAAGGACGTGCCCCGTCTTCCGAGCCTAGAACTGGACGGTGGACTTGAAAAATCGGTTGAAATCCCGAAGCCCAAATTGTTAAGCTCGAAAGTTTGTCAAGCTCCGGATCTCGAACTGGGTCAGAGTTCAGATTCAATTCCACCCACCCATCCAGAAATATGCGATGTCATGTGCATATGACAGCAGTCCGAGGAGACAGTCCATTACTTTTGGGCCAGATTCCTCCATGTCAAAGACAAGATCAAAGATTGCTGCGACGAAGATGCGATCTCATTATTCTGCAATAATTGCACGGATGAGAGAATCCTCAACGCCATTAACTGTCATCGCATATTACACTTCGCTGACTTGGCAACCATAGTACAGAAGTACTGCGCAATGGAAAGCGCCTGGAAAACTCAGGCAGTTCCTTGGGAGCCACCAACTTCCACTCGACCCCTTGTCCGAACAAAGAGGACGCACCCTCGTTGGTCACCTAATGCAATAGTAAAGAAATCAGATCCCATAACGGGGCACGGAACCGTTCTGGAGGGTTGGCTCGATAGGCCATGCAAAATACACACAACGCCGGATACCATACCAACCCACAGCCTTAGAGCATGTTGGATACTCCAGCAAGTGGCCAAGAGCGGCGAGGATCTCCTCACCAAAAATACCATAGGGCAACACCCAATAGAAGACGACGACCTCAGAGTATTGACGGTCTTTGATACATTCGCCTCAAACCATAGGCGTAAAAGGGTACTCCACGGCCTCTCTGAAGTCTGCCAAGTCGCAGCAATAAACCCCTGGAACAACACGGCCATAACTTTTAATGCCGGTGACGAACCAAAATTCAAGACACTCCGGGCACCTGCCGCCCTGGTCCTCAGTCCGATCGTGGACGGCTTTCGGCTTACCAAAGTGCTCATGGACGGTGGTAGCGGACTAAACCTCATTTATGAGGAAACTCTCAATAAAATGGAAATAGACAGGAGCCGCATTGAGAAAAGCAGCACGACCTTCCGAGGAATCATTCCTAGTCGGGAGGCACGATGCGCGCGAAAAATTACACTTGATGTGGTATTAGGCATGCCGGGGAACTATCGGTCCGAAGAGATAACCTTCCAAGTGGCCCCTTTCAACAGTGGATATCACGCCATATTAGGGCGAGATGCATTCACACGCTTCCAAGCTATACCTCATTATAGGTACATGAAGCTCAAGATGCCCGGGCCTAATGGTATCATCACTCTTGCCAGCGATCCGGATATAACATTCCGAGCCGAAAACAAAACTGTAGCCCTGGCCCTCAAAGCATTCTCTGAAGCCCTCGCGGCCGAAAAATTAACCGCACTGCGCTCCACGGTGGATAGGGACGACGTGATCCTGGACAAGCGACCCAAATCCACCTCCTTTAAACCAGCTGATAAAATAGTGAGATTTCAAGTCCACCCGACAGACCCCAAGAAGACAACATCCATTGAAGCACAGCTGGACCCAACGGTTGGTGCTGCACTGCGAGCGTTCCTACATGAAAATTGGGACATATTCGCTTGGCACCCTTCTGATATGCCAGGGATCCCATGCAGGCTGGCCGAACACAGCTTAAACATACTGAAGGGATACAAACCAGTCAAGCAAACACTGCGGCGCTTTTTCGAACCCAAACAACAAGCTATGGGGGAGGAGCTAGCCAAGTTACTCGAGGCCAGATACATCAGAGAAATAAAACACCCGGACTGGCTGGCAAACCTGGTAATGGTACCGAAGAAGGACAAATCCTCGCGCCTGTTGATGTCTACTACACAACCTTCTTCTTATAGACGTTGTTGGGCCTCCAAGTGCAGAGGTTTGTAGGACCGTAGCAAATTTCCCTCAATTGGATGACCTAAGGTTTATCAATCCATGGGAGGCGTAGGATGAAGATGGTATCTCTCAAACAACCCTGCAACCAAATAACAAAGAGTCTCTTGTGTCCCCAACACACCCAATACAATGGTAAATTGTATAGGTGCACTAGTTCGGCGAAGAGATGGTGGTACAAGTGCAATATGGATGGTAGATATAGATTTTTGTAATCTGACAATATAAAAACAGCAAGGTAACTAATGATAAAAGTGAGCACAAACGGTATTGCAATGCTTCAAAACAAGGCCTAGGGTTACTTTCACTAGTGCAAGGTCTCTCAACAATAATAACATAATTGGATCATATAACTATCCCTCAACATGCAACAAAGAGTCACTCCAAAGTCACTAATAGCGGAGAACACACAAAGAGATTATTGTAGGGTACGAAACCACCTCAAAGTTATTCTTTCTGATCGATCTATTCAAGAGTCCATAGTAAAATAACATGAAGCTATTCCTTCCGTTTAATCTATCATAGATTTCATACTAGAATAACACCTTAAGACAGAAATCAACCAAAACCCTAATGTCACCTAGATACTCCAATGTCACATCAACTATCCGTGGGTATGATTATACGATATGCATCACGCAATCTCAGATTCATCTATTTAACCAACACAAAGAACTTCAAAGAGTGCCCCAAAGTTTCTACCGGAGAGTCAAGACGAAAACGTGTGCCAACCCCTATGCATAAGTTCACAAGGTCACAGAACCCGCAAGTTGATCACCAAAATATACATCAAGTAGATCACGTGAATACCCCATTGTCACCACAGATAAGCACATGCAAGACATACATGAAGTGTTCTCAAATCTTTAAAGACTCAATCCAATAAGATAACTTCAATGGGAAAACTCAATCCATTACAAGAGAGTAGAGGGGGAGAAACATCATAAGATCCAACTATAATAACAAAGTTCGCGGTACATCAAGATCGTGCCAAATCAAGAACACGAGACAGAGATCAAACACATAGATACTGGTACATACCCTCAGCCCCGAGGTTGAACTACTCCCTCCTCGTCATGGAGAGCGCCGGGATGATGAAGACGGCCACCGGTGATGGATCCCCCCTCCGGCAGGGTGCCCCGATTTGTTTTTGGTGGCTAAAGAGGCTTGCGGCGGCGGAACTCCAAATCTAGGTTATTTTCTGGAGGTTTCAGTATTTATAGGAATTTTTGGTGTCGGGAACAAGTCAGGGAGGTCTCCGGGCTGTCCACGACATAGGGGGCGCACCCAGGGGGTGGGCGCGCCCCCACCCTCGTGGGCAGCTCGGGACTCTTCTGGCCCAACTCTTTCACTCCAGGGGCTTCTTTTGGTCCATAAAAAATCATCAAAAGTTGGCACGTGAAATGGACTCCGTTTGGTATTCCTTTTCTGTAAAACTGAAAAACAAGGAGAAAACAGAAACTGGCACTAGGCTCTAGGTTAATAGGTTAGTCCCAAAAATCATATAAAATTGCATATAAATGCATATAAAACATCCTAGATGGATAATATAATAGCATGGAACAATCAAAAATTATAGATACGTTGGAGACGTATCAAGCATCCCCAAGCTTAATTCCTGCTCGTCCATGAGTAGGTAAATGATAAAAACAGAATTTTTGATGTGGAATGCTACTTAACATAATTATCAATGTAATTTTCTTTATTGTGGCATGAATGTTCAGATCCGAAATATTCAAGACATAAGTTTAATATTGACATAAAAATAATAATACTTCAAGCATACTAACAAAGTAATTATGTCTTCTCAAAATAACATGGCCAAAGAAAGTTATCCCTATAAAATCATATAGTCTGGCTATGCTCTACCTGCATCACACAAAATATTTAAATCATGCACAACCCCGGTTTTAGCCAAGCAATTGTTTTATACTTTAGTATTCTCAAACTTTTTCAACTTTCACGCAATACATGAGCGTGAGCCATGGACATATCACTATAGGTGGAATAGAATATGGTGGTTGTGGAGAAGACAAAAAGGAGGAAGATAGTCTCACATCAACTAGGCGTATCAACAGGCTATGGAGATGCCCATTAATAGATATCAATGTGAGTGAGTAGGGATTGCCATGCAACGGATGCACTAGAGCTATAAGTGTATGAAAGCTCATCAAAATAAACTAAATGGGTGTGCATCCAACTTGCTTGATCACGAAGACCTAGGGCAATTTGAGGAAGCCCATCATTGGAATATAGAAGCCAAGTTCTATAATGAAAAATTCCCACTAGCATATGAAGGTGACAACATAGGAAACTCTCTATCATGAAGATCCTGGTGCTACTTCGAAGCACAAGTGTGGTAAAAGGATAGTAACATTGTCTCTTCTCTCTTTTTCTCTCATTTTTTTGTTGGGCTTCTTTGGCCTCTTTTTTTTTATTTGGGCTTCTTTGGCCTCTTTTATTTTTCATAAAGTCCGGAGACTCATCCCAACTTGTGAGGGAATCATTGCTTCCATCATCCTTTCCACACATGGGACAATGCTCTAATAATGAAGATCATCACACTTTTATCAACTTGCAACTGAAGAATCTTAGAACAAAATATGACTCTATGTGGATGCCTCCGGCGGTGTACCGGGATGTGCAATGAATCAAGAGTGACATGTATGAAAGAATTCTGAAAGGTGGCTTTGCCACAAATACGATGTCAACTACATGATCATGCAAGGCAATATGACAATGATAAAACGTGTCATAATAAACGGAACGGTGGAAAGTTGCATGGCAATATATCTTGGAATGGCTATGTAAATGCCGTAATAGGTAGGTATGGTGGCTGTTTTGAGGAATGTATATGGTGGGTTTATGGTACCGGCGAGAGTTGCACGGCACAAGAGAGGCTAGCAATGGTGGAAGGGTGAGAGTGCGTATAATCCATGGACTTAACATTAGTCATAAAGAACTCACATACTTATTGCAAAAATCTACAAGTTATCAAAGAAAAGTACTACACGCATGCTCCTAAGGGAAGGGTTGGTAGGAGTTAACCATCGCGCGATCCCGACCTCAACACATAAGGAAGACAATCAATAAATAAATCATGCTTCAACTTCATCACATAACGGTTCACCATACCTGCATGCTATGGGAATCACAACCTTTAACACAAGTATCTGTCAAATTCACAACTACCCTACTAGCATGACTCTAATATCACCATCTTCATATCTCAAAACAATCATAAAGAATCAAACTTCTCATAGTATTCAATGCACTTTATATGAAAGTTTTTATTATACCTATCTTGGATGCCCATCATATTAGGACTAAATTCATAACCAAAGCAAATTACCATGATGTTCTAAAGACTCTCAAAATAATAGAAGTGAAGCATGAGAGTTCATTAATTTCTTCAAAATAAAACCACCGCCGTGCTCTAAAAAGATATAAGTGAAGCACTAGAGCAAATGACAAACTACTCCAAAAGGTATAAGTGAAGATCAATGAGTAGTCGAATAATTAAGCAACTATGTCAACACTCTCTAACATTTAAGAATTTCAGAACTTGGTATTTTATTCAAACAGCAAGCAAAACAAAAGAAAATTACATTTCAAGGATAGCACACATCATGTGAAGAAGCAAAAACTTAGGTTCAACCGATACTAACCGATAATTGTTGAAGAAAAAAGGTGGGATGCCTACCGGGGCATCCCCAAGCTTGGATGCTTGAGACTTCTTAAAATATTATCTAGGGATGCCTTGGGCATCCCCAAGCTCCCAAGCTTGAGCTTTTGTGTCTCCTTAATTTCTCTCATATCACGGTTTCCTAAGTCTTGAAATCTTCATCCACACCAAACTCAACAAGAACTCGTGAGATAAGTTAGTATAAATCAATGCAAAAACCTTATCATTCTCTACTGTAACAAATCACAAAAATCTATCTATTAATTAATTAAAACAAGAGTCAAACAAGCCACCACGTTCATCCATAGAGATTAAGTTATCTTGACCGTAAAGTTGTAGATATAAACGGCCGAGATTTAAAGATATAATGTTACATACAAATATTGTGCACAAACATATATTGTGTTGCACATCCAAAGTCTGCCACGAACATGTATACAAAGAAAAAGTGCATGCATATCTAGGAAGGACACGGACAAGGTTATGGACTATATTAATAAGGTGCAATTTCTATAACCTGGTGAAAAGAAAAGGTCACGTACTCGGACACAAAGACGTAGCTGAAAAGTTTTTTATATATCTAGCCAAACAGTTTTTTTAGTGCATAGACAAAGTGCCAAACGGATTCAACATGCGTTGGTTCTGTACACGTAATTAGGAAGTCCATATTTCCGGCTGCCACAAGGAAAAAGTCCATATTTTAACCTGCAAAAAAAGTCAATATTTCTTGGTAAACAACACGTGTAAGCACTGGACACTAAAAAAGAGGGAATTCGCCTAAAAAGAAACAAAGGAAATGTCAGAAAGCCCGTACAACAACGACACGCATGCAGTATTTTTTTTTGATTTTTTCTCATATATTTCTACTAATCACCACGTAAAGCATCATATCTCAATTATGCATAAATATGGACCTCAAGGAGAAGTGAGCCCAAAATTTTAAAATTAGAAGAAAAAATATCAAACGGTGCTTCATAAATTTGGAATGAAAATTCACATGTAATTAAATATCTCCTAATGAAAATGTACACATATATCAAATACATCTACAAAAATCATTTAGAATGGCCCATCGGAAATTTTAACGGTTAAAACCAACTTGTTTGAATGTAAATCACTGGAGCCCGGGCTCGAAAACCCATTTGCAATCAGACCCTCTCTTGAAAAAAATAACTTGCGGTCATACACACAATTTATAGTGGTCTATAGCATGAAAAAGAGGCACACTATGGACAGTAGGAAAAACTAACCATCTATCTATTATATACTTATTAAGACGATAGAAAATGATCGGTGAAGATTTAGCAGTCTAAAACATAAATATTTTAACGGTGGAGATTAGTGAAAAGCCTTTGTAAAATCTGCAGTCCAGCGTACGTGTCTCACGTAGGCCCAAAAGAGTTTCCATCGCACACGACTTTATATATTTGGTAGGACGCAACTTGATATATTAGGCTAGTGCGCATGAGTTCCCCTAAAAGAATAAAGAAGGTTCCCAGATCTTCCACGTATCATCAAGTAATAAAGTTGGTTAAGTTAGATTAAAAATCACGTAGGATAGCTCTGGTCGGATTGGAATAGGTCAGACCATCAAGTGCTATTTTTTTATTGAGCCGAAAATCCATCAAGTACTCTTTATGAGCACAGTTCCACACAAGCTTAATCCGGCGATCGTTTTCACGAATGCAGTGATCAATCTGATCATTCAGAGATGATTAGCGACTGCACATAGCCAAGATTCTGGTCTGCTTCGCAATCTTTGAATCGAGAACTTAAACAGGGTTGCAGGACAACTGTAGGAGGTGCTGTCCACGATGACGCGCATGTAGGAGGCAGGCGAGAGTTGCACGGCGCACTGGCCGACGCTGCCGAGAAGTACTGAAAAATCCCAGCGGCCACGTGTGAGTCTTTTCTTCCGTGACAAAACTCAATTTTTCACTAATGCGAGCTACTGTTTAAAAAAAAGTGTGTCGGAGCATACACATTATGAAATTATTCTTCTTTGAAAATATTACTATATCAGTTTATTAATTTGTAGCGAACAATACATCCGCAATTTTTTTTTATTATTCACAATTTTTGAAATTTCGGGTGACGGACATGTATTTATCTAGCACTTAATTATTCGTCCCATGCATTAATCTATAATCAGAGAAATAAATAATCCAAATTACAATTTGGTCTCCCCTCGACGCATCCATGACAATAATTCATCGTTAAGCACAAGGTTGGTGAAGCACGGCTAACAAACCGCTGGAATACTACAGTAGGATGGTGTTCCATTGTTATATTGCATCCTTGCACGTGCCAACATTCACGTTGCCTCGCAAGAGGTATAGGTCTTTAGCGCACTACCTAGCCAGCCGCCCCTCCAAAAAGCTAGGGTACTCTGCCTCCTGCCGGCGCCGGCGCCGGTCCGTCCCGTCTCCGGTGGCCTTAGGGCCATGGAGGCGGAGTGGATCTCGCCCGTGCGGTGGGAGGGCTTGTTTTAGATCTTTTTCGATCTTTGTTAGGGTTTGCGCCCTGCTCAGAAGGCTAAACGGCGGCGGCTCCATGAAGATGGAATAAAGGTCTTCCCGCTAGCCCCGTTCCGTGATGCGCCCAGCATCATCGGTGGGCGGTGGAGTTGTGTCTCCGGCTGATCTGTCCTTGGTGGATTTGCTCGGATCTGTTCGCTCGCTCGCCTTCGTTCGCTTGTCTTCAGGTTGGATCCTTTTAATCTACACTCTTCATCTGCGGCGGTTGCTGTTCTGGTGCGTTGGTTCTATGGGGCCTTAGCACGACGACTTCCCGACTGTCTACTACAACAAGGTTTGCCCGGCTCCGATGAGGAGGGCGATGGCAGCGCGCGCCGCTCGCTTCAGTGCTTGTAGTCGTCGCTAGGTGGTCTGCGGATCTGGATGTAATTTTTATTATTTCTAGTATTCGTTGTACTACCATGATTGAAGATGAATAGATTGGAAATTTTTCCCGCAAAAAAAAAAGGTCTTTAGCGCACACCATTCACATCGGCAGGATCCGCCAATGGACTCCAGCAGGCTGTACAACACCAAGATGACCACTCCATTCAAGATATAAGATAAGCAAGGCTTGCTTAGTCGGTCAATATATTAGTGAGTAATTTGGAGTTAACGACCGATGGTGCTGGGACAGCCATCCATTACAGGTTAAAGATGTAATGTAAAACACGTGTGAGGGCAGTATACACATCATTCCATAATAACCAAGGAATAAAACATGTGTGAACAAGGACACTTACAATCTTCACCCAATTCAACCTTTGTCTATGGATCATCAAATTTCATGACAAATACCATGCATAAATTAATAATCATGTGTAGTTATCTTTTATAAATTAAACTTATACCATTGATTATTAGATATTATCCTTCACCTTTTATGTGATTATATTTGTCTTTGTTATTAATTAAGTATTGTACATAAACATTTATGATCAAAGTTTACAATTAGAAAATGTGTGCCTTACATTTGTAAAGGAGGGACAATGCAATTACTTCCTTTTATCATGCTAAACTCATAAGTTGTACATAAACTACAAGGTCCCTGTCATAAAGAGCAATCTATGATTGACGTGATCTTGGCTTACTGTGCCATAGATAGACAAGTGAAATAGACATAAGAACATGGGCATCAACTGAAAAGGGAAATTATGATCAAAGTGGCGAAGAGAGAACGTATAAGCAAGATATCATGTCAAGTATGTAATATAATATTTGAGTTGGATCAAAATACAAATCGCTGCAACCAATATAGAGATGATTGGATAGCATAATCATGTGCATGCCCATGTAATAGAAGTCATGTACATGACAACAATTATGAATAATTGACAGATAGATGAGTGTGCCAGAGACAGTCATAGGTGAAATACTTTTTCCTCTATATTTGTGAAGGTTTGAAATGAAAGTCCATGCGATGCACATAATTAATCATTTTATCTGTGCTAAATAAATATGTCGGAGCAAAAATGATGGCACGATCAGCGAAGGTAAGTTATGAGACAAATAAAATGGACACGATTAGATAAATTATAAAAACAAGGTATGCAAGAGTTAGCGGGGAGATAATGTTTTAGCATTTTTTTAGTGAATACAAATACATTACATTGATAGGCACATGATAAAAGAAATTCTAGTAAGGATTGCATGTTTGGATGCATCTTGATGCATGGCATTCTGTAACCAAACCTAACTGCAATAGCACTAATGATGATAAACATAAGGAAAAATTTCAAAGGACATTATGAGCCAGCATGACTTGGATTAGTTAATATCTGAAATCACCCTAATGCGATGCTATTTTTGGTGTCCAATTTCCGAAGGACGATGAACATAATTGATAAGAAATAACACAATCAAAGTTAATTTTGAAATTATGCTAAAACTAAAATTTAATAACATCGGAAAATCTAGCCGCGCAAATGCGTGGGTCACCCCACTAGTTATTATTCAACATTGCATACTAAATGCCTCTGCATATGTAATACCCCTATCCTCAAGTAGAATCATTAAACAAGCATACATATGCAAACAATGCAAACATAACAGCAATATGCCAAAACAGTACAGTCTGTAAAGAATGCAAGATTCATCATACTTCCCTAACTCCAAAAATTATGAAAGTCTACCACACTGTAGAAGATTTATCAGAGCTCAATATGCAAAAAGTTTCAACATTTTATCATTTTCTGAATTTTCTAGGGAATTTTTGCAACAGCGGTAAACTTTCTGTTTTGAAACAGCAACATGTATACTTGCAAAATAAGCATGGTAAAGGCTATCCTTGACATTTTTATTGAAAATATAGATGCAAAACATTATTCTAAATAAGAGCAAGCAAATACTGACAAAAGAAAATGACGCTCCAAGCAAAACACATATCATGTGGTGAATAAAAATATAGCTCCAAGTAAAGTTACCGAGGAACGAAGACGAAAGAGGGCATGCCATCCGGGGCATCCCCAAGCTTAGGGTCTTGGTTGTCCTTGAATATTACCTTGGGGTGCCTTGGGCATCCCCAAGCTTAGGCTCTTGCCACTCCTTATTCCATAGTCCATCGAATCTTTGCCCAAAACTTGAAAACTTCACAACACAAAACTCAACAGAAAACTCGTAAGCTCCTTTAGTATAGGAAAATAAACCACCACTTAGGTATTGTTGTGAACTCATTCTAAGTTCATATTGGTGTAATATCTACTGTATTCCAATTTATTTATGGTTCATACCTGATGTCTACTACACAACCTACTTCTTGTAGACGTTGTTGGGCCTCCAAGTGCAGAGGTTTGTAGGACAGTAGCAAATTTCCCTCAAGTGGATGACCTAAGGTTTATCAATCCGTGGGAGGCGTTGGATGAAGATTGTCTCTCTCAAGCAACCCTGCAACCAAATAACAAAGAGTCTCTTGTGTCCCCAACACACCCAATACAATGGTAAGTTGCATAGGTGCACAAGTTATACAAGTGCAATATGGATGGTAGATATAGGTTTTTGTAATCTAAAATTATAAAAACAGCATGGTAACTAATGATAAAAGTGAGCACAAACGGTATTGCAATGCTAGGAAACAAGGCCTAAGGTTCATACTTTCACTAGTGCAAGTTCTCTCAACAATAATAACATAACTGGATCATATAACTATTCCTACATGCAAGAAAGAGTCACTTCAAAGTCACTAATAGCGGAGAACAAACGAAGAGATTATGGTAGGGTATGAAACCACCTCAAAGTTATTATTTCTGATCGATCTATTCAATAGTCCGTAGTAAAATAACACGAAGCTATTCTTTCCGTTCGATCTATCATAGAGTTCGTACTAGAATAACACCTTAACACACAAATTAACCAAAATCCTAATGTCACCTAGATACTCCAATGTCACCTCAAGTATCCGTGGGCATGATTATACGATATGCATCACACACTTTCATATTCATCTATGCAACCAACACAAAGTACTTCAAAGAGTGCATCAAAGTTTCTACCAAAGAGTCAAGAAGAAAACGTGTGCCAACCCCTATGCATAAGTTCATTGAACCCGCAAGTTGATCACCAAAACATACATCAAGTAGATCACGTAAATATCCCATTGTCACCACAGATAAGCACGGCAAGACATACATCAAGTGTTCTCAAATCATTAAAGACTCAATCCGACAAGATAACTTCAAAGGGAAAACTCAATTCATCATAAGAGAGTAGAGGGGGAGAAACATCATAAGATCCAACTATAATAGCAAAGCTCGCGATACATCAAGATCGTATCACCTCAAGAACATGAGAGGGAGAGAGAGAGAGATCAAACACATAGCTACTGGTACATACTCTCAGCCCCGAGGGTGAACTACTCCCTCCTCGTCATGGAGAGCACCGGGATGGTGAAGATGGCCACCGGTGATGGATTCCCCCTCCGGCAGGGTGCCGAAACGGGCTCCCGAGAAGTTTTTGGTGGCTACAGAAGCTTGCGGCGGCGGAACTCCGATCTATGTTGTTCCTCGATGTTTTTAGGGTATATGGACATATATGGGCGAAAGAAGTCGGTCAGGGGATCGGAGCCATGAGGGGCCCACGAGGGTGGGGGCGTACCTAGGGGGTAGGGCACGCCTCCCTGCCTTGTGGCTTCCTCGTTGCTTCCCTGACGTATACTCCAAGTCTCCTGGATTGCTTCTGTTCCAAAAATAACTCTCCCGAAGGTTTCATTCCGTTTAGACTCCTTTTGTTATTCCTTTTATTTGAAACACTGAAATAGGCAAGAAAACAGCAATATGGGCTGGGCCTCCGGTTAGTAGGTTAGTCCCAAAAATGATATAAAGAGTAAAGTAAAGCCCATAAACATCCAAAATAGGTAATATAATAGCATGGAACAATCAAAAATTATAGATACGTTGGAGACATATCAAGCATGCCCAAGCTTAATTCCTGCTCGTCCTCAAGTAGGTAAATGATAAAAACAAATTTTTTGATGTGGAATGCTACCTAGCATATTTCTCAATGTAATTTTCTTTCTTGTGGCATGAATGTTCAGATCCAAATGATTCAAGACAAAAGTTCATATTGACATAAGAAATAGTAATACTTCAAGCATACTAACAAAGCAATCATGTCTTCTCAAAATAACATGGCTAAAGAAAGTTCATCCCTACAAAATCATATAGTTAGGGTATGTTTCATTTCGTCACACAAAATACTCCCATCATGCACAACCCCGGTTTCAGCCAAGCAATTGGTTCATACTTTTTAACGCGCTTCAGCTTTTTTCAACTCTCACGCAATACATGAGCGTGAGCCATGGATATAGCACTATGTGAGGGAGTACTGGATTAGAGGGTCCTCGGACAGCCGGACTATGTGCTTGTGTCGGACTGTTGGACTATGAAGATACAAGATTGAAGACTTCGTCCCGTGTCTGGGTGGGACTCTCCTTTGTGTAGAAGGCAAGCTTGGCAATTCGGATATGTAGATCTCCTTCTCTGTAACCGACTCTGTGTAACCCTAGCCCCCTCCAGTGTCTATACAAACCAGAGGGTTTAGTCCGTAGGACAACAACAATCATAATCATAGGCTAGCTTCTAGGGTTTAGCCTCTACGATCTCGTGGTAGATCAACTCTTGTAATACTCATATCATCAAGATCAAGTCAAGCAGGAAGTAGGGTATTACCTCCATCGAGAGGGCCCTAACCTGGGTAAACATTGTGTCCCCCGCCTCCTGTTGCCACTAGCCTTAGACGCACAGTTCGGCACCCCTTACCCGAGATCCGTCGGTTTTGACACCGACATTGGTGCTTTCATTGAGAGTTCCACTGTGTCGTCACGGTAAAGCTTGATGGCTCCTTCAATCATCCACAACGATGCGATCCAGGGTGAGGTTTTCCTCCCCGGATAGATCTTCGTATTCGCCGGCTTCACACAGCGGGCCAACTCGCTTGGCCATCTGGAGCAGAACGATAGCTACGCCCCTGGCCATCAGGTCAAGTTTGGAAGCCTGAACTACACCGCCGACATCCGCGGAGACTTGATCTTCGACGGATTCGAGCCCATGACAGGTGCGCCGAACAGTCATGATGAGCATGACTTAGATCTGCCATCAGACGGAGTTCAAGAGATCACATTTGCGGTTGCCTTGGCTCTTAATTCGGAGCAGATCGTGCCATCCGAAGATGGGTGGATGGACCCCGCCACGGAGCCCGCACACTCAGTACCGTTAGAGCCGAACTCAGACTTCGCCTCCAATGAGGTCTGTGTCATCGGACCCTCGGACTCATCCCCGGCCATAGGATCCAAACCGTGTGCGTCCGTGCCTATCGAATCTGATTGGGCACCGATTATGGAGTTTACCTCCGCGGATATCTTTCAGCATTCGCCCTTGGGCGATGTGCTAAATTCATTAAAGTCTCTCCCTATCAGGAGACTCTTGACCGAACTATGTCCAGCTTGAGTGGGAAGCGGACGATGAAGAAATTCGTTCCCCACCCACCACCCACTTAATAGCCATCGCCGATTTACTTAATCGACATGCTTGATTTCGACCAAGACATCGGCAAGATGGACGATTTATGCAGAGAAGAACAGGAACCACCACCTAAAGGGCGCTGGACAGCCACCTCATCATATGATATATACATGGTGGACACACCAAAAGGAAACAACGGCGAGGAACGGAAGGATACAACGGAGGATAATCCTCTTGATAAGCAACCTAAGCGACGACAACGGCGCCGCTCTAAATCCCGCCACAGTAAAAACAGCGATAACAACACAAGAAAGAATAACATCCTGGTTGAGTCCATAGGCAACGACGACCCCATGAACCCAGTGATGGAGCAGGATGAGCCAGGGGATGGCAAACATAGTCCAGGGCCGCTGTCCGATCATAGCGACAGCAGAGATAAAACTCATAAACCTGTCTCCGTAGAGGAGAACAGTCCGGACGATGATGCACTCATCATCCCGGAAAGACACTTGGAACAAGAGAACCTCCATAGAAGGCTTATCGCCACCGCGAGGAGCTTGAAGAAGCAGAAGTAAAGGCTTAAGGCCGCGCAGGATACGCTCAACCGCAGATGGAACAAAGTGCTCGACACTGAAGAAAAATATGGTGGCGATCGCCACACAAAGAGCTACCCAAAGCGCAAGCTGCTGCCCGAATTCGACGACTAGGCTATAGAGCCCATTCCGCCGAAAAATAATACGGCCGATCCTCCGGACCGACCACCCCGTGGCCGCGACAGGGCGGCTAATGACACCGCACACAAGTAAGCACACGATTTACGTGAGCACCTGGACAAAAAGCCGGTATGGCCAGGTCCATCTATGGATCTAGGAAGCGTACTCCATCGCAGGATCACGGCCACCAAAACGATTATACAGATCGAATACCAGCTCTGAATCAACACCGAACATCACAACCGTCGGCAGAATGCCATGACACATCCAGATATAGGGCGCCGCACACCCCCTGTGCTTCACCGATGAGGTGCTGGATCATGAATTTCCAGAGGGATTTAAACCCGTAAATATAGAGGCATACGACGGAACGACAGACCCTGCGGTCTGGATTGAGGACATTATTCTTCACATCCACATGGCTCGCAGAGATGATCTCCACGCCATCAAATATCTGCCCGGAGAGTCAGTCGTAAGCTTTGGAACAGATTTCTCACCAAGAAGAATCAAATTGTCGACTGCCCGGATGCCGAAGCCCTAGCGGCTTTCAAGCACAATGTCCGGGACGAATGGCTCGCCAGACACCTCGGCCAGGAAAAGTCGAGGCCAATGGCAGCCCCAACAACCCTTATGACCCGCTTTTGCGCGAGCGAGCATAGTTGGTTGGCCTGTAGCGGCACCAGTGACCCAGGCATATCCAAAATCAGGGACGGCAATGGGAAGCCGCGACGCAATAAAAACAAGCGTCGAAACAATGAAGACAGCCCAGACAACACAGTGGTAAACGCCAGATTCATGGGCTCTCGACCCGGTCAACGGAAAAAGCCATTTAAAGGTAGCAGAGATGGATTGTCTAGCTTAAACAAAATTCTAGACAGATTATTTCAGATTCATGGCACCCCCGAGAAACTTGCAAATCACACTAACAGAGAATGCTGTGTTTTCAAGCAGGCCGGCAAGCTGAATGCCGAACACAAAGGGAGGGAGACACCAAGGGAAGACGAGGACGAACTGCGCCAAATTTAACACTGAGTGGCAGAATAAATTTCCACCAGAGGTCAAAATAGTGAACATGATTTACGCAACTCACATACTAAAGAGGAGGTGCAAACGCGCACTCCGAGACGTATACGCTGTAGAGCCCGACGCCCCCAAATTTAACCCAAGGTTGGCCTGCCCGATCACTTTCGATCGCAGGGATCATCAGACTAGTATCCGGCATGGAGGTTCGGCTGCCTTGGTGCTCGACCCAATAATCGACACATACCATCTCACCCGAGTCCCTATGGATGATGGTAGTAGTCTTAATCTGATATATCAGGACACTATCTGCAAAATGGGGATAGACCCATCAAGAATCAGCCAAAGCAATACTACCTTTAAAGGAGTAATACCAGGCGTAGAGGCCCGCTGCACAGGCTCTCTGATACTAGATGTTGTATTCGGTTCACCCGACAACTTCCGAAGCGAAGAGCTAATCTTCAACATTGCTCCATTCGGAAGCGGCTACCATGCACTACTCGGAAGAACGGCCTTTGCTTGTTTCGATGCAGTTCCGCATTACGCTTATCTTAAACTTAAGATGCCCAATTCACATGGCGTCATCATAATTAGCCGAAATACAGAGCGTTCCTTACGTGCGGAAGAATATGTGGGAGCTCTAGTAGCCGAAGCACTAAACGGCCCCTCCAACCAGAATAAATGATCGGTCGTCAAGACCACGGACATGGTTGGACATGTCCGGCGCACCACCTGTTGTAGCAGCCCAGGTAAACCTGAGCTTGGAACGATGGATATACCCCCATAGGTGGTGCTAGGGGCTACCTGCATGTAAAAAGGCCCATAGTTTGGCTCGACCCTAATAATACAATAACAGATTGCATTTTCATGGTTCATTAAGAATAACCAACTTTCTGCACAATCACACCAGATTCTTTCACCTGGGTTTTTTATTTTTTACAGATGATCATCGTGCCACACCCTTCCAGGATACGGCACAACGGAGACAAAGGCGCATACGTGCAGCAGGCCCCGTTCAAAGGTTTCTTTTTAGATTAAGACCCTGTGTAAACCTTTTTATTGTCTCTTGTTGTTTCACACCCTCCGGGCACTTAAAACAACCGAGAGGGATACTGGCATTGTTGACAATTCATCACGCCAGATTAATGCATGTACTTGGAAATTCAGGGCTCATTATCGAGGGCGGTACTCATCCCAGTATATGTTATAAAATCCGAATACCTTTGGGAGTGTTCGGCATCACGAGTTTGGCCTTATATGCATCAGCTCCGTATCATGTCTTTGGTCAATAGTTGGGTTTGCCCGGCTCCCATGTTTTGCTACCTTACGTTCCACCCTATCGGCTAAGGTGGCACCAGGAGAACTACTTCGATTGTGCCCTGGTTCATCTGGATGAGCACCTCAGTAGACAAAGCCGAAAACTGACTGGCATGATAAAGCAAGAGACTGGTCAACCACTCGATGACTCAGCGGAATCTTTGGGATTCCTCCGCATTAATGAAGGACCAGTTTCCCGGTCACGTATGTACATGCACCGTATCTGGATGAGCGCGGACATACCAGGGGCTATATAGTAGCTCCACCGTCAAACTCCTATGGCTAAGTCAAAGTGTTAAAGCTATATAATCCGATTGCCTTGTTCGCCGCGCTATCACCTCCTTAAACGGACCAACACGTTGGATCAAGTGTGACTACGCGCTTTACCGAACACCCCTGCATTATATGCGTGGGGGTTGAAGCCGACGACTGCAAACTTTCAGGTTATATACATACATACATACATAAACAGCCGCATAGGAGGCGCCACAATACTTTATGGGCAAAAGTATAAATATAGCCTTTATTATCAAAGAAGCATTGTTTTTACAATCAAGACACATGTCACTAGAACATGGTACTCTTTGAGCATTGGGCCTCTATCAAACGGGCACCTTCTAGGACTTCTTCAAAATAGTGCTCAGGCGAAACCTGACCCCCGGGCGGACACCTGGTTGCAACAGCGGTGGCCTCCATCTCCGCCCAATACGTCTTACACGGGCGAGAGCCATCCGTGCACCCTCTATGCACGCCGACCTCTTGACAGTGTCGATATGCGGCACAGCACGAAGAAATCGTTGCACTAAGAAAATAACTATCCGGACTTGGTTCCTTCGGCCAAAGATGACCCACAACAGACTTCATGGCAAGCCTGGACAACCTATGGAGCTCGGCCCACTCGGCCATTTGTTCATTCAACAGCAGCGTACGCCTCGGATCATGTTAGCAATTGCCACAATTTATGAAATTTGGCAAATGGATGTAAAAATTGCATTCCTGAATGGTTTTCTGGAGGAAGAGTTGTATATGATGCAACCAGAAGGTTTTTTCGATCCAAAGGGAGCTAACAAAGTGTGCAAGCTCCAACGATCCATCTATGGACTGGTGCAAGCATCTCGGAGTTGGAATATACGCTTTGATGAGTTGATCAAAGCATATAGTTTTGTGCATGCACTTATGGTGAAGCCCGATTTACTAGAAAGTGAGTGGGAACACTACAGCATTTCGATAAGTATATGTGAATGACATATTGTAGATCGGAAATAATGTAGAATTATCCTGCAAAGCATAAAGGAGTGTTTGAAAGAAGTTTTTCAAAGAAAGACCTCGGTGAAACTGCTTACATATTGAGCATCAAGATCTATAGAGATAGTTCAAGATGCTTGATAAGTTTTTTCAATGAGTACATACCTTGACAAGATTTTGAAGTAGTTCAAAATGGAACAGTCAAAGAAGGAGTTCTTGCCTGTGTTGAAAGGTGTGAAGTTGAGTAAGACTCAAGACCCGACCATGGCAGAAAATAGAAAGAGAATGAAAAGTCATTCCCTATGCCTCACCATAGGTTCTATAAAAGTATACCATGCTATGGACCGACCTATTGTATACTCGCCTGGTTTGGCAAGGGAGTACAATAGTGATCTAGGAGTAGATCACTGGACAGCGGTCAAAATTATCCTTAGTGGAATAAGGATATATTTCTCGATTATGGAAGTGAAAAAAGGTTCGTCGTAACTTGATATCCCGAAAATCCGGTCCTAACAAACTTGGTATCAGAGCCAGGCTGACCATTGGCTAATCCTATCTTAGCCAGGTTGAAAAACCTAGGTTAACCAACCCACCAGACCATAACCTAACCCCAGCCAAGCTTCTCGTGCAAGATAGCCACACAGTGACCCCAACACTTTTTGGCAGTCGATGCCCAACCTATCAGCCTAGCCTGTCAATCACGCGCCAGTAACCGACACCTAAGTTGTCTCATTCGCAAGCGTGCGAAGGAAGACTCAGCCCCTTTTTCTATAAAAAGGGCACGCTAGCCTCAACACAGCACAACACAGCCTCTTCCCCAAAACCGAGCTATAATGCCTGGCCCCATCGTACACAATGAGACCACGACAACTAACCTTGGAGGTTTTGTGACCGTGCTAGCAAACCTCACCCGCCGTGCCTTTGCATTAGAAGAGCCCCTGGAGTATATTGTGTATGAAGGGCCCATGAGCGGTGAGAGCCGTCAATTCTGGGCCACAGTACACATCTATGGTAGGGGTCTATTGCCAGAACGCCCCTATAGGTTCACCGGAAGGATAACTTCCTTTGAGCCACAAGCTATCCAACTAGCTGCTCGAGAGGCTGTAGTTCAACTCCGGCACTTGTCGCCCAGAGTTAATTGTCGCTCGTTCTACTACTACCCCAGCCGTGACGGGTATAGTAGGCCACCCCAGGTTGCCAACGGAGATCACGAGACGGATCCTGCATTGTTGCATCTGGTGCGCAATGTAAGTGCACTAGAGGAACTGTTCGATCAAATCACCCTTGATCTGATCGCAGCTCGTGGAGAACCGATTCGCCGAGCCCCGGTAAGAAGAGAAGATGGGCCCGATGCCGACAACCCAGTCGTGCTGTTCGGACAACCGATCGAGTCTTTGAGGTCTGCCCCGGCCATCGACCAAAATACTTTGATGTCCCCAGATGTGCTTCGTCGCCTTTTGGGAACACGCTCCAACGGGATTGTGGGCAACAATCCCCGGGGTGGTCATCATCGCTACCCCAACCCTGCAGCCCCTCAACCCCCTCCAGCTAATCCCGACGGTGAAACCCATGGAGAAGCCTCGACGTCCATAAGGCACGTGCGCTTAGATACTAACGAGGTAGAGTGAGTCGCTCGAGTAGTACCGAGACTTAGTATGTCCACGCCCTATGATTGTGTGATCCTGTATCGCCATCATTAAATAATGTTTGCTTGTGCGCCCCTATTTTATATAGTAGCGATGCATAAGTATGTTGGTGTACGATTGCATTTTTAATTCCGTCCGTAGCTGCCAAAAACCAACACCGACGGCACAAAGTTTGTGCTATGAGTAAACTTTTTGGTTTCAGCTAACAGGAATAATATTTTCAAAACAACCCTTAGCAAATCTCGAGGACGTGATTTTTCTTAAGGGGGGTAGTGTTGTAACACCCCAAAAATTTAACCATGTTTTGTTTATCAAAATTTTGCCAGGAAATTAAATTTTTATTTTCTGGATTTATCTTTTGATTTCAGAACCTCTCTGTTCTTTATTATCGTGGAGTTTTCACCCGAAGTAAAAACCTTTTCAAAAGTGTTGTTGGACTTATATACTCTCTCAATAAAACATTTGTTTTATTAGTGGGATTATTTATATAATTATTTTTCCCTGAGCTTTATTTTTTTGAAATGATTTTTATAAGCTTTAGAGCCTCTTTTGCACTACAACCCTTTGATATATTTATTTAAAAATCCCACCAAAATTTCGGGATGACATATGATGGCCCTAAATCACTTTTATGCAAAAATATCCTTTATACATTTGGAGATTTTGAGCTTTACCCCAAGTTTTCAAATCTGGTCCAGTTAAACTTTTGCACTACAACCTATTTAAATATTTCTTTAAAACTTCCACCAAATTTAGGGGATGTTAGTAGGAGTATATTATTCAACTTTATGCAAAACTCCACTGGTGTTATTTGAAAAATTTGAGTAAAACATCCTCTTTTGCTCTCTGGTCCAGATTGGCTTTTTCTACAGCAACTCTAATTTTTGTTACTCTAATGCCCATGATCTTTCTCCTGCTTACTAACCACCCTGCAAAACCCTTAAGTCCAGGAGAGTGGACCCATTGGAGTATATTTGGTGCATGCAATGATAGCCTTTACTTTTTGTCCAGAAATTGTTTTCTCAAAAACTTAAACTAACAAGATTTTGTTTTTGACAAACTAACCTTGCCACCCTCTTTAACATCTAAAGAGACACTAGTCTGGAGTTTTTGGCCACCCCAAGAGATGCCTAGATGCACTTGGCATTTCATCGAACAGGTTAGGGGTATGGCCAGTTTTGGCAAGCTCATGGACTTGCATTATGAAGTTGCCGTAATGGCCTAACTAGCATGTCCACTAAGCTCCTAGATGACTCTAACCTAGACCTACTAATCCCCAGACCCACTCAAGCCTCCTAGCATGCCTTGGCATTTTGCCGGACGCCTGGCGTCCGTGCACTAGGTGCGCCTAGAGTGCACGTTTTGCACGCGCGTGCACCGTGTCGCCGCGTCCCACTGCCGCCTCCCCACGATCATTCTGGCCCTTCCCCACTCACGGCAAGCACGCCCGCCCCTCCCTCGCCGCAGAGCCATCCCTGGAGCCGCACAGCGCCGCCGTCAGGTCGGCCGTGGCAACTAGCGGCCGGCGATAGCAGCCTCTGCCCTGGACGGAGCCGCCCGAGCCATACCAGACGCCACCGCCTCAACAACTCGAGCTCATCCTCGCCTGCAGACTTCGCCACCATCGCCACGTCGCCCTGCTGCAACAGAACGGCGGTTCGCCATCGAGCTTATCCACGGCCGCCGCGGAACCGACCTAATCGCGCTATAAAAGGGACCCCTAGCTCGACCAGGCACCCAGGCGACCTCAAGCCACTCCACCAAAGCCCCCACGGCTAGCAAGCGACGGCGGGAAGCCTTCTTCCCCATCTCCGGCGGGTTCGGCTGCCGCCGCACTCCGGTCCAGTTCATTGCGAGTAGAGCTCCTCCCGTCCATCCAGTGCCACCTTTCCTTTCCCCTCGATCTTGCGGAGCCAGCCAACACCTCAAACTCGCTCAGAAACCACCGTTGCCAAAAGCCCCAATTCTCCCGAGGCCGTCGTCCGCCGCAGAGCTCGCCGCCGGCGACTCCCTCCACCCCACCCAACCTAGCGACCACCGGGAGAACCGCCCTGGACTGCCGGATCAATCCCTGCACTGCGGAGCCCGCGAGGAGCCGCCAATCGCCGGAGCCCCGCCTCTGTTCGGTCCGAGGAGGAAGGAGGCGGGGGCGACCAGCCAAACCTGACCAGTGGGCCCCCTGGACCCACTTTCAGTGACCCAGCGTCGGTCCACGCTGGCGTAAGTAGAGGCGTAATCCTAGAGTACGTCTTCGACGTGTATTTATTTCAAAACATTTTTCTTTTTCTGTTTTATTTAAAAACAGAATTTTGACCAAACTTTGACTAGCTATAACTTTTTAAATATAACTCCAAATGAGTTGATTCTTTTTCCTACCTTTCTCAAATTTTGTCTAGTTTTTTTCATATTTATTTGAAAAAAATTCAAACAACTTTTTGCACTGTTTTGAATCTATGTGTTAATTTGAATATTTTCAAAAATAGGATTTGTTGGAGAGAGAAGAAAACTTTCAAAAGTTTTGGGATGCACCCTGCCTCTCCACAACTTGAAGGCGAGCATTCTGAACCCCGGCATAATATTATCATGTGTTGTTTGATATGGTTACAACACCCCTTGTCTCAAAGTTTTCGATATTTTACGTGATGATATGAACATACTCATAAGTGCATGTCGATGATTCCGTGCTACTGAAATTTGATACGTTGTGGTAGTAATCACCCTTGTATGCCTTTCATACATACCGGAAGGAAGGCGGGAAAGTCGCTGTCTTGGGTAGACACGAGCTTGTCCCTAGTTCCTCGTCGAGACAACTGTGTCCGGTATGACATGATGAGGTGTGATGAGTGGTGACTCAGTCTGTTGGTTGAGAATACATTTGTTATGCTAATCATGCAGGGAATATTTAAACCACCTGAGTCGACCATAGATAGAGTCTTGTTCCAGAAACCCCCATACTTGTTTCGTGCTACCACTTGTCCCTGCCACAGGTAGGGTACAGTTCAGTAAATTGTCAACCCCTTTCTTGGCACACACCGTAAAGAGAGGCCATGGTGGAAGATACCGGCTACATCCGGTAGGCAGGCTACCTGGTCCGGGGGCATGGGTTTTTCCGGTTTGGACCGAGAGGGGGGCACCCCTTAGTAGCGCACGGTATAAATTTGATCCCATGCTAATCGAGGTTGTAGCCTCCCCACTTAGAGTTTTTCTTGACAAGTGTCGTGGAATAGTCACGTCAGATGTCCTCGTGAAAGGACTTAGATGTGGAGCCATCACAACTAGGAAGCTTGAAGGGGTTAAATCGGGACAAGGGACACGAGAGAGTTTATACTAGTTCGGCCCCTTACGGTGAAGGTTAGGCCTACGTCTAGTTGGGTTGGTATTGATGTTTCGATGACCAGGGAGCGAGAACGCTATGCCCGGCTCTCGATGAGTTGTTTCTTGCCTTAAGCCGCCAGCAGGTCGTCCCCTTATATACACGGGTTGACGCCCTATGGCGTACAGAGTCCCGGTCGGCTTATAAACAGTGTCTGGCTCGGTGACTAGTTAAATCTACCTTATGTTACAGGTCATGCCATCATGGCGGTTTACTACAACGGGACTTAAGCCGCCTGTGGGCCTTAAGCCTTTTATTGAACCGCCATCTTCATGCTTGGTCTTGGGCTTCCTCTGATGAGTCCTCTTTGTGTAACCCGGCACCTCCTGGGCGGCTTACACAAATAGTCATATCCCCAACATTAGGCCCCAGATTTATCTGAACCTGTTCATGTTAATCTTAAAATATACTTCTAAAGAATAAATCTTCAGTCTTCTGACTATACAGAGGGCTTTCTTTTAACCCGCCGTGACATCATCCTCTGGATCCATCTTAACCCGGCATGACATCATACTTTCTTTAATTCATTTTCTATTCCGTCATATCCTTCAACGGATCTTTGCCTTATTAAGTGCTCCGAAAATCGAGGCGTCGGGGCCGCTGGATAGTAATTCTTATCTCCTCGTTTCCCACGCCGTCTCAGTTATCCTCTCCCTATAAATAGGTGTGACCTTAGGTCTTTCATTCTTCTCCTTCCAGTCGTCTTCTTCCTCTCCTCTCTGCCACTCGGGCTCCGCTGCCGCCATCGATCCTCAGATGCATCGACTCAGCCACAGATCGACCGACTTCGACCGAAAACGTCGGCGAATCTCCGCAGCTCATCTTCATCCGTTAGTTCCTCTCCTCCCCTTTCTCAGATCTGCATCGGAACTCCACTGAGTTCTTCGGCGTTCCTCACTGCCCGACACAAACCCTCGCGAGTTATCACCTTCTACGCCCTGTTTAGGTCGTAAAACTGTACAGAACTGCCGCGGTAGTTGTTTGTATTGATCTTGCATAAAAATAGATCTCCGTTTCCTTGCTTAGAAATCCTCTTCAACTGTATGAACTTCTCTGTTCTGTTTCTAGGTCTAGAAAATTTTCCTTTCAGAGCAATAATTTGATCCATGATAATAGCTGTCGTCTATGAAACTTGTTTATATCACCCGGAAAGTTTCTTCTGTAAAACTTGCTTCTATCACTGCTGTCTAAGCGTCCGGTTTAAATAAGTGATACTGAACTGTGAACCTTGCCTTCTTCTCATGATCTTAAATTTTTTTGAATTGCTCTTGATACTGATAGCGGCTTAAACATTATTGCACAAGCACCCTTATATCATTAGGCCCCTTTCTTAAGCCGCCACTTTGAACAATTTAGATATGTCTCTGAATTAAAGTTGAACCGGTCATAGGTCAACTATTGTCATGGCTCCTAAGGTGGCCAAGGCCCCTATCGGTGTCAAAACCGGCGGATCTCGGGTAGGGGGTCCCGAACTGTGCGTCTAGGCGGATGGTAACAGGAGACGAGGGACACGATGTTTTTACCCAGGTTCGGGCCCTCTTGATGGAGGTAAAACCCTACGTCCTGCTTGATTAATATTGATGATATGGGTAGTACAAGAGTGGATCTACCACGAGATCAAGGAGGCTAAACCCTAGAAGCTAGCCTATGGTATGATTGTTGTAATGTATGTTGTCCTCACGGACTAAAGCCCTCCGGTTTATATAGACACGGAGGATGCTAGGGTTACACAGTAGTCGGTTACAATGGTAGGAGATCTACATATCCGTATTGCCAAGCTTGCCTTCCACGCCAAGGAAAGTACCATCCGGACATGAGCCGAGTCTTCAATCTTCTATCTTCGTAGTCTTGGAGTCCGGCGGATAATGATAGTCCAGCTGTCCGACACCCCTAGTCCAGACTCCTCAAGAGTCCCCTGAACCAGTCTTCAATGACGATAAGTCCGCGCAAGATAATGTTCGGCATTGCAAGGCGGGTTCCTCCCTTGAATAATCCAGAGAAGATCATGAACACCAGGATAGTGTCCGTATCTGCAAAAATAATTTCCACATTCCACCGTAGAGAGAATAAAATATACACTAGCTCAATCTGCTGACGTATTATGCGGCGTGACATCACACCACCACCATGTCCTTGTTTGAATCGTTTTTTACTATACTACCTCAGCATGTTTAGCGAAGCGGTTTCCTTGGCACGTCTTGTCGTAGCAGAGATCGTGTTCCCCTTATTCCGGGATCCTCATCAATACGTGCGTGGGTAGCCCAACCGTTCCCGTGGCCACACCTCCTCTATCGAAGGGGAATCCCAAACAGTCACGGAGACGGCCCTTGGTATTTCTTCCCCTTTGTAAGGGGACCAAGGCCTGTCCTTGTTCTTAAATCTCGCATCGAATCTCTTCTCCGCTCCCGGTTCCAACACCCAGAGCCTCAGATTCGAGCGCTTCGGATCCTCAACCATGTCCGGCTCCGACCTCCAGGGCTGGTGGATGCCCTCCTCCGTCGCGGAGGAGGACATATTGAAGTTGCGTGAAGCCAAGTACCTGGCCTACGAGGTTTCGCACAGGTTGCCTGCCCAAGGGCAGGCCGTGCCCGCCCCCGAGCCCGGTGAATACGTCATTTTCGTATCCCACCTCCGTCGGGGTTTAGGCTTCCCGATGGATCCCTTCGTGAGAGGGCTCCTGTTCTACTATGGGCTGGACTTTCATGACTTGGCTCCGGAGTCCATCCTCCACATCTGCGCATTCATTATCGTCTGCGAAGCCCTCCTCCGCGTCATTCCCCTCTTCGGCCTATGGCTGAAGACCTTCAAGGTGGAGCCGAAGATGATCGGGGGGCGTCAAGCGGAGTGCAGCGGGGCGGCCATAAGCAAAAAGGCCGATGCCCCGTGGCCCGAGGGTTCCTTCCAAGAGGAACTCGGACTGTGGCAGCAGGAGTGGTTCTACATCACCGCTCCGAAGGGCAGCAGGCAGAAGCCGCCGCCTTCATTCCGCCCGGGACCTCCACGCCAGCTAATGTCGTGGGTCAACCAAGGGCTCAATTGCGGGCCATCCGAAGACGTGCCCTCACTGCAGGGCCGGATTCGAGACCTCCAAGCGAGGGAGATCGACCTTATCAAAGTGATGCAGGTTATGCTAATCAGGCATCTTCTGCCCTGCAAACGCCGTCCTCTCCGTCTATGGGAGTTCAACCTGGAGGGACCTCAGATTCTCCAACACTTTATGGGTGCGACACCCGTGGAGATGTACAAGTTGTTCTTTAGACCGCAAGTGGCGTGCCCGGATTCAGCCGAGGACGCAGGCCTAAGCCGCGATCGCCCGGATACTCAGGTAAATAGCTCAGAGTCCGGACATTCTGTTTATATGCCTTTCTAAAGTTCGCCTCCTGACCCCTTGTTCTTTACAGGAATGGGTGGCGCGATCAAGGCTGATAAGATGTCCGGCCCCCCTCCTAGAGACCGCACTGGAGCCCGTGCTGGTCAGAATGTTGGAGGTTGCGCCTACGAAGGGGCGGACGGGAAAATAGAGGAGCTAATATTTAGCCCAAGGGGCGATCAAGAGGGGGGAACTAAGAATCCCTCCTTCAGGGGAGAAGAGGACGCCTCAAGATCCGGAGGCCAAAGCCCCTAAGCGTGGGAAGAGATCTTCACCGGGGTCCGGCATCCCGAGAGAATCGGGCGCGCAATCATCGCCAAGGACCAGCCTCCAACGAGCCGTGAGTATGAAAGAGGAAGTTAATTAGTAAGGAAATACCTTCATTTGTGCTTCATGGGTAACGAAATATTTATATTGCAATTGGATCTGCAGCCTTCTCGGATGAGTTCATCTTCGGGGACCTTCTTCCGGAGATGATGGAGAGCGATCGCCTCCGCCCGCAGCGCCGCCAGATGAGGTAGGCGAGCCCGAAGTGTCATCACGGAGGGTATCCCGAGTCCGGAGGGGCCAGAGAGTTCGGCACCCACTAGTATCCGCCGAGAACTGAAGAGTCTTCTTGAGAGGGCGCCCATTTCGTAAGATCACCGTCGTTGATGCGTATGGTGATTGGAAGGATTTAAATCCAATAAAGCGGATTATGTAATGCCGCCATGAGTTTGCTGGCGGGATTTGAGGTATGCGAGAATGACGCACCCCTTTGTCTTTTAACAGTTTTGCATATAACAATGCGCCCTGTATAGATAGTAGCCCCTGAGACTCAGTAGGTTGTCGGAAACGACAGCATACCAAGGAACGACATCTAAAGTAATTAATTCCGTCATTCCTATGCAGGTGGCGGATAGTCCGGGGGCTAGCCGGACTAGTGAGTTTGCCGAATTAACTCGGCAACTTGACTTGGCAGATGAGGACATCACACTTGTCAACAGGCGACTTGACGAGTCGCAAGGTAAAAGAGTTCTCCGCGGCCGCTTTATTAAGGGGGTCGAAGCCTGCCTCTGATAAATTATATGTTATTCGTACAGATGGTGCTGCTGCTGTGGAGAGCCTTCGGGCCGAACTTGCTCTAGCTAAGGAGCAAGCCCGAAGGAGTGACGCGGCTGCCTCGAGGGCGGCCGAGGAGTTGAAAGCCGAAAAGGCTGCGCACTGCCTAAGCAGGGCGGAGGTGGCCGAATTGGCCATGAAATTAAAGGATGCCACCGACCGCAATGAGGCTCTTGAAAAGGAGCTCTTATCGGATCGGGAAGACCTGAAGAAGGCCACCGCTGAAGCCAAGGATGCCCGCTCTGCAATGCGGGCTATGAAGGAGGAACTGCGCCAGGCCGGAGAGATCGTGGCTGGCAAGCTTTTTCTGCTGCGTCGCCGGTTTATGGTTGCAAAGTATGCTCAATTTGACCGGCTGTGGAGTCCGGAGGATCCGTATATGGACTTAGCTGCAAGTGCGGTAGATGCCGTTGAGCACTTCCGGAGCCAGGAGGATCACGAGACGGAAGAGCTATATTGGTCTCAATTCCACAGTCCGGATCGCTCACTTCCGTTGACGGACCGGTTGGCTGAGTGGGCCGAGCTAAATAGATTGTCCAGACTTGCCATGACTGACATCGTGGCCCATGTCTGGCAAGAGAGGTCCAAGGCGACGAGCTACTTCGGCTTACTGCAGCAATTCCTTGGAGCGGTGCCGCATATAAAGGAGATGAAGCGGTCGGCCTACATCGTGGGCGCGCGGATGGCTCTTGCCCGTGTGAAGGCGCATTGTCCGGAGATGGATGCCACCGCTGTTGCCGCCCAGGGTTCGGATGAAAACCGGCTCCCTGCCGAGCACTACTTCGGGGAAGTTATGCGTGGCGCTCATGTAATAGAGTCGCAGTGCTCGAAAAATGTCACGTTCAAATGAACGCATTAGCTTGTAAATCGATGATTATGTTACAACTGCTTTTTGTACTTGTGCGTCCCAAGTAGTAAAACTTCTCCGTCGGCCGCTTACGATACTTTTGTATAACTTGAAAGATGGCAGTCTTGACTTCAGCCCCCACGCACAAGGTGCGGGGGTGTTCACAAAATAGCGTTTTCACACTTAATCCGACGCCTCGGTCCTGTTTAAGGAGGTGGTAGTGTAGCGAACTAGGCAATTCGGACTATAATGCTTTATCACTTTCACTTAGCCAGTCGAGCTCGAGGGTGGGCCTACGATATAGCCCCTGGTGGCACCGCACATCTCCGAATTCGGGGTGCGTAAGTGCTTGACCGGGAAATGGTCCTTCGTCAAAGCGGGGAATTCTAAACATTCCAGTAGTCGATCGAGTGGTTGACCAGTCTCTCGCTGTATCATGACGATCGGTTTTGGCTTTCATCGAGGTGCTCGCCCAATTAAGCGGGGCACAATCGCGAGAGTTCTCCTAGTGCGCGTTAGCCGATGATACGGAACGTAAGGCAGCAAAACACAAGAGCTGGGCAAACCCAACATTTGACCAAAGACATGATTCGGAGCTGATGCATATAATGCCTAACTCGAGACGCCGAACACTCCCTAAGGTATTCGGTCTTTATAATAATGGGCAGAACGATGCCCTAAGCCCTAGTGTCGAGTGCACGGCATGGTCTTCGACGCGCCGATGCTAAAGCGTCCAGCTCGCTTTGGCTATAGGAAGAAACCAAGGAGAATAACAACAAGAGACATAAAAAAGGTTTACGCAGGTCTTAATCTGAAAAGAATCTCTCAACGGGTCCCTATCGCACGTCTCATACCTGTGTCTCCGTTCGCCGCTTATCCTAGACGGTGTGCACTTTGTTCATCTCAGAAAAGAGAGGAACGTTTAGTTCAAAAACAAATCGTATGAAAAATATATGTAAAACAAGAAATATAAATAATTAAAGCGGGGTGTGTATGAACCCGTGGTTGTTTTGTCTTGCGCAGCCCAGTGATGGGGTATGCGGCTAGGGAGCCCCTAACGCCGAGGCCGGATTCGTCTATCCGAGTCCGGGTCTTTAAGTGACCCTCGATGAAATGACGCCACGCGGACCGGGCATCTTGAGTGTAAGAGACGCGTAATGCAGTATAGCGTTGAAGCGGGCAAAAGCCCTTCGTCCCAAGAGTGCTTGATATTCACTTTCAAATGGGACGATGTGAAAAATTAATTTTTCTCGTCGAAAATTGTTCGGCAATCCGAACACGACTTCTAGTAATATGGAGCCTGTGCACTTGGCGTAAGGGCCTGGCGTCACTCCTTTGAAGGAAGTGCGGCTGTATCGGATTTTAGCAGGGTTTACCCCCATCCTACGGATTGTTTTTGAAGACAGCAAGTTTAAGTCGCTGCCTCCGTCCATTAGGACATGAGTAAATTGTAATCCGTCTATTATGGGATTCAATATCAGGGGAGTCCGTCCGCATTTTAACGCTTCGAGTAGTCCGGTGGTGAAAGTGATTGGTTTTGATATCCAATCTCTACGGATCTGCAGGGTTGGACCATGAAGCTCTTTTAGAAAGTGCCGCACTATTTTTCCGTATTATCACATGAAGTGAGTTTACTGCTTTGACCCCTTGTGGGAAAGTCTTTTGTTTTCGGTGCTCTGCTGGTGGGGTTTATCTTCTTAAGCTTGACGCGTCGAGCCCCTTGTGTTCGGCATTTAGTCAGCCGGACTGTTTAAAAACCCAACAATCCATGTGGGTGTGATTTGCAGGCCTTCCGGGGGTACTGTGGATTTGACATATCCGACCGAAAATCTTGTTTAAGTTGGGCAATTCTTCACTGTCATCCTTTAGAGGTTGTGTTTTATTATTGGGCCGCGAGCTTTTAAATCCGGCGTTAACTGTCGTGCTCTTTGGGCTTTTCTCTTTATTCCGGCGCTGCTCTTTTCTGCACCGTGATTTTCCGTTTCCATCTCTTATCACGGATGTACTTGGGTCGCTGGTGCTGCATCTTGCTAACCAGCTATCCTCTCCCGCACAGAAGCGGGTCATGAGGCTTGTTAGTGCGGACATTGTCCTTGGTTTCTCTTGACCGAGGTGCCTGGCGAGCCATTCGTCTCGGACATTGTGCTTGAAAGCCGCTAAGGCTTCGGCGTTCGGACAGTCGACTATCTGGTTCTTTTTGGTAAGGAACCTGTTCCAGAATTTCCGCGCTGACTCTCCGGGCTGTCGAGTTATGTGACTTAGATCATCTGCATCCGGAGGACGGACATAAGTCCCTTGAAAATTTGCTCTAAACGCGTCCTCGAGCTCTTCCCAACTTCCAACAGTGTTTTCTGGGAGGCTTTTAAGCCAATGACGGGCTGGCCCTTTGAGCTTGAGGGGTGGCTATTTTATGGCGTGGAGATCGTCTCCTCTGGCCATGTGTATATGTAGTATATAATCTTCTATCCAGACTCCAGGGTCTGTTGTTCCATCGTAGGCCTCTATGTTTATGGGCTTAAATCCCGCTGGGAATTCATGGTCCAGCACCTCATCGATGAAACATAGTGGGTGTGCGGCGCCCCTGTATTTGTGTGTGCCGCTATCATCGGACACTTGACGTGTTGCCTTGCTTCTTGGGGCCTTCTCCTTTGGCCCGTAGATGGACCTGATTGGGCCATCTATCCTCCCGAGTTCGTTGGTGGATTTATGTGTGGCACCGCTTTCATAATTTGGCCTGTCATCTGGCCATCTATCCAACCAGGTAGCCCCTTTATTTTTGGATGGTGGAGGCTCTATGGCCTCTTCGTCGAATTCCGGTAGCAGCTTGCGCTTCGGGTAGCTCTTTGATTGGTGGCCATTGCCGTACTTATCTGCGGTTTTGAGCACTTTGCTCCATCTCATTCTGAGTGTGTCTTCCGCTGTTTTGAGCCTCCGTTTTTCCTTCTTGAGCTTCTTGCAGATCTTGTGAGTCTTTTCCGAAGGTTCTTACTCTCCGCGACGTGTCCCGTGATACGGTCGTCCGGACTGTTGTTCTCGCCGGGCTTGGATTGATTATCGACTCGTCATGTTCGGACGGTTGCTTATTTGCATGTTAAATGCGTCGATTGTGAGCCCTGCCAGATCGCGGGCTCCTTGGGGCGTTGTTGTCGTCGGCGGGACTTAGGGCGGCGTCTCACGCCGTCGTTTGGTCGCTTATCGGCGGGGTCATCTTTCGCCGCTGACCCGTTGGTCCTTGTTATCGCTCCCCTTTGGGGTGTCCACCATATATATGTCATGCGACGAGGTGGTCTTGTCGTGCTGTATAAGCTCTGTTTTTTCTTCGCCTCCAGCATCGTCGTCCATTGCGTCGATGTCTTTGGAGTCGTAGTCTAGCATGTCGGTTAGATCGTCGACAGTGGCTACAAAGTGGGTGGTGGGTGGGATCTGAATTTCTTCGTCGTCCGAACACCAACCATCCTGGCCATAGTCCGGCCAGGACTCTCCTGATAATGAGAGATGCTTTAGTGAATTAGAGATATCGCCAAAAGCGAAATCTTCGAAGATGTCAAGGCGGTGAATTCCATAACGGCGCCCAATCGAATCGTGGTAGGCGCGGGAGGTTGAGTCGGCGAGAGTCCGGCGCCTCGAGATCACGAGTTTCGCAGGGGACAGATCGTGTTCGGCTCCATCACCGTGGATGTTGAAGCCCGAGGGGCGTCTATCCACCGCCCTTGATCTGGTGATCGGCTCGGGCTAATGGCGGGCGGATCCGTCTTGCGCCACCAAGGCTTTGCTCGGCAGCAGAGCTAGATCATGCCCATCGTCCATCTTGCGGGCGCCAGCAATGGCTCGAGTCCGTCGAAGATCAAGTCTCCGCGACATCGGCCGTGAAGTTTAAGCCGAAGGCGACTGACGCCGGCGTAGCTTCGATCTGCTCCGGATGGCCAAGTGAATTGGCCCGTGGTCGAAAGCCGCCGAATACGAAGATCTGTCCGGGGAGAAAAGTATCACCCAGGACAGCATTGTTGGTTGAAGATGCCATCAAGCCTATCGGTGACGACACAGAGGAACTCTCAATGAAAGCACCAATGTCGGTGTGAAAACCGGCGGATCTCGGGTGGCGGTCCCGAACTGTGCGTCTAGGCGGATGGTAACAGGAGACGAGGGACACGATGTTTTTACCCAAGTTCGGGCCCTCTCGATGGAGGTAAAACCCTACGTCCTGCTTGATTTATATTGATGATATGGGTAGTAAAAGAGTGGATCTACCACGAGATCAATGAGGCTAAACCCTAGAAGCTAGCCTATGGTATGATTGTTGTAATGTATGTTGTCCTGCGGACTAAAGCCCTCCGGTTTATATAAACACCGGAGGAGGCTAGGGTTACACAGAGTCGGTTACAATGGTAGGAGATCTACATATCTGTATTGCCAAGCTTGCCTTCCACGCCAAGGAAAGTACCATCCGGACACGAGCCGGAGTCTTCAATCTTCTATCTTCGTAGTCTTGGAGTCCGGCGGATAATTATAGTCCGGCTGTCCGGACACCCCCTAGTCCAGGACTCCCTCAGCCCCTATGACTTGCAATTGGGTTCCATCCACAGTAACGAAAAACAAACTTGCCGAGTTTGTAAAGTCCGGCCATTTGCCAAAGAAGGAAGCCATTTCTATCGTGCCCCTCACCCGTCTGAGGAGATACCTCAACCCAAGGATGGGGAGGTATAATTTTCACAGATCATATGAGCCAGGGATTTGCCCCTCCTGGCTCAAGATTCGTCAGGGAAGTTTTGGATTTCTTTGACCTGAAGCCTCAAGACATTGGACCCAATTCCGTGTCAAATCTGTGTAATTTCCAAGTCTTCTGCGAGGTATACCTAGGAGAAGAGCCAAGTCTGCTGTTGTTCAGAGAACTTTTTTACTTGAACCGGCAGAACGAACGTGCCAACGGGCCTAGTCTTGAGCTTGGCGGCATCTCAATCCAGCGGCGGAGAGATTGCCTTTTTCCTTACGCTGAGCTACCGAGTCACCCAAAAGACTGGAACCAGACATGGTTCTACTGTCAAGATACCTCTCCAGCTCATGAGAAGCCTCTGCCCGGCTTTTGTGCCCTGCATCTTGAGTCCAATCTTCATTTGGCGGACAAGTTGACTGCTATTGACCGCCTGCCTCTTAATCCCACCATCAAGAAGATCAAAGCCCTTTTAGGCAACCGGTTAAGTGGTATTGATTTGGTCCAGGTCTGGGTCACCTGGCGGATACTACCATTACGCCGCCGCTCCGGCTTAATGTGTACTTACACAGGCGAGAAAGAAGACCCAATGCGTCATAGCCCTGAGGATTTACCAGATGATATGGTAGATGCTACAGTCTGGTCGCTATTGAACGAGGGCACTGTAACCAGCAATACCTTCGGTTTACTTCCTTTCTGCAAGAAGAACCCGGCTCCTCCAGTAAGTTACTAATCTTCATCAATACTCTTTCATATGTTACCTTCCTGTACTTACGATTCTTCATCTGTTTCCACAGGCCGGTGATAATTTCTGGAAGGTCAAGTATGACCATGAGGCCGCCAAACAGGCCAGGGCGGCCAAAAAAACTGAAAGGAAAGCCGCCAAGACGGGCACCTCTAGGAAGAAGAAACCCAACGCCTCCAATATGTTTAAACTGGATGACTCTTCAGATGAGGAAGAGGTAATCTTTTTTTATTTTCTTTAACTTCTTTGTCATTACTTTACTGACATTTGATCCTTTCAGGAGGATACTGAGAACAGTCAAGCAGTTGGCGAAGAGGTAACTATAATTTCCTCCGACTCAGAGCCTTTGCCAACACAAAACATCTGAAGGGTGACCCCGAAAGTAAGGTTTTCACACCCTCTAGCTTACCAAGATCCTCAATTTCTTTTGAAGCAACAACAGCTTGAAAATCGGCGGCAGACTCGGGCCAACCAGGACGCAGAGCTCTCCTCCGGCTTACCCGACGTAACCAGGAAGCGTCGGACCGAGGTTATCTCCGATTTACATTTTGTTTTACCTTTGACGGGTTTGATTCGCCAACCTCTCAATTCATCTGACTCCAGCTATCAGGATACCTCCCCTTCTTCTGATGAGTCGTTGCAATCAAACATGCCGGCTTTCAAAACGGCTCCTGGGTAATATAACCTTTCTTACTTTGAGTTTTTCCATACTTATACTTTGATGCTTATCCTTCCACTTTGATTGACAGCTTGCAAGTAAAGCCCAGCCAGAGGGCAAAGAAGGATAAGCCATCCCGAGACCCGGTGGTTACTGAACCGGTGCTTGACTCATCCGTTCATGATAGCTCCACTCATCAGCCACCACCTGAACCCACTTCTGACATTCCGGTGCCAACCTCTGACCCGCCTGCAGAAGACGTTATCCACAATTCCGATGACCCGGAAACTCCTAGCCCGGTCAAGACAACTGACCCGGAGGTTGAAATTGTGAAGAGCCAATATGTTGAACGGGCCGGCCTACTGTTCTTGCCCAATGCACTGCCAAGGAGGAGTTTGTCCAGCGTCGGAAAGCCAAACAGGACATCACTGATTATTCTCACCTAAGTATTAGTGACATAGTCTCTGGCTATCTGAACCAAGTGCACAATAGTCGTGACCTGGAAATTGACATGGTGAAGCAAATACAGCATAAATCTGAGGTATAATTTATGCTTTTATTCTGAACCTTACTTACTATACTAGCCCCCAAGTCTATTGCTTATGAATGAATATGCTATAGACTTAATAATTGACTTAATGTTAGTTTTGTCCGGTTTAAATTGAATATGTTTAACCCGGTAATAGCAGGAAGCTTTGAATTTGGGTTACACATTAGCCCCCAAGTGTCAAGTACCTTTACTTGTAAAGTGCTTGAGACTTAATATGTATGATTTGGTAAAATAGTTTAAAAAATTCTTTAAGCATACATTAGCCCCCAAGTGCCAAGTATCTTTACTTGTAAAGTATTTGGGACTTGAATGTTATCTTACCATGATTCTTACCATAGCCTGATGTCGATGCAGGCCACCATAAGTCAATTTGAGGCGGAGATTGCCGATCTGAAGAGTCAGTTGAAAACCCAAGAGCTCGAAGCTCAGAAAGCCAACTCCAAGTTTGAATTCAGTGTCTCCGAACAAGAGAAGCTGAAGAAATTTTTTGAATCGGAGAGGAAAACTTGGGTTGATGAGAGGGCTTCACTGGTGACTCAGGCTGAAATAGCAGAGGCATCTCTTGCCGAGGCAACAAACGAGCTGTCCGACTTAAAACGACAGATGTCCCAAATGGTCTCAGCCATCTTCGGTAAGTCGCTCGTAAATATTGTAATCTTTCAACAGTTATCGTAATAGTTACCTCCGGCTTACTGTTATACTTGTGAACATACAGGCCCCAGGAGTACCAATCTGAAGGAATATATGCTGATCAAGCTTAAGGCGGTGTATACCATAGTAGAGCAGCTGTACTCCGGGTCACAGCGTGCATTGGCCGTTGTGGCCTTATCATATACCACTCCTCGGCTCCTACAAGATGTGTTGAGGCATCTTTCGGTGCTACCTCAATAAATTCAGGACTTAAGGCGGGCATCTGCAAGAGCCGGAGCCGTGGCTGCATTAAGTCGGGCAAGAGCATGGGTGCCGGAACTTGACCTTGCTGATCTCTCTCTCGGATATCCAAGCCTTAAAGAGGACGGCACTGCTTTTGACGACCAAGACTTCACTGCCTGTGTTAAAGCCGTACGTCCCCTGGAGACTCTCATTAGGAATGATACTGATCTTACTAAGTATTCGCCGGGTTACGATAGTGAGAACCAGAGAATCCCAAACGCCCCATATGACCAAGTCAACCTGATCCCTCCAACGCGTAAGCATACCTTTGCCCCTGAAGTGGACCCGGTCAGTTTAATAGATAATGAGGCTGAATTTGAAGCCTTGAGCGGCATCGACTGGGCCTTGTCCACCTTCGAGGACAAAACAACCGAAGCAGAGGCGAGGAAGGATAACCCGGAGTCGTCAAGCCAGCCAGAGGAATGAGCCGCCAGCTGTGTTATAACTTTTGCAAAAACAATGCTTCACTTATTTTAGACTCAGGGAGTCTTGTAATAGGATAGAGAAAACTCCTTAATGCTTGTCATGCTTTATGGTACTGATTGCTTTCGTAAACCGCCCTCACTAACTTCCTATGGCTTATGTTTACTGTGTGTTTCCTTGATGTTTGAACATGCTCTGCTTTATCCTGCACATAAAAACAGGCAAGGTTTCCTGGGCGGTTCACTGCGCCAGGGGGTTATAGAGTATTGATAACCCGAAACATGATCAAAAGGTAACATGTATAAGCTGGTTCATGATTAGTTAAAATATAATCACAACAGCATACCTATGACCCTTTTAATAGTCTCCCCGGCTCAAATAAGGCTTTACCCGGCACTTTTGAACCTAAAGGTAATCAATATGAAACCGGAAGTATCAAGAACCATCTCCTCAAGAAGGTTTCAATGAAAGTTAAAGTAATCATACTTGTAAATAATGTTCACAGGCTCCTGATTCAAATACGATCAGAGAACCGTTGCAACGGGGTTAAGCTAAGATTCGGATACGATCATATAGCCCCCAGTGGCTTTGGCGATGCCGATCAAGTGGGTATCGACAGCTATGTTCTCTTTGGTTGAATCGACCTATGTTTGAACAGAAGCCCCAAGTGAACATAAGAGTTGTTCATGGCTGATTGAATCGATCCACGTCAGACCCAAAGGGGTTAAGCTATGATTCAAATATGATCAAGAAGCCCCCAAGTGGGTTTGGCAGGATGCCGATCAAGTGGGTATCGACAGCTATGTTCTCTTTGGTTCCAATACAACCTATGTTTGAACAGGAAGCCCCCATGTGACCATGGCTAGATTCAGATATGATCATAAGCCGGACCAAAGGGAAAGCCAGATTCAGATACGATCCGTCCCCTGTTGGCAGTGTCCATCACCTGATAAAGAAGACATAAAACATTCTTTATGGGAAAAAAGGACAGAGGTCCTGCTTTATTGCTTTATATAATATGTACATCATAAAAGGTATCTTAAGAACTGGTAACTTATGTATAGTAAGGCCGGAGATGAGCTATATTCCACGGTCGGCAGGTCTCCTCCTCCGATTTAAGTGAGTCCTTGTGCTCTCGAATATCGATGAGATAATATGACCTGTTGTGTAGATTCTTGCTAACCATAAAGGGCCCTTCCCAAGGCGGGGATAGCTTGTGCATGTTAGACTAATCCTGGATGAGTCGGAGCACCAAGTCGCCTTCCTGAAAGGTTCTGCTCCTAACCTGGCAGCTGTGATAGCGGCGCCGGTCTTGCCGGTAAATCCCTGAACGGGCTATTGCCAAGTCTTGCTCCTCGTCCAACAAGTCAAGTGCATCCTGACGAGCCTTTTCGTTATCCGCCTCAACGTAAGCCACCACACGGGGTGAGTCGTGCCGGATGTCACTTGGCAGGACCGCCTCTGCTCCATAAACCATGAAGAAAGGTGTGTATCCCGTAGATCTGTTAGGCGTAGTGTTGATGCTCCATAACACGGAGGGTAACTCCTCCACCCAACAACACGGAGTCCGCTGTAAGGGGACTAAGAGCCGGGGTTTGATACCTTTCAGGATCTCTTGATTAGCTCTCTCTGCTTGACCATTGGATTGAGGATGAGCAACGGCCGAAACATCAAGCCGGATATGTTCTCTTTGACAGAACTCTTCCATGGCAGCCTTAGAGAGATTAGTGCCATTATCAGTTATGATGCTATGTGGGAAACCAAAATGAAAGATCACCTTTTTCATGAACTGAACTGCCGTGGCTGCATTACTGACCGGCTCTGCCTCAACCCACTTGGTAAACTTGTCCACTGCCACCAGTAGATGTGTCTTTTTGTCTTTGGACCTTTTGAAAGGTCCAACCATGTCAAGCCCCCAAACTGCGGACGGCCAAGTGATTGGGATCATCCTCAATTCTTGAGCCGGCACATGAGCTCATCGTGAGAACTTTTGACAACCATCACATTTACTGACCAGATCCTCCGCAACAGCATGAGCCGTCAGCCAATAGAAACCATGAAAAAAAGCCTTGGCTACGAGAGATTTTGACCCGGCATGATGGCCACAATCTCCTTCATGGATCTCACGAAGTATTTCTTGGCCTTCTGTAGGTGACACACAACGTTGAAATGCCCCCGTGACGCTTAGGTGATGTAATTCGCCGCTAACAATCGTCATGGATTTGGAGCGCCTGATAATTTGTCTTGCCAACGTCTCATCCTCCGGCAATTCACCCCGGGTCATATAAGCCAAGTAAGGCACCGTCCAATCCGGGATAACGTGAAGAGCCGCCACCAGCTGTGCCTCCGGGTCTGGCACTGCTAGTTCTTCCTTGGTAGGCACCTTGACAGAAGGGTTATGTAACACATCGAGAAAGGTATTGGGCGGCACCGGTTTACGTTGGGATCCCAACCGGCTTAAATCATCAGCCGCCTCATTCTTCCTTCGATTGATGTGCTCCACTTGCTAACCCGTGAAGTGACTAGCCACAACATCTACCTCACGACGATAAGCCTCCATAAGGGGGTCCTTGGAATCCCACTTGCCTGACACTTGTTGAGCCACAAGATCTGAGTCGCCCAAGCATCGTACCCGGCTTAAGTTCATCTCCTTAGCCATCCGGAGACCATGGAGTAAGGCCTCATATTCAGCTGCATTGTAAGTACATGGAAACATAAGCCGGAGTACATAACAAAATTTGTCACCTCGAGGGGAAGTTAACACCACTCCAGCCACCGAGCCTTCTAGCTGCCTGGACCCATCAAAGTGAATCGTCCAATATGTGTTATCCGGCTTCTCCTCAGGGGCCTGTAACTCTGTCCAATCATTGATAAAGTCCACCAAGGCCTGAGACTTAATAGCAGTACGTGGCATGTACTTCAAATCGTGAGGCCCAAGCTCAATGGCCCACTTGGCGACTCGTCTAGTGGCCTCCCTGTTCTGAATGATGTCTCCCAAAGGGGCAGAACTTACCACAGCTATAGGGTGGCTTTGGAAGTATTGCTTCAACTTCCGGTTGGCCACGAACACCCCGTAAACAATCTTCTACCAATGCGGGTACCTTTGCTTGGATTCAATGAGCACCTCACTGATGTAGTAAACCGGCCGTTGAACCGGATGCTCCTTACCGGCTTCCTTATGCTCCACCACGATGGCAACGCCGACGGCTCGAGAATTGGCAGCCACATATAAGAGCAAAGGCTCTTTATCAACCGGAGCCGCAAGAACCGGCGGTTCAGACAATTGTCTCTTTAAGTCTTCAAAAGCAGCATCAGCGGCCTCACTCCAGATAAAAGTGTCAGTTTTCTTCATCATCTGATACAATGGGAGGGCCTTCTCACCGAGCCGACTTATGAACCGACTTAAGGCGGCAACACGACCCGCCAGTCGCTGAACATCATTGATGCATGCCGGTTTAGCCAGGGATGTAATCGCCTTAATCTTCTCGGGTTAGCCGATGCCTCTGTTGGACACGAAAGCCCAAGAGCTTGCCGCAGGAGCATAAACACACACTTGGCGGGTTAAGCATCATCTTGTAAACCCGGAGATTATCAAATGTCTCCTTTAAGTTAGATATCAAGGTCTCCTTTTCTCTGGACTTCACCACAATGTCATCCACATAAGCATGAACACTACGCCCAATTTTATCGTGCAAACAGTTCTGCACACACCGCTGATAAGTCGCCTGGGCACTCTTGAGCCCAAACGGCATAGATACATAGCAGAAGGCTCCAAACGGAGTGATGAAAGCCGTCTTCCCTGGTCATAACTGCCATCTTAATCGATGATAAGCTGGAGTAAGCATCCAAAAACTCAAGCGCTCACAACCCGCCGTAGCATCAATGATTTGATCAATACGGGGAAGAGCAAAGGATCAGCCGGACAAGCCTTGTTTAAGTCCGTGTAGTCCACACACAACCGCCAGGTGCTGTTCTTTTTGAGGACAAGCACCGGGTTAGCCAACCACTCGGGGTGAAAAACTTCAATGATAAACCCGGCCGCTAAGAGCCAGGCGACTTCTTCCCCAATAGCTTTCCGTCGCTCTTCGTTGAAACCCCGAAGAAACTGCCTGACCGGCTTATACTTTGGACCAATGTTGAGAGTGTGCTCAGCGAGTTCCCTCGGTACACCTGGCATGTCAGAAGGTTTCCACGCAAAGATGTCCCGGTTCTCACGGATGAACTTGATGAGCGCTCATTCCTATTTGGGATCCAAGTTGCTGCTGATGCTAAACTGTTTAGAAGAGTCACCCGGGGTAAAATCAACAAGCTTTGTCTCAGCTGCCGACTTAAACTTCAACGCTGGGTCGTGCTCTGTAGTTGGCTTCTTCAGGGATGTCATATCCACCGGGTCAATATTATCTTGATAGAATTTGAGCTCTTCCGCTGCACAGGCCGACTCAGCATAAGCCGCGTCACCTTCTTCACACTCCAGTGCTACCTTCCGACTTCCATGTACAGTGATGGTGCCCTTGTGACCCGGCATCTTGAGCTGCAAATAAACATAACATGGTCGGGCCATAAACTTAGCATAAGCCGGCCGCCCAAACAGAGCGTGGTATGGGCTCCTGATTTTGACCACTTCAAACGTCAACTTCTCAGCTCTGGAGTCATATTCGTCTCCAAAGGCCACCTCGGCTCAATCACGCTTGGCTGGGTAAGCCGACTTACCGAGGACAACTCCATGGAAAACAGTGTTGGATGTTCTCAGATTTTTATCAGTTAATCCCATGCGTCAAAAGGTCTCATAGTAGAGGATATTGATGCTACTACCCCCATCCATGAGCACTTTAGTGAACTTATACCCACCAACCTAAGGTGCCACTACCAAGGCCAACTGCCCCGGGTTATCGACCCACGGAGGATGATCTTCCCTGCTCCATATGATGGGCTGCTTTGATCACCTCAAATAACGAGGGATTCCCGGCTCAACAGAATTGGCGGCCCTCTTATGCACCTTCTGGTCACGTTTGCATAAGCTAGTGGTAAATACTTGATACTGCCCACTATTCAATTGCTTCGGGTTGCTCTGATAACCCAACTGTTGCTGCTGCTGCTCTTGTTGACTAGTCTGCTGTTGATTATAGCCCCCTCCTTGACGTCCCTGAAAGCCGGATCCTGAGCCGCCACCCGGACCATGGAAACCGCCAGCTCCTGAACCACCACCAGACCCATTATGGCCATCATAAGTGTTGGAATTCTTAAATGCCTTCATGATTGCACAATCCTTCCACAGGTGCGTGGCAAGCCGCTCCCTGGTGCCGTGTCTCGGGCAGGGCTCATTAAGTAACTGTTGAAGAGATGGGCCTGACCCGCCAGATCGAGGTGGTTTACCCTTACATCTCAGATTGTTACCCTGCGCGTTGGCATTGGCTATGAACTCCGGGTTAAGTCCACAATTGACATAGATTGCTTGCAGGTGTCCTTGAAGTTCTGAATGAACCGGGCCTTTAACTCTTCCCTTGAGCTAATGGAATTGGGTGGCAACCCCTTCATCGAAGACCGGGCTGTTCCATCTAACATCATGGTGAAATATTTAGCCATCGCTGCGTCACTGACCTCTAGCAGCTCCATGGCCATCTCATAACTCTCGATCCATGCCCCGGGCTGTAAGTCGGACGTGTAATTCTGTATCTTTTGAGGTCCCTTGAAGTCCTTGGGCAGACGTACATTGCGCGGAGCCGGTACCAGGCAAGGAACACCGCCGGTTCTAGTGGCTACCCCTGCCTCAACAGACGTATTCGGTCTTGTACCGGGTGATAGCCACCGGGCTGGTTATGGCGTTGGGCGTTGCTTGACAAAGCTTCAGACTCCATGTGCCTGCTGTAACTCAGGCTCCGGTTCTGGCGGGGCAGCGCTAACCTAGGCGGGGGAGTTGAATGGATTCTGTCCCGGCTATAGGAATAGGTCTCCTGCTGAGCCAAGGCTGTCTGAAGAAGTTCTCTGACTCTCCGGGTCTCCACTACCGCTGGGTCATCACCGTCCATGGGATGAGCCGCCAAACATGTTGAAGCTGCAATTAAGTTCTCCATAGGGTTGGAAAAGTGACCCGGGGGGATCGGTACATAACGCGGCGGTGGCATGCTCACGTGAGGCGGCACCGTCTCCCGAGGCTGAGTCGTCCCTCCTATTCCGGCCGTCATAAGCTGATTGGTCTCTGGCGGGTTACTTGGGCCGGCCCCGGGTGTCGCAAAAAGAACCCGAGGATCGTAATTCTGAGGCAAACGGGACCGAGTTTTCTGATGTCTCCTCCTCATTACCTCATTGGACACATTTAGGCTCATTGTGAGCTGATAAGCTTCTGACTACAAGCGCTGCACCCGGGCATCGAGAGCCGCCCGTTCTGTAGCTAGTCTAGTATCCTCAGATGCCAAGGCCTCCTTGGCCTGAGCTATCTCCTCACGTACCTGTGCTACCGATGCTTCATGCTCATCTTTATCTGCAGGAATAACTGTGGCGGTTAACAGGGCCGTAAGCTTGTCCATGAGGTCTATCAACACCTGAGCCGGTGGGTGCACGGGGCCGCTTGCCCCGGCTGCTCGTAAACCGGACGTTGCCGCTGCCGCAGCTGTAGAGTTTGAGCCGGGCTGAGTCCCAGCCATGAAGATTCCGGCCCATCTTGGCGGCTCAAAGGGGTCCGGAATACTGATGCCGTCGGAACAGCCCCCGAGCACGCCGTCTTGCACTTGGTACAACGAATCTGTTGACCCGGCGGACAAATCTCCGTCCGAGAGGATGGCCGTCTCCCCCTATCTTTAGATCCTTGAGAAAATTCTTCTCCGTGGATGCAGCCCACGAAGGCACGCCTCATGACCGGCTGAGTCCGGGTCTTCCTCGCGCGCTGAGCCGTCTCAACGAGGTCGGTGCAGTTGTCCGGCTCGGGGCCTGGCTCACCGATCCGGCCGATGAAGACGTGGATTCCGCCGAAGGGGACCCAGTATCCGTACTCAATTGAGCCGACGTCGGGACCCCAGCCTTCGTCGTCGATGTAGATCTTGACGCGACGACTCTTGGTCATCCGGCCCACTACGTATCCCTTGAGCCCTTCGAAGTTGCCCTTCAAGAACTCAAATCCACCGTGCGCTGGCCCCACGGTGGGTGCCAACTGTCGTGGAATAGTCACGTCAGATGTCCTCGTGAAAGGACTTAGATGTGGAGCCATCGCAACTAGGAAGCTTGAAGGGGTTAAATCGGGACAAGGGACACGAGAGAGTTTATACTAGTTCGGCCCCTTGCGGTGAAGGTAAGGCCTACGTCTAGTTGGGTGGGTATTGATGTTTCGATGACCAGGGAGCGAGATACGCTATGCCCGGCTCTCGATGAATTGTTTCTTGCCCTAAGACACTAGCAGGTCGTCCCCTTATATACACGGGTTGACGCCAAGTGGCGTATAGAGTCCCGGCCGGCTTATAAATAGTGTCCGGTTCGGTGACTAGTTAAATCTACCTTATGTTACAAGTCATGCCATCATGGCGGTTTACTACAATGGGCCTTTGTCGTGGGCGGCTGTGGGCACGAGCACCTATGGGGCAGGGCCCTTGGTCCGGCGAGGCGGAGGCGCCTGAAGAGCAGATCGAGGTCGGCGTGCGGGGAAGCAGGCGATTTTACCCAACCCGGAGCTCTCGGAGATAAAACCCCAACTACTGCTTTGTGTTTGTATTTGTTCTTCGCTAGAAAGCGTGGGTATGCTGTGTTCTCGAGTGAGTCGAACTGACTGAACCCAAACGAGCCGAACCTCTTCTACGTGTGCATGGGCCTCCCTTTTATAGTCCAAAGGGGGTCACCAACAGGTGGCAGCGTAGAAAGAGGGGTAAAAAGGTAAAAATGCAGGTTGGTACAACTGCCATCTACAGTGCCCCCTACCTAACTCTGACGGCAGGGGACAAGAGCATTTAATGCCCGTCTGGTCGCCCCAACAGTGTAGGAAACGACCGTTAGAGGCGCCACCGATCGCCACGATGGCCTCCTTGTCAGCTCCTCTTGCCACCTCGCACCGCTAGGCTGCACAGCCACCCGCCACGTGCACCAGGAGTGATCCTGCGGTGACGCGTAGTCGGGTGAGCTTCGCCGCGGCAAGTGCCTTGCCGCAGTCTCCGCCTTATCGCACCCGCAAGCTTGCCGCTCACCAGGTCTTGCCGGGACGCGCGGGGCGCCGTGGCAAGTTCTCTGAAGTGCATTGATTGGCCTTCCAGGCAAGCTCCTCTTGCCGGGGTCTTGCTCTTCCCGGCAAGCTTCTCTTGCCGGGGCCTTGTTCTTTCCCGGCAAGCTCCTCTTGCCGGGGTCTTGTCAACACAACTAACACTTTGTTCTTGAATGGCAGTAAATGGGAGTGACGGAGGGTCTTGGCGGGCGTCCGGCAAGCCTTGCCGCGGGGTGCTGCAACCGCCCGTGCCCAAGTTCGGGGTACTAAGGTACCCCTACTTTAGTACACCGACAGAGCCCGGGCTGGGCCGCATACAGTGCCAGCGCTGTTGGGCCAGGGCCAAAACAGCGCACGGGCACACGCGGCCTGGGTCGAAACCAGATCCACTCCGAATCCACCGCGCCCTCCCGTAACAGCACGCGTCAATCGCGGCGTTGTGGCAGAGGACGTGGGCAACATGGGTGGCGTGCGCGATTTTCGAGGCGTTCACCCCCTGTGATCACGGGGCGGGGCGAGGTCACCTCACCCGTCGCCTCGGCTCTGCATCTTTGCCACGCGGCTCCCATGCGCCCGGGGTCACGGACGGTGGGAGTGGGAAACTCGGCCATTGTGATTCCCGCGCCTTGATTGGCTGAGCGGGGCGGCCGAGCCCCCACCTCGCTCCTTTAAGAAGGGCGAGAGGGGAGCGCAGAAGCCCGCACTCTCCCATCTCCTTCTCTTCCTTCAGTTTCTGCTCCCCCTTTCTCACATTTGCCATGGAGAAAGGGAACCCTGGTTCTTCATCTGTGGCGGCGAGGGTCGCCACCAGACAGCGCGCCTCTCCCTATCCCGCGCCTGTGGTGGCGGAGCCAGCCACAAGGGGAAGGGGGAGGGGGCGAGGTCGTGGACGAGGTCGAGGACGCGGCCGGAGCGCTCGGGGAAGAGGCGGACGGGGACGCGCGCCATCTCCGCCTCCGTCGGCGGTTCCTCTCCTCACGGCGGTCCACACCGGGGACGACCCTTGCGAGTTCTTCGTCAGGCTGCGCAGGGCGCCTCGTCGTCGCCTCCGGCTTCCGGCTCCATTTGCGAGCATGATGGAGGCGGACCCGCCCGAGACGCTAAGATTGCACATGAGGGGCTGTGGAATCAACGGTACGCGAGTCCACGTTGTATTCCCAGCCCCTGATGTGATGTATCTTGACCGTGGGTGGAAGATGTTTGCTCGCATCCACAGCTTGACGGCGGGGTTTACCCTCCATTTTAAGTTAATGGAGGGCGACCTTCTCTCCGTCAAGGTCTTCGGGGACTCCGGCATTTGAGCGAGTGCTGCGTGGATAGCTCCTCCGACAGCGAAGATTCCTCCTCGGCGAGAGGCGAGGAGGAGAGCGGCAGCGACAGCGAGGGTAGCGGGCGGCGGGATGACGGGTCCGACTAGGTGTCGGGCGCCGCCGTGTGCCACCGGCACCCCATCATCCGTGTCGCGGCGCCTTGAACTCCCGGGGTCGTCTCCTTGGGCGGTGGCGTGGGAGGCTGCGGAAGAGGAAGAGGTTGGCGGCAAGGCCGTCGGAGTCGAATCTGGCGTGGTGCCCTCGACAGCGTGCTGACGTCCTGCCGCCCCATCTTCGAACTCTGCTTCTGGCGCCGTCATCACCATCCAGCCTCCGGAGGCTCCCGGGATGTTCTCTTTGTGTCTTCTGGCACCCGTAGCTCGCCTAGGCGCCCCTTTTGCCCTCTTCGCCTCCTTAACCTACCTCTTGAAAAGAGGGACAGGAGAGGGGATTACGGGCATCTTATCTTTTCAATTTGTAAGCCTTCGGGCCTTAGCTAAAACTTATAATCCTCTCTTTCATGTTTTTCATCCTCTATGGACTTGTACTGGAATGGGATGTTTTTTGAATGAAAAGGGGAATGCTTGCCGGGTTATATCCTTTACTTGGTTCTATGCCTTGTATGTTCTTACCCTGCATTTTGAGAAACTTGCGGTATAAGCACACTTTTTGAGAAAAGTGAACATCAGCAGCCAGCTGGCGGTGCTGCCTCCGGCAAGAAACCTTGTCGGGGCTAGTTGCAGCGCACTTGTATTGTTGAGCAGACTCGAAAACAAATCAAGGGCGCAACTCAGCCGCGAGTCGATTCCTCCGCGCACAGGTTTCCCATACAAGGCACGCTCGTTCAAGGACGCGGCTTCGCATTCCCCAGCCCATAAGAGGATGCATGACGAGGGATGAAAAACTTATCTGATATCGCAGCCCCCAGCAACTCCGGCTTGAACCTTTGCGTCGATGTTCGCCTGACTAAACTTCTTTTTCTGCTTCTTGGCCTCCGGGCCGTCGTTGTAAAACACCTTCCACGTGGCGCTGTCTCCAGCGCCGTGCACACGACAATACTGCGGCCGCTGGTCCAACGAGAGTCCCTTAAGTTCGTTCAAGGCCCGGTTGAGAGGGGTGTCCCACTTGGGCCTCACCGGAGAAGTAGGGCTTTTGGCTGCAAGCTAGTGTTGCTTCTCCATTAGTCTAATCAATTTGCTTGTGATCTTGTCCGTGTAAAAAACCTTTTTTCTCCTTGTCCCACTTGTAGCGGGCCCTGATGAAGTCACGCTCCAAGGGGTTGTTGAATTTCGCAAAGGGGTCTGGGAGACCCGCGGCTTCACGTTCCGCGTCCTCCTTATCCCATATGTGCCTTTTACCGAGGTAGCCACGGCTTCCGAGGCGATGCTTCCGTGTTCGGAGCTGAAGGCTTTTGAATTTGCAGCCTTAGCCTTGGCTGCCTCGGTAGCGCAAGTGTCCTTGAACTTTTCGAACTCCTCTTACGTAAGTGTCGGATTTTCCTCGAGAATCTTGGAAGGGTTCATCAGCCTCTATAGCTCGTTTCACCCTCCCTTTCCGGAGGCCAAATCATTGCTGAACATGCCCATGGCGTGATTGTTAATCTTTTTCATCTTGGATCATCCCACGGTTGTTCTATGTTATCATCCGGTCGGGAACTTGAATCTCTTGTGCAACCGTTAGGAGCAAGCTGCGTCAAATGTTCTTTACTCCTTAAGTCATAAATCGTTGATGCTCGCGCATTCCGTAGGATGCATCCTACTTGGTTCCCATAGCACTTGCGAGGTTCTTCGGCTCTAACGGCTCAAACTTGCTGGTTCCATCTTTGTGATCACAAGTCGTCCAATCCCTAGTTTGTTAGGTTTTCGTATCCTCTGCTTCTTATGCTTCCTCTTTTGATGGCGGCATCGGGGCGGTACCTTCCCTTGATACCTTCCCCACGGTCTCGGTGCCGCCATCGGTCTTGCGGCGCCGTCGGTGTCGATGTCGGCGTCATTACCATCATCGAGGCCGACCTGCAAACCCTGCTTAGCGATCAAATAGTCGAGTACTCTTGTTCACCCTCATAATCCATCTAAATGCATCTTGGTGAAGGCCCGGTTTCTTCGTTGTTCGACATGTTTACTATGATTAAGTGGCCTCACTTATTTCTAAAAGTATGAATAAATGAGAAATGACATAAAAAGAAATCTATGTGCCAGCACTCGATATGCAAACTATGTAGCACAAATCATGCCTTTATTCACGGGAAATTTCGGCATGACCTTTGCTAAAAAATGGACATATCGAGCGCCTGAAATTCATCGTCATGGAAATGAATCAACATTCCGGCGTAACATAGGCCACTCGGATCATTTTCCAAACATGACATGTCCAAAACATGACATATGCACATATCACATGTCCAGTTCAAATTTGCATATAAATTCAGCTAATTTTGAAACATAGCTAAAATCATAACTAAATAGATAACCTAATTAATTAACATGAAGAACCCTAGCAGAGAGGGGGAGTTTATAGAGAGTGCAGGGGCGAGGAGGCAGGCCCGACGACGGCCGGCAGGGGAGAGGAGGGAGGCGAGGCCGACGGTCGGGGCGAGCGCGGGGTCGAGGCGTCTTGGCCGCTGAGTCGGGGCGAAGCGGCGTGGTCGAGGCTAGCGCTGGCGCGCGGGTCGGGTCAAGGGCCAGGACTCGGCGAGTGCCGGGCTAGCACCAGCGCCGACGAGTCGAAGGCGAAGCCAGGCGGGGTCGGCAGCGGTCTGACGGGGAGAGAGTGGGGATTTGGGGGGAAATGGCGGGATGAAGCAGGGCGAGTGAGAATTTTGGGTTAAGTGGACGTAGCAGTAGCGCGTTATGTCAAAACACGCTGCTACTAAATTCAGTAGCTGCAGCGGTTTAGGAGAAACGCGCTACTACTAAATTCTGTAGTTGCAGCGGTTTAGGAGAAACACGCTACTACTAAGTTCTATAGCTGCAGCGGTTTAGGAGAAATGTGCTGCTACTACCATCGCTACTACCAGTTTTCCTTTTTCTTTTCCTTTATTTTATCCCACTTTTATTTCCCGAGGGCAGTGAACGAAGGGAGGCAGATATATATTGCATCATTTGACGGTTAAATATGTATGAAAAATAGGAACATATATATTACACATCATTGGACCCATGCATAATAATGGCTAAGTGTGTATACAAAATAGGAACATATATATATATATTACATATCATTGGACCCATAACATACGTTTCCTCAGTGCTGACGTTTTCGTTTTTGAGTCAGTTTCTTTCCCTTCTTGTTCGTCGAAGAATAATTGAGCCCCTCATTGTGACATTGCCTTTTCCATGGAGTACGATTTTTCTTAGGTAATGTAGTATTGATTCTTCTTTTGACGTATACTTCATCATCATCGTCATCTTCCCTCATTGGGTTGCCGTCTTGATCATAGTCTTCCTCGTTGGCGACTCCATCCATTCAATGATGTTCCTTTTGCCTCTCCTCACGACAACACGGCTGGGATTGCTTGGTCGATTATGAAGAAGCATTGTGTCACGTGCTTAGCGTGTACCCATGGCTCGTTTTTTGCGATAGCGTTCACGGTAGTGCTCTTGGCGTCGGGTATAGTCATGGTGGTGAACATCCGGCTTTCTCTTTTGACATTCTTAGCCCATCTGACACGGAACATCGTCGTGTTGTGCAGTCCAGAGTAGTCAAGCTCCCAGATCTCCTCGACCCTTCCATAAAATCGTTCAGTTGTGCCGTTGTCGCTGCAGGTCATGCATTCCATCGTCACCCCTGAGTTCTGATCATCACTGTCCATATCTTTTGCCTCCGTGTAGAACGTGTATCCGTTGATATCATATGCCTGATAGGTTACGAGGTTGGGAGAGGGGCCATGTGCTAAGGCGTATATGAGCAATCCGTCCTTAGAGCCTTCCTCCGGGGGATTAGGAATATTATGCTCTTTGAACCAATGCAGGAAAGTGGAGTTGTGCTCTCTAGTAACCGGCGTCATCACGCATACCCCGATCACGATACTTCTTTGCGATAATTTCTTTGTGCAGTGCCACGAAAGGATTTACCTCGTCTAGGTGTTGTAGCACTACCAAGTTTGCTCTGTCAAAGTCGCTGCGTCGATCTGAGTATGCCACGTGCAGCTCCCTGCGACCGTTGCAGTGACCATATCCTTCGAGCCTCCCATTGTTCTTGTTAACGGGCGAACCAACACTAACACCAGGCGGCTGGTCTGCGCCATATAGAAAATTCTCACAGAAAGAGATGCACTCTTGTGCCAAATAGCCCTGGACAATGCTTCCTTCCGGACGGGACATGTTACGAATGAATCCTTTGATGATCCCATTCATCCTCTCAAACGACATCATGTTGTGCAGGAATGACGGCCCCAGGTCTATTATGTCATCCACAATATGGACACACAGATGCACCATCACGTCGAAGAACGCGGGCGGGAAGTACATCTCAAGCTCATTCAGTATCACAATGATCTCTTCCTGTAGCCTTTGGAGCTGCTTCACACTGATCGACTTTCGAGAGATGACGTCGAAAAAGTTGCAGAGACCAATAAGCGTGTCACGGATGTGCTTGTCCATTATCGCTCTGAGGGCAACAGGTAGTATCTGCGTCATCATCACATGACAGTCTTGAGACTTCATCCCGCTGAACCTTTTCTTGTCCGTGTCTAGATATCTGCTTATCTTGCCACGATGGCTGGAACTAACTTTCACTCCGGTAAGGCACTTAAAGAATTGATTGATCTCAGCCTGACTTAAGGTGAAGCAAGAAGGGGGGCAATAATCCTCTTTCTTTATTTTATTGCCCTTCTTCTCCCGTGCCTCTGTCTCCGTCTCTGTCTCGTCTGACATTTTACGGGGCGGCATGTGCAGATCTTCCCTGATTTTCAAATCTAACGTGTGGCAGATCAATAGGGCACACGATCTTCTTGGCCTCATCAACACTAGTAGGACAGAGATTACCCGCGGGAAGAACATCCTTTAGGTACTTGAGATGATCATCGAGTCTAGTGTCGGTCCATTTGTTTTTAGCATTCGTCTTCAGGAGTTGGAGCGTGAAACTCAACCGGGTCACCTCAGGATTGCAACCATCATACAATGGAGTGTTCGAGTCTACCACCAGTTGCTCCAGCTTAGCCTCCTCTCTAGAAGCAGCTCTCTCAGTACTCGTCTCCTTGCGAAGCAATGCTTGAACATGAGGGTCCCGCACAATTGAACTTAGTACCGACAAACTCTACTGCGTGGAGTCCATGTCGTTCTCTCCGCCGCCATGTCTGGCCTCTTCCCCGCCGTGATTATCGATCATCTCTTCATCTTACCCCGTGTCATCATTGCCTGCCCCGTTGGCATCCTCAACATCGTCATCCTCATCTTCAATTATCCACCGAGTATAGCCATCCATGAAACCAGTCATGGCAGGTGCGCCGACACGACCATCGTCATGGGGTCGAGCCAAACTATTCCTTTGCATTTTCGACACGGACATAAAACCTCTGTCCGGTTATTTTCTTGCATGTCCTGCACCGCCGACCGCAACCACACATCCACCATCGTTCCATCGACCATCGTCAACTCTGCACGGTAATAATAAATAAATTGATTATAAAATGCATGCATGCATCAAAGTCATAAAAATTTGGCATGACCTTCCTAAAAATAGGACATATATGGATCTATAGTTTGCGGAATTAGCCAAGCGGAAATAAATCGACATTTCGCAAAACATAGGCAACTCAAAAGCACAATTTGGCGGCGTCAACTCATGCCACACACACAATCTCCACAAACATATCACACACACATAAACACATTTCCATTTTGCAAAAGCATGAAATTTTCATCACCTCTATCTCGATCGAGATCGAGCACACGGTGGAAATGATGTTGTAGGGAGATCAAAAGTGCACAAAGCTCTTCTTGACAAAGATAGATCTAGTTAGGGGGCAAATAGGTCACTTAACTAAATCCTACATCTACCTAGCTACCTAATTTGGGAGGAGACAACTTCAACTAGTGGATGGGGAAGGAAAAAGAGAAAGGAGATGCATTAATGGAGGTGGTGTAGTTATGTAGGAGTAATGAAGAGAGAGAAAGGTGGATAGAAGAGAGAGTAATGGGGGAGAAGTATTGAGGAGAAGAAGAAGAGTGAGAGTGGGACCATGTGGTGGAGGTAGGGGGAAGGGAAGAGAGGAGGGGGAGGTAGGGGAAGGGAAAAGAGGAGGGCGAGGGGAGGGACGGGTGGGGAAAGGTGTTGGGTTGGTGCGGGTTAGCGATGGCAGGAGCAGCAGCGCTGCTGCTAAGAATTTAGCAGCAGCGCGCTTTGCGGTACGGTGCTACTGCTAACTGGGACAAAAAATTGTGGCAATTTGATACTTACTAGCAGCGATCTCGAAAAAAGTGCGCTACTACTACATACTTAGCAGTAGCGCTGTTCTTGCGACCGCGCTACTGCTACTTAGAGTTAGGTGAACACCGCCGGTCGATATTTGTAGCAGCGCGTTTCTGGCCGAGCGTGCTACTGCTAAATCCTTATCAGCAACGAGTTTACATAACACGCGCTACAACTAGTTAGCAGCAGCGCCCCATTTTGAACCGCGCTGCTGCTAAGATTCTGTGTATAGGCTTTTCCCTAGTAGTGAGGGTATGTACCAGTAGCTATGTGTTTGATCTCTCTGTCTCTCTCTCTCTCTCGTGTTCTTGACTTCGCACGATCTTGATGTATCGCGAGCTTTTCTATTATAGTTGGATCTTATGATGTTTCTCCCCCTCTCTCTTGTAATGGATTGAGTTTTCCCTTTGAAGTTATCTTGTCGAATTGAGTCTTTAAGGATTTGAGAACACATGATGTATGTCTTACCGTGCTTATCTGTGGTGACAATGGGATATTCACGTGATCCACTTGATGTATGTTTTGGTGAACAACTTGTGGGTTCCGCCCCTGAACCTATGCATAGGGGTTGGCACACGTTTTCGTCTTGACTCTCCGATAGAAACTTTGGGGCACTATTTGAAGTACTTTGTGTTGGTTGAATAGATGAATCTGAGATTGTGCGATGCATATCATATAATCATGCCCACGGATACTTGAGGTGACAATGGAGTATCTAGGTGACATTAGGGTTTTGGTTGATTTGTGTCTTAAGGTGTTATTCTAGTATGAACTCTATGATAGATTGAACGGAAAGAATAGCTTCGTGTTATTTTACTACGGACTCTTGAATAGATCGAGCAGAAAGAATAACTTTGAGGTGGTTTCGTACCCTACCATAATCTCTTCGTTTGTTCTCCGCTATTAGTGGCTTTGGAGTGACTCTTTGTTGCATGTTGAGGGATTGTTATATGATCTATCTATGTTGTTATTGTTGAGAGAACTTGCACTAGTGAAAGTATGAACCCTATGCGTTGTTTCCTACCATTGCAATACCGTTTATGCTCACTTTTATCATTAGTTACCTTGCTGTTTTTATATTTTCAGATTACAAAAACCTATATATACTATCCATATTGCATTTGTATCACCATCTCTTCACCGAACTAATGCACCTATACAGTTTACCATTGTATTGGGTGTGTTGGGGACACAAGAGACTCTTTGTTATTTGGTTGCAGGGTTGTTTGAGAGAGACCATCTTCATCCTCGCCTCCCACAGCATTGATAAACCTTAGGTCATCCACTTGAGGGAAATTTGCTACTGTCCTACAAACCTCTGCACTTGGAGGCCCAACAACGTCTACAAGAAGAAGGTTGTGTCGTAGACATCAAGCTCTTTTATGGCGCCATTGCCGGGGAGGTGAGTGCTTGAAGGTATATCTTTAGATCTTGCAATCGAATCTTTTTGTTTCTTGTTTTATCACTAGTTTAGTTTATAAAAGAAAACTACAAAAATGGAGTTAAGTTTGTCTCTTACGCTTCATCTTTTTAATATCTTTCGTGAGAATGATGGAAAGGAAAATTGTGCTTAAGTGCTAGAAGAAGAAGCCTATAAAATGTTTGATACTAAATCTTTGAATGATGAGCATGATTGCAATGTTGTTGGTATGAACTCTCTGAATATCCATAGTACTAATGATGATTGCGCTAGTTATGATGAAAATGTCTCCTATAAGCATGTTGATTTTTGTGGAGTGAATAGGGTTCGCAAGTACACACCAAATAGGGAAAATAGATATTGCAAGAGGCATAAGCATTTAGAAAGTAAATGGTTGCAAGAAAGGCTTAATGTTAGTGCTGAAAATTTAAGATATCTTTACCGTACTTGTGAACTTTGCAATGAGCATGGTCATTTAAATCTTCGATGCAACTCCCGTTTACCGGAGGAACACTTTGTGTGCTACCAAAGCGTCTGGCGTAGCTGGGTGATTATAAAGGTGCTCTCAGGTGTCTCCAAAGGTACTTGTTGGGTTGGCGTATTTGAGATTAGGATTTGTCCTCCGATTGTCGGAGAGGTATCTCTGGGCCCTCTCGGTAATGCACATCATTATAAGCCTTGCAAGCAATGTAACTAATGAGTTGGTTACGGGATGATGCATTCTGAGCGAGTAAAGAGACTTGCGGTGAAGAGATTGAACTAGGTAATGGATACAAGCGATCGAATCTCGGGCAAGTAACATACCGATGACAAAGGAACAACGTATGTTGTTATGCGGTTTGACCGATAAAGATCTTTGTAGAATATGTAGGAGCCAATATGGGCATCCAGGTCCCGCTATTGGTTATTGGCGAGGATAGTTCTAGGTCATGTCTACATAGTTCTCGAACCCGTAGGGTCCGCACGCAACAAGGTTTCGATAGCGGTTATATTATGAGTTTATGAGTTTTGATGTACGAAGGAGTTAGTCCCGGATGAGATCGGGGACATGACGAGGAGTCTCGAAATGGTCGAGGCGTAAAGATCGATATATTGGACGACTATATTCGGAGTTCGTAAAGGTTCGAGTGATTCGGTATTTTTGGAGTACCAAGAGTTACGGGAATTCGCGGGAGAAGTATTGGGCCTTATTGGGCTCAAGGAAAGAGAGAGGGCTGCCTAGGGCAGGCGCGTGCCCCTATGGCCTAGTCCGAATTGGACTAGGGGAGGCCGCACCCCTCCTTCCTTCCTTCTCTCTTCCCTTCCTTGTCTCCTACTCCTAATACATGGAAGGACTCCTAGTTGGACTAGGAAGGGGAATCCTACTCCGGTGGGAGTAGGACTCCCCTAGGCGCGCCATAGAAGAGGGCAGCCCTCCCTCCTCCACTCCTTTATATACGGGGTAGGGGCACCCCAGACACACAAGTTGATCTTCGTGATCGTTCCTTAGCCGTGTCGGTGCCCCCTCCACGATACTACACCTCGGTCATATTGTAGCGGTGCTTAGGCGAAGCCTGCGACGATTGAACATCAAGATCGTCACCACGCCGTCGTCTTGTGGAACTCCTCCCGTACCTCTGCTGGATCGGAGTTCGGGTGCATCATCGAGCTGTCGTGTGTCAAGAACTTCGGAGGTGCGAATGCGGTGCTTGGATCGGTTGAACCGGAAGGCGTCGACTACTTCCTCTACGTTGTGTCAAGGCTTCCACCGGTCACGAGTGCACGAGACAACACTCTCCCCTCTCGTTGCTATGCATCACCATGATCTTGCGTGTGCGTAGGAAAATTTTTAAAATTACTACGTTCCCCAACAACCCCTTCGCCGGTAACGTGTAGCACCGCGTTAGAACACGTCTAGCTCTGCCTGTTGTCCTGTTATGCTCTTGCTTGCTATGTATTTACTGTTTCTTCCCCCTCTTCTTCTCGGTAGACCCCGAGACGGCTGCCGATGCCGCTGTGATCGATTAGGTCACCGACGACCCCTCCTCGCTTGAGCAACCAGGCAAGCCCCCCCTTTGATCATCCCGATATCGCCCATTCTATACTCTCATGCTTGCATTAGATTTTGCTACTGTTATTGTTTGCTCCTATTCTGATGCATAGCCTGCTTTTGTACCTGCTTATTGTTACCTACATGTTTATCCTAAACTGCTTAGTATAGGTTGGTTAGTGATCCATCAGTGACCCCCACTTGCCCTTGTTGCCCCTGCTTCATCATCGACGCCTCGATCGACGTGATCGACGACCAGAGCCCGACACCTCACATCACATCACGCCCCTTTTGTTGCTCGACTCTGCAGAGCTACTATCGAGTGCCGAGGGTGATCCCTCATAACGCACTCCTGATGATAATTCTGTAGTGTAGCTATACGGTCGTGGTCATCGAGGGTGATTTCCTCTTTCACCATTCCCGATATGACTCTGTCGTGCAACACCTCAAGTGTGAACCTCGAGGGTGGTCCCTGTTACGTTCACCTTGATGATTACATTGAGTGGAATCCACCGGGGGTGATTCCTCGGGTTTTCCCCTTGATGTCTGGACACACAGTTACCTTGACTTTACTAGAGACCGTTGTGAGAGCCGGGCGGGCCCGGAGAGCACCCGTGCGATGTGACAGTGGCGGCTGGCTGTTTAGCGGTATCACCCGAGAGGGGTGATAGCTCCGGACTTGTCCCGACAGCCGTCACTCCTTTTAATAATGCACTAACAGGTTTGGGTATTTGTTCTGAGTTGGCTTTTGGCCTTTACGCACTAACCACCATGCGAGAATAGTTATGGGCCTCGACGTCGCAGTATCAGCCGAAGCTTTGTCAGACGTCCAGTTCAGCATTGTGGCACGGTCGGATCGTGCTGGCCATCCGAGGCGGTGCTGGTATCCACCCTGCACACAACGATCCGGAGTGCAACGGGCGATGGGCCCAGACCCCGGAGTGCTTAGGATGTAGACCGGCGGGGACCTCTCTGCTGAGCCTAGGTCGGGCTGCGACGTGTTGATCTTCCGAGGGCGGGCATTGACCCCGGAAAGGTGTGTCCGGCCAGAGTGATCAAGCGTGTTGGGTAACGTGGTGCACCCTTGCAGGGAAGTTATATATTCGAATACCGTGTCCACGGTAATGGACGTTCAGACTTGTATCCTGATCTTATACAACTAGAAATGGATACTTGATATGTGATGGATATGTGGCTCCGGGATTGCTTTCTCGCAGGGAGTCGAGGAAGGATCTCTGGGCGTTAATGCTACAACATGCTTGTTAATTATAAACTGCTATTCTTTACTCTTCTACCACTACAAGAAATATGTCAACTTGTGACCACCACTATTGGTCACTGAAAGGTCACAAATTTCCATTTGCGACCTTTTTGTGACCAAAAACAGAAGGTCAAAAGCTGGCCGTCATAAACCGACTATAGCGACCTTTCTTCTGGAATGGTCGAAGACGTTTACGACCAAAATATTCCTACTATGGCGTTTTGGTCACTAGCAACCTCCCCAGGCCACGTAGGCATCCAGCGTGGCAAGCTGATGTGGCACAAGATTCAGCCCGGTCCAATTCGGTTTTCTACATGGGCCTAGCCCAAGAATTCAGCCCATTTAATGTTATTTTTCTTTTTAATTCTGGTCAGATACATGGGCCTGGCCCAACAATTCAACATTTTTATTTTCTGGGCCATTACTATTAATTTTCTATTTTCAGCCATATTATTTTTGTGCTGGTCCCACATGTCAGATTGGTCCCACTTGTCATGTTGATATCACAATTGGACCCACACATCAGAAATTTCAAAATTTGTCAAACAATTTTCATAAATATGTCCCACTGGTCAGGTTTCCATTTCATAGTATTGAAGTTATATACACAATCAATATTTCAAACAGACTAGAGCAAATGAAATTCATCCAAAACAACACTAAATATTACAATGCATTATATGCTACACTGACTAATATTACATTCTGCCTGATATTACAATACATAATATGCTACTCTTGCTGATAGGCTTCACGACTTTGCACTTCATACTTCACCTATGAAAAAAAGAAGAATAAGAACCTGTAGGCAGCATCAAACATAGCTTATAAGCAAGAATTGACAATAAGCTCAATTTAACAACACAAGATTTTGATATATTTATATAGTTCACAAGGTCGGCTGACTATTAACGGCTTTCCCATAGATTACAAACAATTATGTGTACAAGGCAATTCAACATTTAAGTTGGAAGGTGTTCAATAGCAAAATAGAAATGGCAATATACAAATAAATTGGCTATTAATACAGCAAGCATGACATGACAATAGCTGCTTGATAGATTTTATTAAACATGTATGAAGCAAGAAATAGCACATAGACAACAACAATATATATAAAGGATTATAGATTGCATAACTGGTCAACTAATCTTCCATCTATATTTCTATCAGAAGACACTAGATAGGCCACACATTTATTCCTACTGATGCAGTTGAGGTAAAAACAGATTATGGTGCACCGCCAAGTGAGGTAAAACAGATTATCAAGAAGACACACTAGATAGGCCACACATCTATATTTCTATCGTGACACACTAGATAGGCGGACATTTATTACATTTACATGGTGGTGGCTGGCTAGCAATCATGGCTGCTAGCTCATCTTGCCGGTGTGCGTGCACATCTCCTTCTGGAACCAACCCAACCCAAACAAAGCAACAGTAGCAAACCACACATGTACAAGTAAACTTCAGTACAAAACAGTTTCTGCTTGAAAGGAACTATCAAAGCATTTCCAAGAATTTTGAAGAAACTGCCTCAAGTCGATTCAGCCAAGGATATTATTTTCCACAAGCAAAAACTATGGTTCAGCTCCCACATGGGCATGGGGTTTTTGGGTTTCAAGAAACAAATCACATAAGCTGGATGGGCATACGAAAGGTACATTACGAATCTCTGGCGTCAACCTGCTGGAGTTACTTGTCCTCGATGATGAGCAGCTGCTTAGATCCTTTGGCTTGGTCATCTGAACAGCCAAAAAACATGCAACTATAAGAAGATGGATTGATGGTAAAAGAGTGAAGAATTGTGATTGGTGAGCGAGAAAAGCATATGTACATTATAATACTCCAGACAAGAAAATAATAAGCCTAATATGAAGATAAGTGTTTTTCTTATTGATGGCTGTAAGATGGACTAATTGTAAAAAGAGAGAAGAATTGTGATTCAGTGAACAGAAAACAAGAAGTTATTATTCAGCAGTGATACTCGATATTTGACAAGTATGGTTTCATGTATACAAGTTAGGCAGAGTAATGTACAAGATAAATCATTTTATATAAGCATGTAGAATCAATATCCAAAATGTTATCGAGCAAAGCATAGAAACAAAGTCCCAAAATTCTAATTAGCTGCTGTGGCGACAGCCACGCGGCAAGCCGGCAATGATAGGTGGGGCGAGGTTGGGGAGGAGGCAAGTGTTCTCGGGTTATTAACAGGAAACTGGGTGATTAACATCGAGTAAAAGAAAAAACAACTTAAAATATTGAGTGTGGCAGCAACATCTACTTATTCTTTGGAGTCCCAGTTCAAGATGGCCAGAGGCCACTTGGCACCATGGAACTGCACAATTTCCATCATATATATGAATGAGTTAGGAAGTAAAGTAGAGTTGAACTACCCAGCCTCATACATGTATATAAAGTGTGCTGCTGCTGCTGCTCTGTAAAGTTTCATAGGCTTTCAAGTGAAGGGATACATGTTGTTCAACTGCCGTGTTTATTTTTTGTTGTTGGGGAAAGCAATAGCTTAATCTGTTCACTTCTCTAATATTATGAACAGCCTATCACTCAAACAGTCCTTGAGTGCTAATATAGTATTGTATTGGTAAAAGAAACATGTCACCACGAAGAGCTTTAATGATTAGCACCATTTTTATTAGAGAATTTTAGAGAGATTTGAGAAATCTATATTAGAAAACTTCAATGCATCTGAAGTTCTCTCAAGTCTCATTGCAAATATCAAGTGCATACAGAAGCTTTGATTCGAGTGGGAATGGTATGAAAGGGGCATATAAGGACAATATACTCAAGAGTTGCATATCTACATAGAAATGATGCTGATCACATAAGTAAATAACATTGAATGACAAACGATATGCACCTGAGATCGCACACACACCAACCAGCACCAAAAAAGTAAAGGGCAAGGGCATCTCCATATACTGTATGATACTGCTGCTATGCATCCGGTACCAACAGTGGGCTGGCTAGTGGAGCAGTTAGGCTCTGAGAATACTCTACTCCACATCCTAACAGGCATCTACATCTGTAGATGTGGACTAATCATCTATACTTCCGTGCAAGCAGGTTGGCATAGCACAGAGTCACAAACATCACGCATATGTATGCATATGTAAAGATTGTAATGCCAACGGTGCATGCATGAACAGAATGACACAATTTTTTTGCAAGTACAAAAGAAAAAACAGCGGATGGAATTTATCTGAATTTTCAATGGTGCACACGGAGGGAACTCAAAAGGAGCGGCCAGAAGGCATGGAAACGCAAATTAGGTCAACAACCACGCACGGCCACTCAGCTAGCTTGTAGTAGTGGGCATCCTATTTGGCAGGCAATGCACAAACGCCCTTTACTAACCCGACGAGGAAATTATGCAACAAATTGTCCAACGACCTGGGTACATATATGAGGAGTTGGCGAACCTGTAGGCGATGTCTTTGGCGGAGTAGCAGCCGTCCAGGTCGATGAAGCAGAGGAGCGCCGGCGTTTGTCGCCACCGTCCTCGACCCGTTGCGCTCGTCCCGGACCGGCGACTGCAGGGTGCGGCGCGCTGCTCCCGTATCCTACGGGAGGAGCCTCCCATGTCGCGGATCTGGCGGCCCTCGTCGCCGGCCGGCGCTAGATCCATCAGCGAACGAAGCCCTAACGATGGGAGACGGCCGCGCTTGGCCGCTGGAGGACGCGCGTGCCGGATCTCACCGGACAGAAGGTAAGAGCGGAGCGTCGGGGTCACGTTGGTGTGATGGGCGCCGTCGATTTCGCCGAGGTCGCTGGGATCGGTATTTGTTGGTGGCGATGGCGAGAGAGATGGGGACGAGGAGGAGGCGGGAGAGAGATGGGGACGAGGGAGGAGGCGGGGCTGTGGGTGGGAGAGGACGGGAGGGCACGGGAGGAGGTGGATCTGGAGGGCGGGGGACGGGAAGGAGGAGGTGGCGGCGGCGGCGGCGGCGAGGAGATTGGGAGGAGGGAGGAGGGGCGCGATGTGGGGAGAGGGGTTTGATCTAGGGTTGGGGATGCGTGGGGTATCTCTTTTTTTCCTGTAGATAGATGGATGGATGGATATGGGATGGAGAGATGGATGGATGGATGGATGGACGCCATGTCATCGATCCGTAGGAAGAGCCCTGGTTGGTTCGGAAAATCAGTGATTTAAAATAGTTTCTAAGTACTAAAAATAGGGGAATTTTATGAAGCAACTATTAAAATATTTTGCAAAACGGCACAACTAAAATTTTCACTCAAATTAGACCCCATTTTTATGGATGATCACCGATTTGTATGCATTTTTTATCTTTCAAGATATTTTTAATCAATTTCCTGTGGCAAAAATGGTTTTTTTTGTGAAGAACCTACCAAATATTTGTTGTAAAATTGGACCAAATCAATTTTCTAAAATACTAGGCCATATTTAATGCACAATTGACCAAATGGTTAGGTGTCAAAAGTTTTGATCCACCTCTAGTGAAAAAGACAAATTTCCGCCGTTTCACTTGGAAGCGGGTCAAATTTGAACTGTAGCTGCCTCATAGTTTGCTCTTTATTCTTTCCAAAAATCATTTCTAGGTACATAAGTATCTATTTAATCAGAGAAACACCAAAAAATCCAAGATTCAAGCACTAGCTAGGAGCGGTCATTCCGCCGTTTTGACCGCATTTTGGAGCAGGCATAAAAATTCAAACAAAATCAAAAATTGGGAAACCTTCGCATTGTGTCATCATATGTGGCCAAGTTCCTAGGAAAAATAACAAACTTATGTCGGCAATTATTTTAAAAAGTGTTCTCGTAAGCGAGCTATCATGTGTGGAGATCAATGGCTTTCAAGCCAAATGATCAATCTTATTGCCACATTCATGGCATAGTTTGTTCAAATGATCTCATATTGTGCACAAGGGTGCATATTGGAATGGCAAACAATGTTGCCTAAGGAAGTTTTATTTTCATTGGACGAAAAAACCATTTTCCATTTTTCGAGTGCGAAAGGAGGTTTTTTGTGAAGGAACTACCAAATAATTGTTGCAAAATTGGACCAAATCATTTTTATAAAATACTAGGCCATATTTAATGCACAATTGACAAAATGGTTGGGTGAAAAAGTTTTGATCCACTACTGATGAAAAAGACAAATTATCGCCGATTCAAATTTGAAAACAGGTCAAATTTGAACTGTAGCTGCCTCATAGTTTGCTCTTTATTCTTTCCAAAAATCATTTCTAGGTACATAGGTATCTATTTAATCATAGAAACACCAAAAAATTCCAAGATTCAACCACTAGCTAGGAGCAGTCAAGCCCGCCGCTTTGACCGCATATTAAAACAGGCATAAAAATTCAAAAAATCAAAAATTGGAAAACCTTCGCATTGTGTCATTATATGTGACCAAGTTTCCAGGAAAAATAATAAACTTGTAATACGGTAATTATTTTAAAAAAGTGTTCTCAGAAATGAGCTATCAAGTGTGAAGATTCATGGCTTTCAAGCCAAATGATCAATCTTATGGACACATTCATGGCATAGTTTGTTCAAATGATCTCATATTGTGCACAAGGGTGCATATTGGAATAGCAAACAATGTTGCCTAAGGAAGTTTTCATTTTCGTTGGACGAAAAAACCATTTTCCATTTTTCGAGTGCCCGAAAGGAGGTTTTTTTGTGAAGGAACTACCAAATAATTGTTGCAAAATTGGACCAAATCATTTTTATAAAATACTAGGCCATATTTAATGCACAATTGACAAAATGGTCTGGTGTAAAATTTTTTGATCCACCTCTCGTGAAAAAGACAAATTTCTGCCGATTCAGATGGAAGCGGGTCAAATTTGAACTGCAGCTGCCTCATAGTTTGCTATGTATTTTTTCCAAAAATCATTTCTAGTTACATAAGGACCTATTTAATCATAAATACATGGTTTGGTGGCGTCACGTCGAGGTTTGGGCGGTGGCCGAGGGCCCCAACTCTAGGCGTGTAAACTTCGCATGCCCTTGGCGTGGTCACCGCGTGGACCGTGGCGTTGCCATGTGTTCAGGCGGCCTAGGCATGTCTAGTGGGTTGGGCACTCCCGAGGTTGGTGCTAGGAAGAAAATTACAACATAAGATTCTCATGAGGAGACCAATCGATGCTCAAACATGAATTAGCAGCCAAGTGTTTGATTAGTGGTATGGGAAATGTACATGAATAATGGGCGTGAGTTTTGGTGAGGATGATCGGTTACTAAGAAGACCGTTTTCACAAATTTTCAGCTCAAAAGGAGGAGCCTAGGTGGTACTTGCTTTGCAAACCACCACCTTTGGACATAAATCTGAATGTTGAAGCTCGGCTCAAAATAATGAATGGATTGAGTGGCATTTGGTGGAGGATGGTTATTTGGGCATAGGAAAGCATTTGAGAAAATGGATACTATTTGGACATGCCAAAGTGGTACTTCCTTCACAAAAATTACTCTGAACAAAATAGGAAAATGAATATTTTTGAATTATTTTTGAACTAGGCAAGGAAGGTTTTACATATTTGACGAAGATATGACCCAAAGAATTTATGAGATTTTTTGGGAATTTTGGGAATGATAGAAATATAGGTTGCTTCACAACCTAGGGCAAAACTGCCACATGGACATGACACATAGGCAAAACTGATGAGGTGGCGCCTAGTCATAGCAACCCACCACAATTTACAAGGCTATGACCATCTATATTGGTCGTTAACAACTAGAAATAAGGCAGCGGACTAGCACTATTTGCTTTGTGACCATTTCGTGTAAGGAAATTACGACCTTTTCTGACCAAAATGGTCGCAATGGTTCAGGGTTTGGAGCCCCCTGAACAGCTTTTGACCAATTGGTCTAGAATGGTCATAGATTTATGACCAATTCTTCGAGGGTCACTGACAGAAGGTCATAAGTTGACATATTTTTTGTAGTGTACATGTTGCAAGATGCTCGGAGCTGCTTGAAGATGCTAGTCTTCGATAGGCTAGGCCTTCCCCCCTCTATTCTGGCATTCTGCAGTTCAGTCCACAGATACAACCCTTCCATTTGATACCAATGCATACGTGGTATAGATCTGATGCTTGCGAGTACTTTGGATGAGTACTCACGGTTGCTTTGTTCCCCCTTTCCCCCTTCTTTCTTCTTTCTTGTTGTTGCAACTAGATGGTGGATCCCAGGAGCCAGATGATGCCACCCCCGCCGACTACTACTACTACCGAGAGGGTGCCTTCTACTACGTCGAGCCCGCCGACGACCAGGAGTAGTTAGGAGGTCCCAGGCAGGAGGCCTTGCCTCTTCGATCGTTGATGTTTGTGCTAGCCTTCTTAAGGCAAAACTTGTTTAACTTATGTCTGTACTCAGATATTGTTGCTTCCGCTGACTCGCTTGTGTATCGAGCTTTTGTATTCAAGCCCTCGAGGTCCCTGGCTTGTAATATGAAGCTTGTATGTCTTTCTTTTGTGTTTAGAGTTGTGTTGTGATATCTTCCCGTGAGTCCCTGATCTTGATCGTACACGTTTGCGTGTATGATTAGTGTACGATCGAGTCGGGGGCGTCACAAGTTGGTATCAGAGCCGACTGCCTGTAGGATCCCCTTTCCAACTCCTTGGCCGAAGTTGAGTCTAGTTTTGAAAATCGGTTTTACTAACATGGATGTGTGGCCTATCGGCCCACGTCGCCATTGGGTGGTATTAGGATCTTTTACTCCTCGTCTATACTCTGGGACTCTGATCTCTCTTCTATTCGGGTTAAATGGTTTTGCTAACTCTACCCTAGGTTCTCGTGATCCCATCTACCCGGAGATTTGTATTACCTCTTTCTTGAATTGAGGGACAAGTTCTGCTTCACAATATTCACTGACCGCAGGATCCTCTTATCGAGGGCACCCTCTGTCGTCACTTGCAAATCCCTTACTCTAGAGGTTTTCTCCGACATTGATGTAGCCTTTGCTATGTACCATTATTGAATCCCACCATCGCATGCATACGTGCCGCCTAGTATGTTTGTGATGTTCCTCTTATCCGAACTCTTATGAACATCATGTAATTGGCTCTGCATATGTAGTTGTATGTCTTCAATGACTACTGCTTTGTACGTACTGCGCCTTTGCTCACTGTTCAAGTTACATAATGAATGACTCCATTCACTTGCTCCACCCCTTGCTAAACTACCCCTGTTGCTTTTAAGCAAGATGGTTAGACCCGCTAGTCGTGGCCATGGTAGCGACAATCCACCACCGCCCGAATACATGGCTGGAATAATACAGCTGTTTGATGCTGAATCGCCAGATCATGGAATGAGTCATGGCTCAGTTCCCTCGTCCCACTATGAATCCGCAACCAAGCTCAGTGACCCTGCAACACTTTGCGCGTCTCAACCCTATCATCTACCGCAGCTCAACTTAGCCCATTGATGCTGGTGATTGGCTACGTGACATCACTTTTGAGTTGGAGTCTACTGATGTAGCCCCTGCCAATTATGTCACCTTCACGGCTTACTACCTGAAAGGTCCCATTGGGACAGCCACAAGCATTCCTTACCTGTTGAAACCGCCATCACTTGGTCGGAATTTCAAGTGCATCCCGCGGGCCAATGTTGAACCACCATGGCTAGTCGCAACATCCCAGTTGAATTTTAAGGGCTGGAATTCCATGATTCCCCATTGTTCTGAAGTCGTCCAATATCGACCTCATCCTAAAAATAGGATGGTTGAAAACACATACCGCTGCTCTCATTTGTGCCACTAAGACCGTCCCTCTACTACATCTTTCAATGAGATAGTAAGCTACCATGCTCATCTTGTTTAAAATGTCGAAGCACGAATTTATTCCTTGAATGCGTTAAACGCTTGTGAGAATTGAAAATGCTCCAGTTGCTTGTGAATTCCAAGGTGTCTTTCCCGAAGAACTACCGAGTCCATGAACTTATACTTGCTGTAGTTAAATTTGCACTAAATTTGTGGCGACATTTCCTTCTGGTTACTCGTTGCGAGATCTTCACCGATCATCAAATTCTGAAGTATCTATTTACTCAGCTAGATCTGGATCTCCGTCAGCAGCGATGTATCGAAACAATTACCGACTATGACTATGGTGTTTCTTATACCCCTAGCAAGGCTAGTGTCATAGCCAATGCCCTGAGTCGCAAATCTTAATTGCAACAACCACTTGGCTTCTAAAGCTCAACCCTTGCAAGATGATCTCACTTATAGAAAGCATCTGGTCCGTGTTCTCGATCAAGCTGACCGTCGCAGAGGGCTATCGAATTTCGAGAAGTTCAGTGGTCAAATCATTCTGAAGATGAAGCCACTGGGAAACTCGAGGGTCGTCTTCGAGATGAATACCCCGTTCTGTTTCCTTCTACCTCTTAAATCTCGGGACGAGATTTCTTGTAGTGGAGGAGAATTCTGACGCCCGGATAATTAAGCTACAGTAAAGCCCGTTAATGGTGCCATGTCATCACATTACTGTTGCTAATCCTCGGTTGATCCAAGTCACAATCCAAATCCAAATTTAAAATAAAAGTCCAAGATTCAAATTTCTCAAACACGCAAAATAAAATGTTCAAAGTGTGGAAAATATTCCATAGCTAATTATAGTGGTGACCCAACATTTTTTATAAAGATATTAATTGCACTAAACTAAATAATCATTGGCTAAAATAATAAGTTAAATGCTTTTAAAATTTATAAAAATGCTAAACTATTTTATTTAAACCTCAAACCTGTTGTGGCAGTGGTATAAATGGAAATACTAACTTAGGAACAAATTCTATGTTTTATAAAACTCTAATGAATTAAAAATCAACACAAAACAACAAAAAGGGTAAAAGTAAATGAGAAAGAAAAGAGCCCCACTAATTCCTCTGGGCCTTGGTCACTGGACAGGCCCAGCAAACCCAGCAAACCCCCACGGTCGCCCCTCCCTTCCTGTTCCCCTGGCGCGGTCGCGACAGGGGCATGGTTGCCCCCGACCGTCTCGTCGACGCCGACGGGGAGGGGATAAGGCCGCCTTCCCCTCGGTCCCCTCGTCTCCCCGCTCCACTTCCCCCTCTCCTCCTCGGTTCCTCCTCCCCCCTTTCGCCAGATCTGCTCCATCCGCGGCGCCTCGACGCCGACGCCACCTCGCCCCGACGCCGTCCCGAGGGCTCGCCGTCGCCATGGACGCAGCCACCAGCCTCCCCTCTCCGTTCTGAGCTGTCCGACAGCTCCATCGCGGACGCCTTCCTCCTCCTCGTAGACGAGATCGGACCGGGACGGCCCCGCAGCACCGCCCCGACCCCTTCAACCACCTCGGAACGCCACCGTGCCGTCCGCCTCCTCTACTACGACGGCGGGCTTCCTCCACTTCGACCGCCTGCTGCTCCTAAACCTCCCGCCGAGCCGCCGTGTGCTCCTAGGTGAGCACCACGTCCAAACTCCCCTTCTCCTCTTCGATTTGACGCCGAGGATGCTGCGACCGACTCGCCTGAAGCTCAGCGCGCGCCGTTCCTCAGACAGCGCTCGCGCTCCTCGCCCGCGACACGCACGGCGCGTCGCTGTCATCTCGCACTTTTCGTTTAACGCTCGCCGGGATCCCCTACTACGCCCGGGCCGCAGCCCTGCTCGTCCGCCCGCGCCTCCAATTACGAGCACGCTCCGTTGCACGCCCGGCGCTACTCGCTGCTCCCCGCTGGTCGTGTTTGCTTGGCGTCTTGCGCGCTGCGGCGTCGCGTGCTCGCTGCTACCAGTGACTGCTATCAGTTGCCATTGCTGCTGCCGCTTGCTACTAATCTCATCGCTCTCGATGCTAAGCGATGAAAGCAACTGTAGCTACTACCTAGCTTTTTAGTTTTTACATTGAGTAACCCCCTAAACAGCCCCTAAACTTTGGTTAAACAACTATTAACAAGGCTAAAAATAATATTAGTAGAAAGTACACTTGACAATGTTTAAATGTGTCCATTGGACCAAATCCATTTGATGCATGGAATAAATCCTATGAAAATCACAAAATGCTATCTTTTGTTAGCAGAAAACAGAACTGTGTGTGCGTGTGTGTATTCTGTGTGTGTGGTGGCCGGCCGGCTCTCCGTTAGCTAATTAGTACTCCTACTTGTTAGTCTAATAAGTGGTTAGGTATAGTGCAAATGACAGGTGGACCCCCCCTCTAAATATCCACTTAAAAAGAAAATGCAAGATATGTGTGAATGACACCTAGGCCCCATCTACAGTTTTGACTAGTCAGCAATCAAACTGCTGATTTGTTGATCTGACTGTTGATCGAGTCAACTGGGACCCTATGGACCCTTGTCGACCTCTAGTAGCCCTGCTGTGTACACTCTGCCGGGTGCACATAGCAATTTCACCTTTTATCCCGAATTAATAATAATTTTAGAATATTGTTTAAATCTTTGGAAAATCATATAAATTAATCCGTAACGCGGATGAAAAAGTTTTCTACATGAAAGTTGCTCAGAACAACGAGACGAATCCGGATACGCTCTCCGTTCGTCTATCATATATCCCTAGCATAGCGAACATGCAAACTTTTCTCCTCCGGTTCGTCTGTCCGAAAATGCCAAACTTCGGGAAAGCATTCCCGGATGTTACTCCTGAAGGAAATATGCCCTAGAGGCAATAATAAAGATATTATTTATTTCCTTATATCATGATAAATGTTTATTATTCATGCTAGAATTGTATTAACCGGAAACATAATACATGTGTGAATATATATAGACAAACAGAGTGTCACTAGTATGCCTCTACTTAACTAGCTTGTTAATCAAAGATGGTTATGTTTCCTAACCACACTAGAGTAGGGTATTACACCACAACGGTGGCCCGAACTAGTATAAACCTGTAACGCCCCCGATTCGATGCGCCAGGTGTCTGCCAGTTATTCGCCGTCCTTGCCTTGTCATTTGCTTGCGTGTCGCGCTTTGCTATGTCATCATTTGCTTATCATATCATGTCGTCATGTGCATTGCATTTGCATACATGTCCGTCGCAGGCATCCGAGCCTTTTCCCCGTTGTCCGTTTTGCAATCCGACACTCCTCTGTCCTCCGGCGTCCCCCTTTTGCCTCTTGTTGTGAGTGGGTGTTAAACATTCTCGGAATAGACCGTGATTTGCCAAGCGGCCTTGGTACACCACCGGTAGACCGCCTGTCAAGTTTCGTGCCATTTGAAGTCCGTTTGATACTCCAACGATTAACCGGGGAACCGCAAAGGCCTCTTTTGTGTGCAACCCAACACCCCTCCAAAGTGGCCCAATAACCCATCCAAACCCCCTCCATGCTCTTGGTCGTTCGATCACGATCGTGTGGGCGAAAACCGCTCCCCATTTGGACTCTCCTAGCTCCCTCTACCTATAAATCAGTCCCCTCCCCCGAATTTTCAGGCAAACCCTAATCCACTCGTCCTCTGCGCCACCGGACATGTCCGCCGCCGTCCGGACACGTCCAGCCTCCACCTCACCCGGCCAATCCCCTGCCTCCACGTCAGCAACCGCCGCCTCCCGTCCTATCGCGCGCCGCCACATGGCCTGCCGGCCTCCTGTCTCCTCCCCGCACCCGCCGCGGCCGGATCGGACCCGCCCGGGCCCATCCGCCGCGCTTTGCTCATCCTGCGCCACGACCATCGCCGCCTCCACCGCCGCCCACCGAAGAGCGCCCAGCAGCCCTGCGCCTCGGACCTCCGCGCCGCTGCCACATCCCGAGCCGCTCCGCCTCCCCTCCGTCAGCGCCACCGCCGCCAGACCACGCGAAGCGAGAGCTCCCGCGCAGCCCACTCACAGCATCCAGCTCCGCCGCCGGAGCTCCCCGCCCCGTTCCGGCGCCAGGAATGGGATCCCGACGGCCGGATCCGGCCTCCCCTTGCCGGATCTGGCCTCCTCCGCGCCCCATCGCTGAGACCCGCCGCCCTCCGTCACCGTTGGCCGCCGGCGCCGCCGGCCTCGACCCTGTTCGAGAGAGACGACGACAGGAGCCACCGGCCACGTGGGCCCCGCGGCCCAACCCCGCCGGCCTGTTCCGTGCCGGCCCGATCCACCTCTCCCTTCTCTCTGGGCCGAAGCCCATGGTGAGCCTTGCCTCTATCCAGCGCCCTGTGCATCTAATAGTATTTTATGCTCATCTGTTTTTTTTCCGGAAAACTGCCAAGTCCCCGGATCTGCTGTTATTTTCATGCAAAGTTCATCATGCCATATCTCATTGCTTACTGCTCCGTTTCGTGCGTGTGATACATCGAAATGTTCATCATGAGATGCTCTTCATTTTATTCCATTGTGCCATGCTTGTTTGAGTCTATCTTGATGCCCTAATCATCGTTGCAAGGATGCTATATGATGTTAACCTGCTGAAACTGTTATAACTTGCTGTTTTGTCTTTTTCGTTGCCTTTTGTGTGTTCCTCCTATGAGCATGAGCTCTACATGTGTTTTGTGCTACATCATGCCGTCTTTACAGTGGTGCAATCAATGTATTTTTGTGAGTCTTGTAGTGAGTGTATCGAGCTCGTGAAGTAGGGTACTTGATGTTGTTGTTTTGCTAGACTGTTTCTGTTATATTATGATGCTATGTAAACCTGCTGCTACAAGTCATTCTATGCATAATCTGGAGATGTTCACTAAGGATGATTTGTTGTACATGTCATGCTATATCCATTCATGCCCCTGGTTGCATTTATAGCCTGCTGTAACTTGTCGTAATCTTGCTTTCAAATTGCTAAATAATGTTGCTGTCAGCCTGTTAACATTAAGTTCAGTTTTGCCATGAGCTTTGCTAGTGATCCATGCACCCTATGAATTTGTTCTTGCCATGCTTAGCTTCATAAACATGTCTTATTACTGTTGGTTGCCTTGCCATGCCATGTATTGCTCTGTGGTGAGTGGTTCAAGCTCACCAACATGCCTACTTATTGTTGTTCCTGCCATGTATGAATCTGTCATATCATTTGCCATGTTTACATGGGTGCCATCATATTTTCTGTGCCATTTTGGCTCATGGTCAGTAAGGGACTTTTGTTATATGGAATTAGCAGATTCATGCCATGCCTTTGTTTGCCATGATAAGTTTCTGTAACATCTTGTTTGATAGCTCTAAACATTGCAACCTGATGTTATTTTCTGCCAAGTCTGAAACTGTTATTATTTGCAATATTGTCATGTCCTTTTGAGCATGTTCTATTGATTTCTGGAGATAGCTCAGTGTTCATGTTTTGTCATGCTTTACCTGTACTTCATGCCCATGCCTTTTGTTCTTATGTGAGGTGTTGTATGTGTTGAACCGTTGCTCCGTTTTGAGTGTGCTCCATATGAAACTTGCTTGGAATTGCATGTAGTTTCATATTATCACGTTGCATCCTTGTTTTGAGGTGTTTGCTTGATGTTTGGATGAATTTAGCATCAATGCCGTGCTAAAATGTTTGATATCATAACTAAATAACCGTAGCTCCAATTTTAATAAACTTTATATGTAAATGGGGTGGAAAAATGCCTAGTTTAACATGGTGCACTTTATGTTGTTGTTTAACAGCATTAAAATTGTGTTTAGTGCAGAACAGTAGCAAATTCAAAATATTGACAAGAGGATTTTCCGGAATTGTTGTTTGTTGTTCCGGCCTCATTTAAACTTGCCTAGATATGTAGTTTAATTATGCTTCACCCGTTGCCATGTTTAACAACATTTAATATTGTTTGGTAGCTTAAATGAGATTAAACTAAATATGTCAATGTCGTGTTTTGTCAATATGCAACTTGTTGGGGAACGTAGTAATTTCAAAAAAATTCCTACGCACACGCAAGATCATGGTGATGACGTAGCAACGAGAGGGGAGAGTGTTGTCCACGTACCCTCGTAGACCGTAAGCGGAAGCGTTAGCACAACGCGGTTGATGTAGTCGTACGTCGTCACGATCCGACCGATCCAAGCACCGAACGTACGGCACCTCCGAGTTCAGCACACGTTTAGCTCGATGACGATCCCCGGGCTCCGATCCAGCAAAGCTTCGGGAATGAGTTCCGTCAGCACGACGGCGTGGTGACGATGATGATGTTCTACCGGTGCAGGGCTTCGCCTAAACTCCGCAACGATATGACCGAGGTGGAATGTGGTGGAGGGGGGCACCACACACAGCTAAGGAACGATCCGTAGATCAACTTGTGTGTCCTAGGATGCCCCCCGCCCCCGTATATAAAGGAGCAAGGGGGGAGGCCGGCCGGCCCTAGAGGGCGCGCCAGGAGGAGGAGTCCTCCTCCTAGGAGGAGTAGGACTCCCCCTTTCCTACTCCTACTAGGAGGGGAAAGGAAGGGGGAGAGGGGGCAGGAAAGAGGCGGGCGCCGCCCCCCCCTCCTAGTCCAATTAGGACCAGAGGGAGAGGGGGCACGTGGCCCACCCTGGCCGCCGCTCCCTCTTTCCACTAAGGCCCATGTGGCCCATTATCTCTCCCGGGGGGGTTCCGGTAACCCTCCGGCACTCCGGTTTTCTCCGAAAACGTCCGGAACACTTCTGGTGTCCGAATATAGTCGTCCAATATATCAATCTTTATGTCTCGACCATTTCGAGACTCCTCGTCATGTCCGTGATCACATCCGAGACTCCGAACAAACTTCGGTACATCAAAACTTATAAACTCATAATAAAACTTTCATCGTAATGATAAGCGTGCGGACCCTACAGGTTCGAGAACTATGTAGACATGACCTAGAACTATTCTCGGTCAATAACCAATAGCAGAACCTGGATGCCCATATTGGTTCCTACATAATCTATGAAGATCTTTATCGGTCAAACCGCATAACAACATACGTTGTTCCCTTTGCCATCGGTATGTTACTTGCCCGGGATTCGATCATCGGTATCCAATACCTAGTTCAATCTCGTTACCGGCAAGTCTCTTTACTCGTTACATGATGCATCATACCGTAACTAACTCATTAGTTACATTCCTTACAAGGCTTATAGTGATGTGCATTACCGAGAGGGCCCAGAGATACCTCTCCGACAATCGGAGTGACAAAACCAAATCTCGAAATACGCCAACCCAACATCTACCTTTGGAGGCACCTGTAGTACTCCTTTATAATCACCCAGTTACGTTGTGACATTTGATAGCACCCAAAGTGTTCCTCCGGTAAACGGGAGTTGCATAATCTCATAGTTTTAGGAACATGTATAAGTCATGAAGAAAGCAATAGCAATATACTAAACGATCAAGTGCTTGGCTAACGGAATGGGTCATGTCAAACACATCATTCTCCTAATGATGTGATCCCATTAATCAAATGATAACACATGTCCATGGTCGGGAAACATAACCATCTTTGATTAATGAGCTAGTCAAGTAGAGGCATACTAGTGACTGTATATTTGTCTATGTATTCACACATGTATCATGTTTCCGGTTAATACAATTCTAGCATGAATAATAAACATTTATCATGATAAGAGGAAATTTATAATAACTTTATTATTGCCTCTAGGGCATATTTCCTTCAGTCTCCCACTTGCACTAGAGTCAATAATCTAGATTACATAGTAATGATTCTAACACCCATGGAGTCTTGTTGCTGATCATGTTTTGCTCGTGAGAGAGGCTTAGTCAACGGATCTGCAACATTCAGATCCGTATGTATCTTGCAAATCTCTATGTCTCCCACTTGGCCTTGGTCCCGGATGGAATTGAAGCGTCTCTTGATGTGCTTGGTCCTCTTGTGAAATCTGGATTCCTTTGCCAAGGCAATTGCACAAGTATTGACACCTAGATCGGAAATGAACTCCTTCATCCAGACTCATTCATTCGCTGCTTCCGAAGCAGCTATGTACTCCACTTCACATGTAGATCCCGCCACGATGCTTTGTTTAGAACTGCACCAACTTACAGCTCCACTGTTTAATAAAAACACGTATCCGATTTGCGATTTAGAATCGTCCGGATCAGTGTCAAAGCTTGCATCGACGTAACCATTTACGACTAGCTCTTTGTCACCTCCATATATGAGAAACATATTGTAGGATCGTTGAAGGCAAGAGTGTCTAGAGGGGGGGGGGGTGATTAGACAACTCGACAAGATAAAAGTTTATGCCTTTTGATTAACATGAATTCTTAGCAAGTTCATAATGAAGATCAAGTCAAGCATCATGCATACAAGTCGAGCAACATACTAAGCATGCAATTCTAGAGTATAGGGCAGCGGAAAGTAAATTGCATGAATAGTAAGGGAGAGATTGTGAAGAGCAAACGCAATTTGGAGACACGGAGATTTTTCTCGTGGTTCCGATAGGTGGTGCTATCGTCAATCCACGTTGATGGAGACTTCAACCCACGGAGGGTAACGGCTGCGAGAGTCCACAGAGGGCTCCACCCACAAAGGGTCCACGAAGAAGCAACCTTGTCTATGCCATCATGGCCTACGTCCACGGAGGACTAGCCTTACTCGGGGTAGATCTTCACGAAGTAGGCGATCTCCTTGCCCTTACAAACTCCTTGGTTCAACTCCACATCATGACGGAGGCTCCCAAGCGACACCTAACCAATCTAGGAGGCACCACCTCCAAAAGGTAATAGATGGGGTTGGTGATGATGAACTCCTTGCTCTTGTGCTTCAAATGATAATCTCCCCAACACTCAACTCTCCTCACTGATTTTGCTGTGGTGGAAGAAAGGATTGAGTGGAAAGCAACTTGGGAAGGCTAGAAATCAAGTTTCATATAGTGGGAGTGGAGCAACTTGATCTGAACACAAGGGTAGGAAGTTTTCTTCTCGTAAATGTAAGGTAGGAGTGGTAGTTCTTTCGATGGCTCTCTCCACGAATGAAGAGGAGGTGGAGGGGTATTTATAGCCTCCACACAAAATCCAACCGTTACACACATTTGACCAATCTCGGTCAGACCGAAGTTGACAACTCGGTGGGACCGAAAGTTCAAATCTTGTGAACGTTGGGATTTTCGGTGGGACCGAAAATACAATCTCGGTTAGTCCGATTCTTCCAAAGTCTAGGGTTTGCCAATCTCGGTGGGACCGACTTTCTCATCTCGGTGACACCGATTTGAGTCTGAATGTTCTGAAGCTTGGCAACACCAATTTCGTATGACCGAGTTTGGAATCGGAAAATCCGAAATTCTTAGGGTTTGGCTATATGGCTGAGGTGGTTCATCTCGGTGTGACTGGTTTGGAATCGGTGGGACCGAGATTACTTATGAGTTTATGTTGGAATGAAAGATTGCTGATAGTTTGAGAGATAAATCATTAAGCACTTAGAGCAACCAGATCATCATCATAACCTCATCCCCTTTTAATAGTATTGGCTTTCCTATGGACTCAATGTGATCTTGGATTACTAAACCAAAAATGGAGTCTTGAGCTTTTGCCAATCCTTTCCTTAGTATCTTAGGGGTTCACCTTTCTAGTCCTTTTGCCATGCCAGAGTGATTGACTTTCCTGAAACATACTTGATAAAAGCATTAGTCCAACCACAAAGTATGTTGTCATTAATTACCAAAACCACCTAGGGAGCAAATGTGCTTTCAATCTCCCCCTTTTTGGTAATTGATGGCAACACACAGAAAAAGATATCAAAGCTTACTGAAAGAAAGACAGGATAATCATTAAAGCTTTGACAAACATGTAGTACACAAGCTCCCCCTACAGGTGTGCAAGATTCTAGGTTTTGGTTTTGGACTGCCACAAGCACACATGAGAGAAAAGCAAGATGTGCTACATGCAGCTTGGCTATATGCATCAGAGCGGATGAAGGTAAATGAGAGATGACACATATGTGCATGGTGATTTCTTGCAAAAGTATTCACAAGCAAGTCACCATCATGCACATTCTGCAAGATACATATACTTACCCTGAAGTTCCTTGGTATTGTACCTGAAGAAATAAACTTGGGAAAACAAGGTTAGATAACACAAGAATAGTTCTTCAACCAATAGCAAGAACATCAAGAGTACCAAGCCAGGGATGACATGTATAAAGAGTGTCTCATGTTGAGCACTAGCTTGAATCAGCCAACATGTCTCCCAAGACTAAAAGATTTTCAATGAGCTCTGAGAGAATTTTGCTTTTCATAAGATACCAATTGTGATCTTTTAAGATACCAATTGTATAAGGTACCAATTGTACTTTTCAGAAGATACCCATAGTGAGAGCAAGAGAAGCAAAATCAAGAGAGTAATGCCAAATGTATTATCACAGTGAAATATATGGCAAAGCTTTGATGTGATCCTCTCCCCCTTAAGGTAAGATTGTTCTTCTTCCTTTAAAATATCTTTTCGCCTCTTATCCTCCAATCTTCCCTTAAGCTCCCCCTAAATCTTCTCCCCCTTTGACATCAAGTGCCGAAAAGGACAGTAAACCAGGAAGGGCAGGAAGGATGGAAGGAAAGAAGTGGGTTCATTAAGAATCACAACTGAGCAAATTAAGTATGCAGAAGAGATCATTTAGATGAGCTGTAGAATATGATATCCTGGTGAATGTAAATCGGTGACACCGAATTGAGATGGATCGGTGAGTCCGAAAGTCAGAGACTTAGGGCAGATCCCTTTTTTTTCAGTCAGACCGAAGTGATTGAATCGGTGACGCCGAGTTTAATTCCAAGGAAATTCAGATATAGTTCAGCTCACTTTGCAAGGAATGTTTCTGAAGATTTGCAATGAATCTGTAAATTATTTTCAGGGAATTTATCAGAGCTAAAGAATATACACAAGAACAGAAGAAACAGAAATGAAAAAGTTTGCTAGATGAATTTTTTTAAAAAAAAAAAATAAGCAAGAAATCTCAATGAGAGAGCATAAGAGAAAGACAGAAAAACTCCAAAACATATGTACTTCATCTAGATAGGGGTCGGCGACTAGGTCACCTATGTTTGAGTATATTGACTTAGGAGTCAAATGAGAACATTTGATCATAGGTCATACTCATCGTTTAAGCTCAAAATGGGGTTACCATTTTTCGATTAAGCATTTGATGTGATCACATCTTTTGAAGCTGCTTGTACTCATGACTTTGAGCAAAGCTTTTTCAAGATGTGAAAGACATACCTTGGGCTTGTTGTTGCTTGTTCTCATGTAGGTGAACTTGATGTAGATGCTCATAGAATGTGAAGTTGGAGCTCCATTTCCAATTGTATAGTTCATCTTCCTACATGGGTTAGGCAAGCAAGGAAATACTCTAGAATATCCAATGTGACACGAGTGAAGTACTAGAAGTGTAAGGTGTCAAAAAGGATATGTGGAATTTCGTTCCTTGAACTCAACATCCCAAAGAGCTAGATACTTGGTCAATGACAAGATTACTCATGATTTGAGCGAGTGTGATAATCTTGTAGAATGTAGACCATCCAAGTACCTGCAAGGAGTTAGATGCAATACAAGGGGGCAAATGTGTCCAAGACATATGATCATCATCATAAGAGAAATATCAAGGATTAGTCAATTAGGCTCATGCCTTGCATGCATCAATGGAGTTTTCACTCCAAGTTTGAAGCATCAATGATGTTCAACTCACTCCTTAAGCGACAAAACACTTTCTCATCAAGTGGTTTTGTGAAGATATCTGCAAGCTGTTTGTCAGTACGAACATGCTTAAGATCAATGTCACCCTTAGCAATGTGATCACGAATAAAATGGTGACGAACTTCAATGTGTTTCGTGTGAGAGTGTTGCACGGGATTGTGTCCAATCTTAATCGCACTCTCATTGTCACAAAGCAAAGGAACATGTCTCGCATGTATCCCATAGTCCTTAAGCATTTGTTTCATCCATAGCAACTGAGCACAACACGAACCAGCAGCAATATATTCTGCTTCGCGAGAGATAATGATATCGAGTTTTGTTTCTTGGATGACCAAGACACAAGGGATCGACCGAGAAATTGACATGTACCGAAGTTGACTTTCTATCTATCTTGTCTCGGCATAGTCCGAGTCGGAATAGCCAACAAGATCGAAAGAGGCCCTCTTAGGATACCAAATGCCAAAGTTAGGTGTGTGTATCAAATATCTCACAATTCTTTTAACAGCTTTAAGATGACATTCTTTAGGAGCAGCTTGATATCGAGCACACATGCATACACTCAACATTATATCAGGACGAGAAGCACAGAGATATAGTAGAGAACCAATCATGGATCGATAAACCTTTTGATCAACAGGTTCTCCATCTTTAGTCAAGTCATTATGTCCATTAGTAGGCATGGGGGTTCTCATACCTTTGCTCTCTTGCATGTTGAACTTCTTGAAGAGATCCTTGGTGTACTTAGTTTGTGAGACAAAAGTACCCTCCTTAGATTGCTTAATTTGCAACCCAAGGAAGAACTTGAGTTCACTCATCATGGACATCTCATACTTCTCCGACATAAGCTTTCCAAACTTCTCACTAAAATCAGGGTTAGTTGATCCAAAGATAATATCATCGACATATATTTGGCACACAAATAGTTCACCGTCAACCCTTTTTGTGAATAGTGTTGAGTCAATTTTACCAATCTCAAATCCTTTTTCAAGAAGAAAGCTAGTCAAGCATTTGTACCAAGCTCTAGGGGCTTGTTTAAGACCATAAAGAGCTTTGTGCAATTTGTAAACATGATTGGGCTTTTTAGGATTCACAAATCCGGGAGGTTGTTTCACAAAAACTTCCTCCTCAATTTCACCATTTAGGAAAGAACTTTTAATGTCCATTTGATAGAGAGTAATGTTATGGTGGTTGGCATAAGCAAGAAGAATGCGAATGGACTCAAGTCTAGCAATGGGGGCGTAGGTCTCACCATAGTCCATACCTTCGACTTGTGTGTAACCTTGTGCTACGAGACGAGCCTTGTTGCGGATGACTTGTCCATCTTCATCTTGCTTGTTCCGAAACACCCATTTGGTTCCAATGACGTTTTGGTCATCATTGGGCTTCTCTACCAAAGACCAAACGTTGTTCCTCTCGAAGTTGTGCAGCTCTTCATGCATAGCATTCACCCAATCCGGGTCTTCAAGCGCTTCTTCTACCTTCATAGGTTCAAGACTGGAAATAAATGAGTAATGCTCACAAAAGTTAGCTAAACGAGTTTTAGAGCGAGTGATTCTCCCGGAGTCGATGTCATTCATCATTTGTTCCACGGGATGGTCCTTCTTGACTCTTGCTCGAACTCGGGATAGCTTTTGTCGTGGTCGTGGCTGAGCTTCCTCATCATCCTCATCTTCTTCTTCATCTGTGTTGTTGGTGTTGTCTTGAGGTGGTGGAGAAGGAGGTTGTGGTGGATCTTCTTGTCGCACTTCCTCATCTTGGTGAGTTCCACTTGTGGAAGCCTCCATGTTGCCTTGAGGTTCACCTTGCCGTGAGGTAGGGGCTCCACATATGTAGATGAGGTACTCTCCTTCACTTCCATGGGACGAATCTTTCCAATGGATAAATCTTGAATGGCTTCCGATGGGTCCTTGTCTCCTACATCAATAGGCATTTGCTCTACTTGCGAGCCATTAGATTCATCAAACTTCACATCTACCGTCTCTTCAACCTTTCGGGTGAAATTATTGTAGACACGGTAGGTGTGAGAGTTCGATCCATAACCGAGGAAAAAGCCTTCATGAGTTTTAGGAGCAAATTTAGACCGACGATGCTTATCAAGAATATAGCACTTTGAACCAAAGACACGAAAATATCCCACTTGGGGTTTGTTACCCGTAAGAAGCTCGTATGAAGTCTTGCCGAGGAGCTTGTGAAGATAAAGTCTGTTGATGGCATGACAAGCTGTCTCGACGGCTTCACCCCAGAAGTGTTTTGGTGTCTTGTATTCATCAAGCATTGTCCTCGCCATTTCAATGAGCGTTCGGTTCTTCCTCTCAACAACCCCGTTTTGTTGAGGTGTGTACGTAGCTGAGAACTCATGTAGAATTCCTTCCTCATCGAGAAAAGAGTCCACATGGCGTTCTTGAACTCCGTTCGTTGTCACTCCGAACCTTTTTGATCTTCACCTCAAATTGATTACGAGCCTTTCTAGCAAAGGTTTTGAAGATTTTCGAACCTGCGATTTGTCATCAAGGAAAAATACCCACGTAAATCTGGAAAAGTCATCAACAATAACTAGACCAAAGGAGTTACCACCAAGGCTTTTGTAAGCATTGGGACCAAGAGATCCATATGAAGAAGCTCAAGCGGTCTCCTTGTGGTCATGATATTCTTCACGGGATGACTTCCACCTACTTGTTTTCCTGCTTGACATGCACTGCAGAGTCTATCTTTGTCAAACAAAACATCTTTAACACCAAGAATGTGATCACCTTTGATTAGCTTATCTAAATTTCGCATACCAACATGTCCAAGCCTTCTATGCCAAAGCCAACCTTTAGCAGATTTAGCAATAAAGCAAGTTCTAGGTTGAGCTTTCTTAGTGAAATCGACAATGTATAGGTCACCTCTACGAATGCCAGTAAAGACCATGTTATGATTGTCACTACGAAAAACTTGGCAATCTACTTTGGTGAATAGCACGTTGAATCCAAAGTCAGCTAATCTAGACACGGAAAGTAAATTGTATCCAAGAGATTCAACAAGCATGACATTTTTAATGGAGCTATCATGAGATATGGCCACCTTACCAAGGCCAAGTACCTTACCCTTGGAGTTGTCTCCAAAAGTCACATACTTCCGTGGACCATCATTCTTTGTAAGCTCTCGAAACATGTCTTCATCTCCGGTCATGTGATCGGTGCATCCACTATCAAGAATCCACTCTTTTCCACCGGATATGTAGTCTCTCAGATTTGCCATAAGACTGAGACTCTTCATGATCTTGTCTAGCTCGGTGTCCGAATCGGAGTAATCGTCATCATGCTCGTGCTCATCATCATATTGACACATAGATAATTCATCATCAATACCTAGGTCAATTTGACAATGACTTGCATCAGTTTTGTCAGAGTGACGATAATCATCGGAATGCAATACAAGAGCATTTCTTATTCGAACATTGATAAAACCGGGATCACCCTTCTTTTTCATCAGATCACGAAGCTCAAAGAAGCATTTATCAAAGTTGGGATCTTTGGGGCGCAACATATCAAATTCAACCGTCTTGTATAGAATTTCATCAAGACCTCTCAAAGAGTAGTCCGGATAAAGTTCTTCCAAGAACTTCCACATAGCATGGGCGCACTCAAAGTTTGTGACAAGCTTAAGCAAGTTATCCGGCAAGCCTCTAATGATAAGATTGACAGTTCTAAGGTTACGAAGCAAATCAAGCTCTTCATCCATAGTAGGGTGCAAGGGGTCAAATGGTGGTACATATGGGGTTTCAACATATTTGCGCAAGTTGTACACCTTAAAGATAGCAAGCATTTCAATCCTCCACGAGTTATAGGACACTCCATCAAGAATAGGCACTCTATGACTAACACTCCCAAACGTAGACACGTCCATCTTCCTCCAATGGTGTGCAAACCAAAGCAATGGAGACCAATGCTCTGATACCAATTGTAGGATCGTTGAAGGCAAGAGTGTCTAGAGGGGGGGTGATTAGACAACTCGACAAGATAAAAGTTTATGCCTTTTGATTAACATGAATTCTTAGCAAGTTCATAATGAAGATCAAGTCAAGCATCATGCATACAAGTCGAGCAACATACTAAGCATGCAATTCTAGAGTATAGGGCAGCGGAAAGTAAATTGCATGAATAGTAAGGGAGAGATTGTGAAGAGCAAACGCAATTTGGAGACACGGAGATTTTTCTCGTGGTTCCGATAGGTGGTGCTATCGTCAATCCACGTTGATGGAGACTTCAACCCACGGAGGGTAACGGCTGCGAGAGTCCACGGAGGGCTCCACCCACGAAGGGTCCACGAAGAAGCAACCTTGTCTATGCCATCATGGCTACGCCCACGGAGGACTAGCCTTACTCGGGTAGATCTTCACGAAGTAGGCGATCTCCTTGCCCTTACAAACTCCTTGGTTCAACTCCACATCATGACGGAGGCTCCCAAGCGACACCTAACCAATCTAGGAGGCACCACCCTCCAAAAGGTAATAGATGGGGTTGGTGATGATGAACTCCTTGCTCTTGTGCTTCAAATGATAATCTCCCCAACACTCAACTCTCCTCACTGATTTTGCTGTGGTGGAAGAAAGGATTGAGTGGAAAGCAACTTGGGAAGGCTAGAAATCAAGTTTCATATAGTGGGAGTGGAGCAACTTGATCTCAACACAAGGGTAGGAAGTTTTCTTCTCAGAAATGTAAGGTAGGAGTGGTAGTTCTTTCTGATGGCTCTCTCCACGAATGAAGAGGAGGTGGAGGGGTATTTATAGCCTCCACACAAAATCCAACCGTTACACACATTTGACCAATCTCGGTCGGACCGAAGTTGACAACTCGGTGGGACCGAAAGTTCAAATCTTGTGAGCGTTGGGATTTTCGTGGGACCGAAAATACAATCTCGGTTAGTCCGATTCTTCCAAAGTCTAGGGTTTGCCAATCTCGGTGGGACCGACTTTCTCATCTCGGTGACACCGATTTGAGTACGAATGTTCTGAAGCTTGGCAACACCAATTTCGTATGACCGAGTTTGGAATCGGAAAATCCGAAATTCTTAGGGTTTGGCTATATGGCTGAGGTGGTTCATCTCGGTGTGACTGGGTTTGGAATCGGTGGGACCGAGATTACTTATGAGTTTATGTTGGAATGAAAGATTGCTGATAGTTTGAGAGATAAATCATTAAGCACTTAGAGCAACCAGATCATCATCATAACCTCATCCCCTTTTAATAGTATTGGCTTTCCTATGGACTCAATGTGATCTTGGATCACTAAACCAAAAATGGAGTCTTGAGCTTTTGCCAATCCTTTCCTTAGTATCTTAGGGGTTCACCTTTCTAGTCCTTTTGCCATGCCAGAGTGATTGACTTTCCTGAAACATACTTGATAAAAGCATTAGTCCAACCACAAAGTATGTTGTCATTAATTACCAAAACCACCTAGGGAGCAAATGTGCTTTCACATATCCTTAGTCCTTTTCAGGTATTTCAGGATGTTCTTGACCGCTGTCCAGTGATCCACTCCTGGATTACTTTGGTACCTTCCTGCCAAGCTTATTGCTAAGCATACGTCAGGTCTGGTACACAGCATTGCATACATGATAGAGCCTATGGCTGAGGCATAGGGAACATCTTTCATTTTCTCTCTATCTTCTGCTGTGGACGGGCATTGAGTTTGACTCAACTTCACAGCTTGTAGCACGGCCAAGAACCCTTTCTTTGCCTGATCCATTTTGAACTTTTTCAAAATTTTATCAAGGTATGTGCTTTGTGAAAGTCCTATTAAGCGTCTTGATCTATCTCTATAAATCTTCATGCCCAATATGTAAGCAGCTTCACCGAGGTCTTTCATTGAAAAACTTATATTCAAGTATCCCTTTATGCTATCCAGAAATTCTATATCATTTCCAATTAATAATATGTCATCTACATATAATATCGAGAAATGCTCTGAGCTCCCACTCACTTTCTTGTAAATACAAAGCTTCTCCAAAAGTCTCAGATAAAACCATATGCCTTGATCACACTATCAAAGCGTTTATTCCAACTCCGAGATGCTTGCACCAGTCCATAAATGGATCGCTGAGTTTGCACACTTTGTTAGCACCTTTTGGATCAACAAAACCTTCGGCTGCATCATATACAACTCTTCTTCCGTAAATCCATTCAAGAATGCAGTTTTGACATCCATTTGCCAAATTTCATAATCATGAAATGCAGCAATAGCTAACATGATTCGGACAGACTTAAGCATCACTACGGGTGAGAAAGTCTCATCGTAGTCAACCCCTTGAACTTGTCGAAAACCTTTCGCAACAAGTCGAGCTTTATAGACAGTTACATTACCATCAGCGTCAGTCTTTTTCTTAAAGATCCATTTATTCTCAATGGCTTGCCGATCATCGGGCAAGTCAACCCAAAGTCCATACTTTGTTTTCATACATGGATCCCATCTCAGATTTCATGGCCTCTAGCCATTTTGCGGAATCTGGGTTCATCATCGCTTCCTCATAGTTTGTAGGTTCATCATGGTCAAGTAACATGACTTCCAGAATAGGATTATTGTCGGTGTACTAAAGTAGGGGGTACCTTAGTACCCCGAACTTGTGCACGGCGTCATGGCGTCCGTGGCAAGGCTCAAGGCCCGCCAAGACCCTCCACTATTCATATTACTTCCATTCAAGAACAAAGTGTTAACCGAGAAGACAAAGCCCCGGCAAGAGAAACTTGCCGGGAAGGATAAGACCCGGCAAGAGGAGCTTGCCGGAAGGCCAACCAAGGCACTTTGAAAACTTGCGCGATGCACGCGACGTCCGGCAAGACCCGACGAGCGGCAAGCTTGCGGGTGCGACAAGACAGAGACCACGGCAAGGCGCTTGCCGCGGCGAAGCCACCACTCCGCGCCCATGCTCCAGCACATCCGACGACGTGTCGCCGCAGGATCGCTTCTGGTGCACGTGGCGGGCGGCTGTGCAGCTAAGCGGTGCGAGGTGGCAAGTGAAGATGACTAGGAGGCCATCGTGGCGATCGGTGGCGCCCCTAACGGTCGCTTCCGGCAATGTTGGAGCGACCGGACAGGCATTAAATGCCCTTGTCCCCTGCCGTCAGAGTTAGGTAGGGGACACTGTAGATAGCACTTGTACCAACCCGCGTTTTTACGTTTTTACCCCTCTCTCTGCGTTGCCACTTGTCGGTGACCCCTTTAGACTATAAAAAGGAGGCCCATGCGCACGTAGAAGGGGTTCGAATCATTCGAGACCACAGCATACCCACGCTTTTGAGCAAGAACAGAATAGAAATACAAAGCAGCAGTAGAAGTTTTATCTCTCCGGAGAGCTCCGAAGCTGGGTAAAATCCCTCGCGCCCTCGACCTCGATCTGCTCTTCGTGCACCCTCCACTCCCTGCCGGACCGAGAAGGGGCCCCTGCCCCATAGGTGCTCGTTTTCCCCACGACATCTTTGGCGCGCCAGGTGGGGGGCGTCGAGGTTGTGCGAACCTGATCCGGTCTCCGCGCGCGCTACATCAACATCTTGATCGACATGCCACCGAAGAAGAAGCCTTCGGAGGTGGCCGCTCCGTCTGTCGGGGTCGCTCTTGTCTCTGTGGCCTCGAGCACCTATGGGGCACTAGGGGCCCCTTCTGGTTCGGCAAGGGAGCGGGGATCGAGCGCAGAGCCGATCGAGGTCGGACGCGCGCGGGGAGACGGGCGATCTTTACCCTGCTTCGGGGCTCTCCGGAGAGATAACACCCCTACTGCTGCTTTGTGTTTGTTATTTGATCTTGCTCGGGCGTGCGAGCGTATGGTGGTGCTGTGGGTGTCGAATGGACCGAACCCCCTCTACGTGCGCATGGGCCTCCCTTTTATAGTCTGAAGGGGGTACCCACAGGTGGCAGCGTAGGAAGAGGGGGTAGAAAGGTAAAATCGCAGGTTGGTGCAACGATGCACAACAAAGTGCCCTACCTAACTCGACGTCGGGGACAAGGGCATTAAATGCCCGTTCGGTCGCCCCAACAGTGCAGGAGGAGTGACCGTTAAGTGAGCCTCCGGTTGCCACGATGGCGCCCCTGTCAGCTCCTTTTGCCACCTCGATCCGTATGGCTGCGTAGTGCCTCGCCACGTGCCCTTGGGATGGCCTGGTGATGACGCGTCACTGGGCGCGCTGGAGTTGGGTGGCAGCCTTGCCGCGGCAAGTGCTTCGCCGCGGGCCTCTTGTTGTGCCGGCAAGCTTGTTGCCGCTGGGCTTGCCTTGGGCCTTGGGCGCCGCGGCAAGTCTTCTGGTGGTGCCTCGGTTGGCCTTCCCGGCAAGCTCCTCTTGCCGGGGCCTTCGTTCTCTTAGTTAGTACTTTCTTGAATGGCAGTAATAAAGAATGGTGGAGAGCCTTGCCGGGCGTCCGGCAAGCCTCGCCGCGGGGGTGGTGCGACTGCCCGTGCACAAGTTCGGGGTACTAAGGTACCCCCTACTTTAGTACACCGACAGGAGCCCCCGGGCCTGGGCCATACACGGTGCTGAGTGTTGTTGGGCCAGGCCCAAAACAGTGCACGGGCACGCGTGGCCTAGGTCCGCACAGCAACGGGCTCCGCGCCCACCGCGCTCCCTCGCAACGGCACGCGTCGATTGCGTCGTCATGGGAGACGTGGGTGGCGCGTGCGATCTTTAAGGCATCTACCCCCGTGATCATGGCGCAGGGCGAGATCACTTCATCCGTCACCCCGGCTCTGCTTTTTCACCACGCGGCTCTCATGCGTGGGGGGTCGTGGGCGGCGAAGGTGGGAGACCGAGCCGTCACGGGCGAGGATGGCGATCCGGCCCCGCTCCTCTGCCCTCCTCGCTCCCTGATTGGCTGAGCGGGGCGGCTGAGCCCCCACCTCGTCCTTTAAAAGGGGCGGAAGGGGAGCACAATAGTCTCGCACTTCCTCTTCTCCCTTCGTCTTCAACTTCCGTTACTCTTCCTCTCATCTGCCATGGAGGGAGGGAATCCTGGTCCTTCAACGGTGGCAGCGAGGGTTGCCTCCAGGCAGCGTGCCTCTCCCTATCCCGCACCTGTGGTGGCGGAGCCGGCCACGAGGGGGAGAGGGAGGGGGCGAGGCCGTGGACGAGGTCGAGGACGTGGTCGAGGCGCTCGGGGGAGAGGCGGCCGGGGCGATGCACCTCCCCCGTCTCCGCCGGCGGCTCCTTTCCTCGAGGCGGTCCACACCGGAGACGATCCCTGGGAGTTCTTCATCAAGCTGCGACGAGCACCTCATCGCCGTCTCTGGCTGCCGGCCCCGTTCGCGAGTGCGATGGAGCCGGATCCGCCCGAGATGTTGGAGTTGTGCATGAGGGGCTGCGGGATCAGTGGCACTCGAGTGAGTGTCGTATCCCCAGCCCCCGGCGTGATGTACTTCGACCGAGGGTGGAAGATGTTCGCCCGCATCTACAGCTTGACGGCGGGGTTTACACTCCATTTCAAGTTAATGGAGGGCGACCTTCTCGCCGTCAAGGTCTTCGGGGACTCCGGCACCCGGGCGAGATGCTGCGTGGACAGCTCCTCCGATAGCGAAGGTCCCTCCGAGCGAGAGTGACGAGGAGGGAGCGCAGCGGCGACGGCGAGGATGGCGGGTCCGACTAGGCGTCGGACGCTGCCTCATGGCGCCACCGGCGACCCCATCATCCGGTCGCGCGGCCTTGAACTCCCCGGGCCGTCTCCTTGGGCGGCTGGCGAGGGAGGCTGCGGAAGAGGAAGAGGGTGGCGGCAAGGCCGTCAAGTCGAGTACGAGGGCGAGGAGCCCTCGACACAGGCCGACGTTCGCCGCCCGTCTTCAAGCTCTGCCTCCGGCGCCTCAGCCTCCGCCAAGCTCCTGGCCGGCCCCCGGGAAGTTCTCTTGGTGTCTTCTGGCGCCCGTAGCTCTCCTAGGCGCCCCTTTTGCCCTCCCCAGCAAGCTTCTCTTGCCGGGGCCTCCTTGACCTACCTCCTGAACAGAGAAACAGGAGGGGGATTACGGGCACGTTATCTTTTAATTTGTAAGCCTTCGGGCCTTAGCTGTATTTAAAATCTGTAATCCTCTCTATCATGTTTTTCATCCTCTTATGGACTTGTACTAAACTGGGATGTTTTTAATGAAACGAGGGGAACGCTTGCCGGACCAAGTCCTTTACTTGATTTTGTGCTTTGTACATTCCTACCCTACGCTTCTAGGGGACTTGCCGGAGCGAACACACTTGCTTTGAGTCTGGGCGCCAAGAGCCCATTGGCGGTGTTGCTTCCGGCAAGAAACCTTGCCGGGCCAGTTGCAGCGCGCTTGTGTTGTAGAGCGGACTCGGAAACAGATCAAGGGCGCAACATGGCCGCGACTCGGCTCCTCCGCGCACAGGCTTCTTTTTACAAAGCACACTCGTTCAAGGACACGGCCCCGCCTTCCCTGGCCCACAAGAGGATGCATGACGAGGGATGATGAAAAAAGAACTTATCTGACTCCGTAGTCCCCCGGCAATCTCAGCTTGCCGGGGGAGGGACCTTGGCCTTCGCAGCACCCGGCAACTCCGGCTCTGGCAAGACCTAGGTGCTGGTGCGCCTTCTTTGGTCCTTGTCGCCGACGCCGCGGCCTCCGGGGGTCCTGGCCCATCGCGAAGGAGCTTTGGCACTCGCAGCCCCCAGTGAAGCTGGCTTGACGGGGCCTGTGCGCCAGCGCGCCCTTCTGGCTTCTCCTTGTCACTGTGATCATAGCCACGAAAACAACTGAGACAGCGCTGTAATAAGTTATTCTTTCATGGTGTGACTCTACCACGCGATGCCATGCTTTGCCCTTCGTATGTTTACACTCTACGCTTCTAGGGAACTTGCCAGCGCTAACACACTTGCTGAATGCAGGATATCAGCAGCCCGCTGGCGGTGTTATCTCCGGCAAGAAACCTCCTCGGGCCAGTCGCAGTGCACTTGAATTGTTGAGCGGACTCGGAAACAAATCAAGGACGCAACTCGGCCGCGAGTCAGTTCCTCCGCGCACAAGTTTCTCATACGATGGTCGTCCCACGGCAAGGCTTGCTATGTTACGCCCTCTGTTCCGTTGTATCCCTCGTACGTTTTTAAACCTACGCTTCTAGGGAACTTGCCGGCGCTGACACTCTTGCTGAGTGCGGGACGTCAGCAGCCTGCTGGCGGTGTCGTATCCGGCAAGAAACCTTCTCGGGTCAGTTGCAGTGCACTTGTATTGTTGAGCGGACTCAGAAACAAAGCAAGGACGCAACTTAACCCCGAGTTGGTTCCTCTGCGCACAGGTTTTTCGTACAAAGGATAAACGTTCGAGGGACATAACACAAGGCTATAGGACTAAAAAGTGCTCTGTACAAAAGCTCGGGCGACTTAGCTTTTCCGTCTTCAGCAATCCGACGGGGCCGTGCTTCTTTCCTGATCTCCGCCACCCCCTTGTATGTTCTCTTCCTCACGCTTTAGGGGAACCATCTGGCGCAAACACACTTGCCGAGCGCAGGGCATCAGCAGCCCGCTGGCGGTGTTGCCTCCGGCGGGAAGAACTCGTCGGGCTGGTTGCGATGTGTTTTTATCGTCGAGCGGACTCGAAGCGGATCGATGGCGCAACCTAACCACGATTCGACCCCTCTGCGCTCGGGTTCTTCATACAAGGTATGGGCTTTCAGGAAGCACAACTCAAAAGTTCGAAGTTTGGCAGCTTTCTTGGCCTTATCGGCCGGTAGAGCTCGATGGCGCATCCTCGACGGCAGCGCGGCACTCCGGAGAGGCGGTCTTGTCGGAGTGAGCGCCAGAGCTGTTCTCGCCGGGCTTAGCCTTTGGTTGGTCTGCCTTTGCCTTCTCGTACTTGCCGGTGGAGCTCGATGGTGCATCCTCGACGGCAGCGCAGCACTCCGGGGAGCTGCGCTTGCCGGAGTGGGCATCAGAGCTATCCTTGCCGGACTGGGCTTTCTTCTTCCCCCGGTGAGCTTCAGCGGCAGGTGGCTCGCGTTCTGCTGCGGCCGCTGCTTCCCGGTAGATCCTGTCGGCGCAGATGAGTGCATCCCTCTTGTTGCCTTGGACAGAAATGACACTCCTCGGGCCGGGCATCTTGAGCACATTGTATGCGTAGTGAGAGGCCGCCATGAACTTGGCGAGTGCGGGTCGGCCGAGTATCCCGTTGTAGGGTAAAGGGATATTAGCCACATCGAACGTGACCCTCTCAGTCCTGAAGTTCAGTTCGCTGCCGAACGTCACTAGCAATGTAATCTTCCCCTTTGGCTTGCTCCTTCTCGGATTTATTCCTTGAAAGGCACCAGTTTCTTCGAGCTCGCTGTCGGGGATCTGGAGCTTCTTGAGTACTGCGGAGGAAATCAAGTTCAGGCCGGCCCCGCCATCAACCAGCATCTTCGTGACCTTGAGGTTGCGGATCGTTGGTGAAACCAACATCGGCAAGCACCCGACCGCAGTGACACGATCAGGGTGGTCCTCAACGTCGAAGACGATGGGCATGCTGGACCACTTCAGAGGCCTGCGTGCCTCGACAGACGGCTCCGTTGCATTCACTTCTCGCACCCATTGTTTGAGTTGGCGGTGTGAGGTGTGCAGGGAGGCACCGCCGTCGATGCACAACACTTCTGTCGCCTTCTGAAATTCTTGATCATCAGTCTCATCTTCCTCCATCTCTTCATCCTCATCTTCATCTTCGTCCTTGTCGCGGCCGCGGGGAGGCCTGTCTCCTTGCCGCGTTTTGGCCTTGCCGCGGTTCCCTCCCCGGGCGGGAAGCTTCTTGACGGATCCTCCGCCACCTCCCTGGGCTCTCTCCTTATCACGGCGCTCGTATTCAGCCTTCTGCAGCTCCGCCATCTGCTCTACTTTTTTTCAGGTTTGGAGGTCATGGCCTTTGGTGCGGTGAATCTTGCAATAGCGCTTGCCAGAGCCATCCTGCTTGTCGGCGGCTGCTACAGCCTCGCCGGAGTCGTCGGTTTTGGCCTTGTCGGAGCCGCCTCCGTTGCCGGAATGCTCAACAGCTAGCACATCCTTAGCTTTCCTCTTCCTATTGCTCCGCCTCCGGTTCTTCCTTGCCGGGGCGGCATCCTCACTGTCAGATCCTTCTGCTCCAGCAATCTCACCGGGGATTTTCCTCCCCTCCTCAGCCCGTGCACACTTGTCGGCCAGAGCGTAAAGCTCGCTGACATCTCTGATCTTGCACATCGCCATCTCCTCCCTCATCCTGCGGTTACGCACGTTCTGATGAAACGCGCTAATAACCGCGGCAGGGTGGACGTCTGGGATGTTGCGTTGCACCTGGCTGAATCTTTGTATATATTTTGCGAGGGCTCCCCTCATACTGGACGAGCAAGTGGAGGTCACTCTCCTGGCCATGAGGCTTGTGGCCACCCGTGAAGGCGCCGACAAACTGATGGCACAGGTCCGCCCATGAGGAGATGGAGCCGTCCGGCAAGTGCATGAGCCAAGATCTGACGTTGGGCTTGAGTACCAGCGGGAAGTAGTTGGCGAGATCTTTCGTCGCGCCCTCCGCAGCCTGCACCGCGATGGTGTAGATGCCGAGGAACTCCGACGGTGTATCCTGCCGCCGTACTTCTCGGCACGCGTCGCTTGAAGTTCTTGGTTTTGGGCCACTGGACTTGCCGTAGCTCGCGGGTGAACGCGGGGCAACCTGCCGCGTACGGCAAGTCGCCTGGTTCTCCGGGTGCGTGCGCGTCAACAGCGGGCCCAGCGCGCTAGTCAGATTGACGTCGCGCTTCTCTTCGGCGCTCGATGCAAGTGCGAGCGTCTTCGTGCCGTCGTTCCTGGAGAACGTGGCGCTGATCGCGGCGAGTTCGCGGGTCCGACGATGCGGTGGAGTCGGCGTCAAGGTTGGTCCGGCGAGCTGGCGATCTTGGCCTTTGGGGCTGGGAGCGCCGCAAGCGGCACCCAGCCGTCTCTGTCGGCGCCGGCCTGCGTCGGGGCGTCTTGCCGGGGCCTCAACGCGCTCGGCCGCCGGGGCTTGTCGCCGTTAGCGAAGCCGATGAGGCTGTATATGGCCATCGTCCAGTCGTCGATCTTGTGCGGCGCCGGAGGGTAATCTAGAAGCAGCTGGGCTCGGGCCAGCGCTTCCTCTGCTGTCTTGGGCGGCGGTGGTGATGAACGGCGCGAGGAGCGGGATCTGCTTGGGCTCCCAACTGGATTGGGAGGTGCAGCACTCGTCCCGGGCGATCAGATCTCGCTTCGCGCCAAACATGCGGCGTGCATCTTGACCTCGGCGCCCCGCGACCCACCAGCTTGGCCTTGTTCCACGCGAGCACGGTGCTAGGAGCACCGGGCGTTGTTGACCTTGCACCTCCGGGAAGGGTGCGGTGTTCGCTTTCGATCGCCGACGCTATGGGCCTTGTTCTTGGATCTAGTGACGACACGAGAGCCACCGGCGGCGCCCGCTCCTCCGCCGGCGTCCACCCCACCGCCCGTTTGCTCCAGCGGTGGTGACGGAACCGATGTAGACGGAGCGGCCACCTCCGAAGGCTTCTTCTTCGGTGGCATGTTGATGAATATCTTGAAGTAGCGCGCGTGGAGACCGGATCAGATGCTCACGACCTCGACGCCCCCTACCTGGCGCGCCAAAGATGTCGGGGTCGCTCTTGTCTCTGTGGCCTCGAGCACCTATGGGGCACTAGGGGCCCCTTCTGGTTCAGCAAGGGAGCGGGGATCGAGCGCAGAGCAGATCGAGGTCGGACGCGCGCGGGGAGACGGGCGATCTTTACCCAGCTTCGGGGCTCTCCGGAGATATAACACCCCTACTGCTGCTTTGTGTTTGTTATTTGATCTTGCTCGGGCGTGCGAGCGTATGGTGGTTGAAAGTGCAACTAATCCCCGGGTGGTTTTGGTAATTAATAACAACATATATATCATTGAACTAATCATTTCTTGAGAATATTTCAGAAAGTTCGATGATATGGGTATGGCAATGACTGATGATGTGGACCCTCAAAATGCTAAGGAAAACATTGGCAAAAGCTCAAGACTCCATTTTTGGTTTAGTGATCCAAGATCACATTGAGTCCATAGGAAAGCCAATACTATTAAAAGGGATGAGGTTATGATGATGATCTGGTTGCTCTAAGTGCTTAGTGATTTATCTCTCAAACTATCAGCAATCTTTCATTCCAACATAAACTCATAAGTAATCTCGGTCCCACCGATTCCAAACCAGTCTCACCGAGATGAACCACCTCAGCCATATAGCCAAACCCTAAGAATTTCGGATTTTCCGATTCCAAACTCGGTCATACGAAATTGGTGTTGCCAAGCTTCAGAACCTTCAGACTCAAATCGGTGTCACCGAGATGAGAAAGTCGGTCCCACCGAGATTGGCAAACCCTAGACTTTGGAAGAATCGGACTAACCGAGATTGTATTTTCGGTCCCACGAAAATCCCAACGCTCACAAGATTTGAACTTTCGGTCCCACCGAGTTGTCAACTTCGGTCCGACCGAGATTGGTCAAATGTGTGTAACAGTTGGATTTTGTGTGGAGGCTATAAATACCCTCCACCTCCTCTTCATTCGTGGAGAGAGCCATCGAAAGAACTACCACTCCTACCTTACATTTCGAGAAGAAAACTACCTACCCTTGTGTTGAGATCAAGTTGCTCCACTCCCACCATATGAAACTTGATTTCTAGCCTTCCCAAGTTGCTTTCCACTCAATCCTTTCTTCCACCACAGCCAAATCAGTGAGGAGAGTTGAGTGTTGCGGAGATTATAATTTGAAGCACAAGAGCAAGGAGTTCATCATCACCAACCCCATCTATTACCTTTTGGAGGGTGGTGCCTCCTAGATTGGTTAGGTGTCGCTTGGGAGCCTCCGTCATGATGTGGAGTTGAACCAAGGAGTTTGTAAGGGCAAGGAGATCGCCTACTTCGTGAAGATCTACCCCGAGTAAGGCTAGTCCTCCGTGGGCGTAAGCCATGATGGCATAGACAAGCTTGCTTCTTCGTGGACCCTTCGTGGGTGGAGCCCTCCGTGGACTCTCGCAGCCGTTACCCTCCGTGGGTTGAAGTCTCCATCAACGTGGATTGACGATAGCACCACCTATCGGAACCACGAGAAAAATCTCCGTGTCTCCAAATTGTGTTTGCTCTTCTCCACCTCTCATTTACTATACGTGCAATTTACTTTCCGCTGCCACAACTCTAGAATTGCATGTGTAGGGTGATACTTGACTTGGTTATCATTGTGAACTTACTAAAACTTGCCCTAATCAAAAGGATAAATTTTAAGTTGTCAAGTAGTCTAATCACCCCCTCTAGACATACTTCCGATCCTACAAGTGGTATCGAGCTTTGGTCTCCATTGGATTGGTTTCCATTGCATTGACTCCATAAGCTTGGTTTCACAACCTAGGAGAGTATGGCGTCTAGTGAGGGTAATTTCCGAGAGGTCCTTACTTTGATGGTTCAAATTTTGCTAGTTGGAAGCACAAAATGAAAATGCATATTCTTGGACATAACCCCGCCGCATGGGGCATTATTTGTGTTGGCTTGCAAGGTGAGTTCTTCGAGGAAGGAAAAGTTCGGATCGCGAAGCTCTGCGGATGAGTTGCGGATGTTACAGAACAATGCTCAAGCTTGTGACATTCTCTTCAATGCTTTGTGTCCCGAGGAGTTCAACAAGATCAGCCGTCTTGAGAATGCAAAAGAGATTTGGGATACTTTGGTCGAAATGCACGAAGGTACCGAGTCCGTGAAGGAATCAAAGCTAGATGTTCTTCAAGGTCAGCTTGACAAGTTCAAGATGAAGGAAGGTGAAGGAGTCGCTGAAATGTACTCTAGGCTTACTCTCATCACCAATGAGATGGCAGGCTTAGGAAGTGAAGAAATGACCGACCGATTCATCATCAAGAAGATTCTCAGAGCTTTGGATGGAAAGTATGACACCGTGTGCACTTTGATCCAAATGATGCCAAACTACAAAGATCTCAAGCCTACCGAAGTCATTGGAAGGATTGTTGCTCATGAGATGACACTTAAAGATAAGGAAGAACTTCACAACAAGTCAAGTGGTGCTTACAAAGCTGCAGTTGAAGCTCCCACAACCTCAAGTGACAAGCTAGTTTCCAATGAAGAGATAAGCCTAATGGTGAAGAGCTTCAACAAATTCTACAAGAGTAGAAGCAAGGAAAGAAGCTCAAAGTCTAGATCATATGATGAAAAGAGATCTTCTAGTCGTGATCGAAACTGCTACAATTGTGGAAGACCGGACACTACTCAAATGAGTGTTCGACTCCCCACAAGAGAAGAGAAGAATCTCCAAGAAGAAGAAGCTCAAGAGAAGAGTCGCCTAAAAGAGAGAAGGAGTAGAGATGATCGTTATGAACGAAGATCCTCTCGGAGAAGCAAGGATTCGGAAAGGAAAGACAAGTCATCAAGGAGCTACACAAGAAGAAAACATCAAGCTCATGTTGGTGAATGGGTTTCCGGCCCGACTCCGACAATCACTCAAAGAAGCTATCACTCCAACTCCGAATCTGATCAAGATGAAGGTGTTGCGGTCTTGCTCTCGTGTCCTCCAACTCCAACTCCTATGACATATTTGATTCACCAAATGAGGGAATTGGAAGATGCTTCATGGCAAAAGGCCCCAAGGTATCACACCCTGAGTTTATTGACTTTGATAGTGATGAGGATGATTTGCTTGGTGAAGATGAGCTTTTACATGACAAATCTAGTGAGCTTAGTAATGATGAACATGCTAATAGTCTTTATAGTCGAGAAGAGTCGAATGACAATGCTATGAAGGAGATTGAGCGTCTAACTAAAGAACTAAACACTCTTAAGTTAGCTCATGAAACAACTCAAGAAGATCATAGAGAGCTCCTAAGATCTCATGAGAAGCTATGCTTCGAGAAGCTCAATCTAGAGCAAGAGCATGAGTTTCTAAAAGCTATCAATGACGATCTTCGAAAGAAGAGTTCTTCATATCTTGCCAAACGACTTCTCTTGTCTAATTTCTTGCCACCTATCAAAACTAAGCATGATAAGCATAAGAAAAATTCTTCATCTAGTAGTAACAATAATCATGCTAAATCAAATGTTGTTACTTCTAGTAATTCTCTTGATTCCACTAACAATGTTTCAAGCCAAGTTTCACTTGAGCAAGAAAATAGTCTATTGAAAGGGATTATAGAGAAAGGTATCTACAAGAGCCTTGCCGGAAGCAAGAGCTTTGAGGAAATTGTTCGCAAGCAAGGAAGACACCGGAAGAATCAAGGAATTGGTTTTGAGCGAAAGTTCAACGCCGAGGGTGTTGAATGGGAAGAAGGTCAATATCCCACTCCAAAGTTTGTTTCTCAAGAGGAGAAGTATGATCCTACTTCTTCCAATGTGGAACAAACTCAAGATGACCTTCCACCACAAGACCACAAGCTAAAAGGCAAGGACAAGCTTCAAGAGGAGATTGATGCATTTATTGAAGCACCCAAGGCCATGGTCAAGTGGGTTCCCAAGGCAACTTCAAGTTCTACTTCGACAAGCTCAACTACTACACCAAGGATTCCCATCAAGATGATGTGGATCCCAAGAAGAAGAACTAGAGAGTTCTTGAGGGTGACTCGCCAATATACTTCACTCACATTCATTTTGGCAAGGACTTGTGCAATCAACTTCCACATCTTGCACTAGTTCATGGAGTCACAAACCCTCATGTTGGTAAGTCAAGGGACAAGGTAATCATTGCTTTCATGGACATCATCTATTGTGTACTTCAATCTATGTCCATGGATATTTTTGTTTGTTCCTTGTGGGACTAACCCATGTAGGTATTGAAAGTGCCCGAATCCAAAGGATTGCTCCCAACTCTTGGTGATCTTCATCAACATTGAGCATCCACATCTTCAACATCTACATGAAGTCTTCAACGACAACCCAAGGTTAGTTTGACCCTTTAAAAGGGGTTCTCACATCAAGTGGGAGCTTTGCTCTAAAGAAATGAGCTAAAGCATCTTCTAATGATGTGAACACATTAATGTTTTATGGAAAAGTGGTAACCCCACTTGTGCTTAAACGATGAGTATGACCTATGATCAAATGTTCTCATTTGACTCCTAAGTCAATATACTCATATATAGATGACCTAGTCATCGCCAAATTGTGTGCTAGCTGTTAGTGTTTTGTTTGTGCATGTTTGACACATATTTCATTTGCTATCTTATTGTGTGAGCATGTTGGATGCATGATTTTATCCATTCGAGGACATCCATTTGTTGCTTTGGTCTTTTGGTTTTTCTTTTTGACCAAATGGATGGACAAGAATGCCTAAGTTCCTCCCCTAGCTATCTATGCTTTCTTGTCTCAAACTCTATTCATGCTTATATCACAAACTTTGAACAAGACTTTTTGGACAGACCGAGTGAGGAGCACTTTGAGCCACCGATCCGTCAAAAGCCTAACTCCCAAAACCTTCTAAGTACTTTCGGTCAAACCGATATACTCAAATCGACAGATCAAATCACTTGGATTGATCTAGGTTTTCACCTCGGTGAAACCGAAGTTAAATTTCGGCGTGATCGAAGTGAGTAATCGCACGCAGATTAACCATCTCGGTCCCACCGAAGTTTTCAAACTCGGTCCCACCGACAACCGAAGGGTATATATACCCGAGGACAGCAGCGCTGATTACTTCTTCAAAACGCTCCGCCCTCAAACCCTTCACTGCCGTCGCCGTGGTCTCCGGATCGTCTCCGCCATCACCTGTGCGCCCTCGCCGCGGGTCTCCATCGCCGTCAACGGACAATCTCATCGCGCCGTTGCCGCCATTGTGAAGCTCCACCAGATTGGGTGAGTTTCATCCCTCTCGTGCTCCAACCGCTGATTCTATGCACGATAGGTTTTGCCTAGTTTCTTGCCAAGATTAAAATCTTCCTATCCAGCAGATTAGATCATAGAACAAAATTCGAGTGAAAATTTTAGGTTAGGTTTCACGAACACATCTCGGTGTGACCGATTCTACATTCTCGGATCGACCGATTTGGCCTCTGGCCATCAGACCGCACTTTTCGGTGAAACCGAAGTTGTGCAAATCGGTAAGACCGAAGTGAGGATTTAGTGAAACCCTAGTGCTCTCGGCTAGACCGAAACCCATTTCGTCCAACCGAAAGTGGTGTGTATGGTTAGGTTTAGACACTTCGGATTCACGAATTTTAGACTCGGTCGACCGAAATGTATTCTGTGAAAACCTAAGACTAAAGTTTGAACTCATTCTTTTGCAAAATCCTCTGCAGTTTGTGATAACTCTTCTATTCGCCTATACCTACTCTATTCACAAGTTGTCGGTCATGTCCGATGGAAGTGACAATGTAACAGTCCGAATTGCCAGTTGAGATTCCAGAGGCAGTTACAAGTCCTGAAGAAAGCAGTTTTTCAGATGATGGAGAGAGAAGCACTCCAAGTGGACTGCCTACAGCTGCCACCATGGCCAGGAAGAAGAGGAATTCTGATGAGGAGGATTCTGACTTTGTTGCAGATGAGGAGATAACTTCAAAGCCAAAAAGGCAAGTGGTTGCCAAGGGCTATCAAGGGCAACAGTCAAAGAAAGGCACCAGCAAGGTAAAGAAATCCACAGCTGCAAAGAGGCTCAGCATGGAAGAAGAAACCTCCAGCAAGATCAAGAAAACTTCCAAGAGGAAGAGGCTAGTTCATGAAGAAGCTGATGATGATGATTCAGATGAGGAAGCACCCCAGCCTCCTCAGAAGCAGAAGTTGATGGGAGATGCCATCAGGGCAGGAGCACCCACAAAAGCTAAGCCATCAGCTCCAGCAAAGGCAGCCCAAGCCAAACCTGCTGCCAAGCCAAAGAAAACTGTGAGGAACATACCTGCTTCAGAAAAGAAGAAGGACAATGTGCCACCTGCAGAATCAGATGATGAGGCTCATGTTTTGCTAAAGCTCAGACAGAAACTGCCAGTTCATAATGATGCTCATCCTCGAGCTGAAAATATGAAGGAAAGGAAGGATAAAGGACTCAGGCTATGGAGGCAAGTTGATCCATATGCCACCAGGAGAAGGACAGCTGTTGACCCAAGGTTCCACACCAGAGAGCAACAAGATTTCTATGAGACAGTGCTCATGGACAAGAAGCCAATTGTTGCTGACACCAGATATGTAGACTGGGATTACATCGACAGTGAAGAGCACAGAGACTATTTCCCACATGTGCATGAGAGCTTCACTGCTTGTGGGATTGCAGAGTTTGTTGGTCAGAAACTGACTGCTTGGAATGATGAGATGATCATGCAGTTCTATGCCACCGCACACTTCTATCCAGATGGCAGAATTGTATGGATGATGAAGGACGTAGATTCCATTCAACTGTTGAAGAATGGAGAGCGTTGCTGAATGCACCAAGATCAAGGGATGATGATGTTGATGTCTATGGCATTCAAGAAAATCACGAGTCAATGAAGAACATGTACAATGAGGTACCGAGAAGGATGTTGAGATATGGAAGCTTGGATCAGTTTATTATCTTGAGCAGGTCTCCCAACCACTAACACCATTCTCGAGGCATACTTTGATGCCTAAGTCGAGACCACCGCATGATAAGAGGGTATTCTATCAACATGCTGCACATTCTAGATCGAAGACACCTTTTAAGGTGATGGACACGATAGTTGAGACTATCAAGAGGACAGCAGCAGACTGTAAGAGGTCGTGTGGGTTTGCTCCGCATATTCAGATGCTCATTAATGCCAAGTTTGGCACGGACACCTACCGTTGGATAGACCCCACTTGCCACCGCAGCTGAACATGAAGATAATGAAGTTGTGATGACCGAGGATGCTCCCACATCCGTCGAAGGACATGCTAAGTCCTGAAGCTGCCAAACAAGCTAAAGCTGAGAAGGAAGCAGAAGAAAGCCCAAGAGCGTTGGAGAACAACTTCTTGAAGCCACTCAGAGAATTGAGCTACGCCTGCCAAAGATAGTGCGTCTCGGAGAGCCTTGAGAGGATAGTTGAAGACAAGTTCCATGCTCTGGATGTCAAGTCGATCAAGTGCAGTCACCGCCAACAAGCTTGAGGCGACATTGAGGAAGCTAAGAAGGAGAAGGCAGAACTCATGAGGGAGATGGAAGATGATCTAGTCCAGATGACTATGAGCAGCCTGCTGCAGTGCCCACAAAGCCCAGATCAGCTGCTATTCCGATGGATGACCCTGTGGCTACTACATCAAGACCTCCTACAGCTCCGTCGGCCCAAAGACCAGCTCAAGATCCACTCCTCCAGCTCCACAGACTTCAGCAGAAGCTTTTGCAGATGCAGCTATCTCCACTCCATCGACGCAGCAGAGCCGCCAAGCAGAGTCCCGAGTGACGATTAGCTCTATACCTTCGAACTTTTGGTAACTTGTTGCCAAAGGGGAGAAATTGTATAGATCATAGGGCTTCGAGAGAGAGAGTGCTCGTTTTGCTCTTTCGTTTGCGGTTTTCCTTGAGATACTTTTGAGTTCTTTGAGACATTTCGTGTGTTTGATACTACGTTTGTTTCTATCTTGATGAGTGCTTGATCATACTATGCTTAATGTGTGCTTATTGCTTATCATATTCCATTCATATCTTGTATGATCACTTACTCATGTCTTGGTGATTGGGTGCATGTTATTCATTCTTATTATTTTGTGCGCTCCACCAAGATGTATGTGACATGGAAGAGTGACCCATGATCCTAATCGATTGTGCATTTGCATTCAAACGCAAATCTTAAATAATGCACAAATTTAGGGGGAGCTCTTGCTTATCACATACTTCTCAAAGCGACGATGTTATTCATTGATTATATCATTTGTCGAAGCTTTGATCTATATGTTGTCATCAATTACCAAAAAGGGGGAGATTGAAAGTGCAACTAATCCCCGGGTGGTTTTGGTAATTAATAACAACATATATATCATTGAACTAATCATTTCTTGAGAATATTTCAGAAAGTTCAGTGATATGGGTATGGCAATGACTGATGATGTGGACCCCTCAAAATGCTAAGGAAAACATTGGCAAAAGCTCAAGACTCCATTTTTGGTTTAGTGATCCAAGATCACATTGAGTCCATAGGAAAGCCAATACTATTAAAAGGGGATGAGGTTATGATGATGATCTGGTTGCTCTAAGTGCTTAGTGATTTATCTCTCAAACTATCAGCAATCTTTCATTCCAACATAAACTCATAAGTAATCTCAGTCCCACCGATTCCAAACCCAGTCTCACCGAGATGAACCACCTCAGCCATATAGCCAAACCCTAAGAATTTCGGATTTTCCGATTCCAAACTCGGTCATACCGAAATTGGTGTTGCCAAGCTTCAGAACCTTCAGACTCAAATCGGTGTCACCGAGATGAGAAAGTCGGTCCCACCGAGATTGGCAAACCCTAAACTTTGGAAGAATCGGACTAACCGAGATTGTATTTTCGGTCCCACGAAAATCCCAACGCTCACAAGATTTGAACTTTCGGTCCCACCGAGTTGTCAACTCGGTCCGACCGAGATTGGTCAAATGTGTGTAACGGTTGGATTTTGTGTGGAGGCTATAAATACCCTCCACCTCCTCTTCATTCGTGGAGAGAGCCATCGAAAGAACTACCACTCCTACCTTACATTTCGAGAAGAAAACTACCTACCCTTGTGTTGAGATCAAGTTGCTCCACTCCCACCATATGAAAATTGATTTCTAGCCTTCCCAAGTTGCTTTCCACTCAATCCTTTCTTCCACCACAGCCAAATCAGTGAGGAGAGTTGAGTGTTGGGGAGATTATCATTTGAAGCACAAGAGCAAGGAGTTCATCATCACCAACCCCATCTATTACCTTTTGGAGGGTGGTGCCTCCTAGATTGGTTAGGTGTCGCTTGGGAGCCTCCGTCATGATGTGGAGTTGAACCAAGGAGTTTGTAAGGGCAAGTAGATCGCCTACTGTGAAGATCTACCCGAGTAAGGCTAGTCCTCCGTGGGCGTAAGCCATGATGGCATAGACAAGGTTGCTTCTTCGTGGACCCTTCGTGGGTGGAGCCCTCCGTGGACTCTCGCAGCCGTTACCCTCCGTGGGTTGAAGTCTCCATCAACGTGGATTGACGATAGCACCACCTATCGGAACCACGAGAAAAAATCTCCGTGTCTCCAAATTGCGTTTGCTCTTCTCCACCTCTCATTTACTATATGTGCAATTTACTTTCCGCTGCCACAACTCTAGAATTGCATGTGTAGGGTGATACTTGACTTGGTTATCATTGTGAACTTACTAAAAACTTGCCCTAATCAAAAGGATAAATTTTTAAGTTGTCAAGTAGTCTAATCACCCCCCCTCTAGACATACTTCCGATCCTACAGTGGTGCTGTGGGTGTCGAATGGACCAAACCCCCTCTACGTGCGCATGGGCCTCCCTTTTATAGTCTGAAGGGGGTACCCACAGGTGGCACCGTAGGAAGAGGGGGTAGAAAGGTAAAATCGCAGGTTGGTGCAACAGTGCACAACAGTGCCCCTACCTAACTCTGACGGCAGGTGAAAGTGCAACTAATCCCCGGGTGGTTTTGGTAATTAATAACAACATATATATCATTGAACTAATTGTTTCTTGAGAATATTTCAGAAAGTTCAGTGATATGGGTATGGCAATGACTGATGATGTGGACCCCTCAAAATGCTAAGGAAAACATTGGCAAAAGCTCAAGACTCCATTTTTGGTTTAGTGATCCAAGATCACATTGAGTCTATAGGAAAGCCAATACTATTAAAAGGGGATGAGGTTATGATGATGATCTGGTTGCTCAAAAGTGCTTAGTGATTTATCTCTCAAACTATCAGCAATCTTTCATTCCAACATAAACTCATAAGTAATCTCGGTCCCACCGATTCCATAAACTCAGTCACACCGAGATGAACCACCTCAGCCATATACCCAAACCCTAGAAATTTCGGATTTTCCGATTCCAAACTCGGTCTTACCGAAATTGGTGTTGCCAACCTTCAGAACCTTCAGACTCAAATCGGTGTCACCGAGATGAGAAAGTCGGTCCCACCGAGAATGGCAAACCCTAGACTTTGGAAGAATCGGACTAACCGAGATTGTATTTTCGGTCCCACCGACAATCCCAACGTTCACAAGATTTGAACTTTCGGTCTCACCGAGTTGTCAACTTCGGTCTGACCGAGATTGGTCAAATGTGTGTAACGGTTGGATTTTGTGTGGAGGCTATAAATACCCCTCCACCTCCTCTTCATTCGTGGAGAGAGCCATCAGAAAGAACTACCACTCCTACCTTACATTTCTGAGAACAAAACTACCTACCCTTGTGTTGAGATCAAGTTGCTCCACTCCCACCATATGAAACTTGATTTCTAGCCTTCCCAAGTTGCTTTCCACTCAATCCTTTCTTCCACCACAGCCAAATCAGTGAGGAGAGTTGAGTGTTGGGGAGATTATCATTTGAAGCACAAGAGCAAGGAGTTCATCATCACCAACACCATCTATTACCTTTTGGAGGGTGGTGCCTCCTAGATTGGTTAGGTGTCGCTTGGGAGCCTCCGTCAAGATGTGGAGTTGAACCAAGAAGTTTGTAAGGGCAAGGAGATCGCCTACTTCGTGAAGATCTACCCCGAGTAAGGCTAGTCCTCCGTGGACGAGGCCATGATGGCATAGACAAGGTTGCTTCTTCGTGGACCCTTCGTGGGTGGAGCCCTCCGTGGACTCTCGCAGCCGTTACCCTCCGTGGGTTGAAGTCTCCATCAACGTGGATTGACGATAGCACCACCTATCGGAACCACGAGAAAAATCTCCGTGTCTCCAAATTGCGTTTGCTCTTCTCCACCTCTTATTTACTACATGTGCAATTTACTTTCCGCTGCCATTACTCTAGAATTGCATGTGTAGGGTGATACTTGACTTGGTCTTCATTGTGAACTTGCTAAAAACTTGTCCTAATCAAAAGGCTAAACTTTTAAATTGTCAAGTAGTCTAGTCACCCCCCCTCTAGACATACTTCCGATCCTACAAGTGGTATCAGAGCTTTGGTCTCCATTGGATTGGTTTCCATTGCATTGGACTCCATAAGCTTGGTTTCACAACCTAGGAGAGTATGGCGTCTAGTGAGGGTAATTTTCGTAGAGGTCCTTACTTTGATGGTTCAAACTTTGCTAGTTGGAAGCACAAAATGAAAATGCATATTCTTGGACATAACCCTGCCGCATGGGGCATTATTTGTGTTGGCTTGCAAGGTGAGTTCTTCGAGGAAGGAAAAGTTCCGGATCGCGAAGCTACAGCGGATGAGTTGCGGATGTTACAGAACAATGCTCAAGCTTGTGACATTCTCTTCAATGCTTTGTGTCCCGAGGAGTTCAACAAGATCAGCCGTCTTGAGAATGCAAAGGAGATTTGGGATACTTTGGTCGAAATGCACGAAGGTACCGAGTCCGTGAAGGAATCAAAGCTAGATGTTCTTCAAGGTCAACTTGACAAGTTTAAGATGAAGGAAGGTGAAGGAGTCGCTGAAATGTACTCTAGGCTTGCTCTCATCACCAATGAGATCGCCGGCTTAGGAAGCGAAGAAATGACCGACCGATTCATCATCAAGAAGATTCTCAGAGCTTTGGATGGAAAGTATGACACCGTGTGCACTTTGATCCAAATGATGCCAAACTACAAGAATCTCAAGCCTACCGAAGTCATTGGAAGAATTGTTGCTCATGAGATGACACTTAAAGATAAGGAAGAGCTTCACAACAAGTCAAGTGGTGCTTACAAAGCTACAGTTGAAGCTCCCACAACCTCAAGTGACAAGCTGGTTTCCAATGAAGAGATAAGTCTAATGGTGAAGAACTTCAACAAATTCTACAAGAGTAGAAGCAAGGAAAGAAGCTCAAAGTCTAGATCATATGATGAAAAGAGATCTTCTAGTCGTGATCGAAACTGCTACAATTGTGGAAGACCCGGACACTACTCAAATGAGTGTTCGACTCCCCACAAGAAAAGAATCTCATCCCGAGATTTAGGTTCCTCCGAAAAGAAGGCGGGGTACTCAAGTCGAAGACAATCCTCCCTTTCCCAAGTAGCTTCCTTCTCAGAATGGTGCGACCATTGAACCTTGAGAAACTTGATATTATGCCGTCGAGTGGTACGCTCGGCTTGATCGAGGATACGAACGGGGTATTCTCGATATGTGAGATTATCTTGAAGATCAAGCGTTTCGTGGTCCACTCCACGGATAGGATCCGAGAAGCAACGCCTGAGTTGAGAAACGTGGAAGACATCGTGGACTTTGGAGAGATGCGGAGGTAGTTCCAATTGGTAGGCAACTTCTCCTCGTTTGGCAAGAATGCGAAAGGGTCCAATGTAGCGAGGAGCCAATTTGCCTTTGATACCGAAGCGATGGGTTCCCTTCAGAGGAGTAACCCGAAGGTAAGCCTTCTCATCAACCTCGTAAGTCATAGCCTTATGTTTTCGGTCATATTGACTCTTTTGACGAGATTGGGCTGTTTTCAACTTTTCACGAACGATGCTCTCGAAGTTTCATCAACACTAGCCTTAGATGTTCGGCATGTTCTTCCTCGTTCTTAGAGTAGATGAGTATATCATCGAGGTAAACCACGACGAATTTATCCAAATACTCCATGAAGATTGAGTTCATTAACCGGGAGAAGATGGCTGGGGCGTTGGTTAAGCCGAAGGACATGACGGTGTACTCGTATTGGCCGTAACGAGTAACAAAGGCCGTTTTGGGAATGTCCCCGTTTCGGATTTTGATTTGGTGGTAGCCTAACCTCAAATCCATCTTAGAGAAGACTGAGGATCCTGCGAGCTGATCATACAGATCGTTGATCCTGGGGAGCGGATACTTGTTCTTAATTGTGACCAAGTTGACGGGTCGATAATCTACAACCATCCGGTCCGTACCATCTTTCTTCTTGACGAAGAGGACGGGGCAAGCCCAAGGAGATGAACTAGGACGGATGAAACCCTTTTTCAAGGACTCATCGAGTTGTTTCTTAAGTTCGGCTAGTTCTAGGGGTGCCATCTTATAGGGTCTTCTAGAAATTGGGACAGTTCTGGAATGAGATCTATCACGAACTCAACATCTCTCGCTGTGGAACACCTGGCAATTCCTCTGGAAAGACATCCGGGAAGTCACGGACTACCGGAACGTCTTCGAGGTCTGGCAATGGACTGGCATTAAGAGAATATAGTTGGCGCTTGGATATTCGGGTCAAGACATTGACTATCTTTCCCGAGGGGTGCGTAAGTTGAACAGTCCTAGAGACACAATCAATCTTGGCATGATGGGCTGACATCCAGTCCATACCCAAGATGATATTTATATCCGAAGATTTGAGAGCTATCAACGATGCAAGGAAAACAAGTCAGTCGACCTGAATTTCATTTCCATGGCTTACTCTAGAGGTTTGCCATCTGGAACCCGGAGTAAAAATTTCCATGGTGGAAGGCATGTCACAGAAGGCAGTGTTATGCAAACGAGCATAGTTTTCGGATATGAATGAATGAGATGCTCCAGTATCGAAAAGAACAGATGCCGGGTGGCAATTAACAAGAAGCGTACCGAGCACGACGTTGGGATCCTCTTGGGCCTCTTCAGCTGAGACACAATTAACATGGCCACGTGCAGTGGTGGCCGGCTTGGCATAGAACACCTTTCCTGCTGGCTTGCCGCGGCCAACAGCTTTTGCAGGCTGGTTGGGGTTGGTCTGGGGACAATCGCGCATGTAGTGGCCTGATTCACCACATTTGAAGCACGTCACGGGGTTGGCGCGTAGAGGAGCATTGTTGGTTGGCCCACTATAGGGCTTGGCTGGTGCATACTGCTGAACTGGGCGAGGCGCCTGAAAGGATGGCCTCGGTGTGAATCTGGGTGGCAGGGCAGTATTAGGCACCCACACACGGCGCTTCTGTGGTCCAGCACCGGATGAGGAACCCATGTCACGGCCATGATTGCGTGTTGCTTCGAAATCAGTCTGACCAGTTTCAGCGCTGATGGCTTTGTTAACAAGCTTCTGGAAAGAGGTGCACTCATGCAGACGGAGATCTCGGCAAAGTTTGGGGCTAAGTCCCTTGCGGAACCTTGCCTGTTTCTTGGCGTCAGTGGAGACCTCTTCAGTTGCATAGCGTGCAAGATTACCGAACTCTCTGCTGTAGGCGTCCACGGAGAGACGGCCTTGGGTGAAACTGCAAAACTCCTCACGCTTACGATCCATGAGACCCTCCGGAATGTGATGTTCACGGAAAGCCTCGCTGAATTCTGCCCAAGTAGTGACATGGCCAACTAGGCGCATAGCCAAATAGTTCTCCCACCAGAGACTGGCGGGGCCTTCAAGATGATATGCAGCAAAGGTGACCTTGTCAGCCTCAGCTACCAATGCAGAACGCAGTTTGTGAGTAATGCTGCGAAGCCAGTCATCAGCGTCGAGAGGCTCGACGGAGTGGTGGAAGGTAGGTGGGTGTAACTTGATGAAGTCACTGAGCGACACCAAATTATTTCTCTGATGATGGGCCGTGTTCTGTTCGATACGCTCCAGCAAACGGTTGGTCTCCCGTTTGTTTCTCTCGGCCTCCAGCATAACTTCGGCCAGAGAAGGAGGGTGAGGCAGGTTCTCTTCCCCAACTCTGCTGCCTTCGGCCTGCTCTGGCGGAGCAGGGTTGTTGCGGGTGTTAACCATCCTAGGAAAAACAAGACAAGGATTTAGTCCAGGATGGCCAGATCTTGACATAGAAATGTAGAATGTAATGGATAACTTGGAATGCGAGATGATCATCCGTATGACATGGTAGATACAGAAACTACTTCCTTTATTCCATAGTCATACACCATACAAGGTTTAGTACAAGACCAAACAAAGTACTACTACGGTGAAAGGTAGATTACATCTCGTCGGAGGCATACCAAGCTCCTATACATTATTTTTCTTACACCTCCGGAATTAGTACACACTAAGTCGTATTCCACGAGTCACGCAGGACGGTGGAAATACAACTATTACAATACTAGTGAGACTACTACTAACTCAGACGTCTCCGTAGTAGTTCTCATAGAAGTCTCCTCCGTAGCCTGGGAGTTCAACGTGATCGTCCGGAAACAGACGGTCCTGAGGAGCCTGTGGACCATAAGGGCATGGGTGAGGTCTTGGACCGACGAACGGTGGCCTGCGAGGACCACGAGATGGGGTGATGCCCCCCACATCACGCCAGTCCATCATGTCTGGCAAAGCAGACCTAACAGGATACAGATCTCTCATATCCATATATCCAGCTTGGACTGCCGGTGCAAAACGAGTCAAAGTGGCCCAGTGATCAGCACGGGCATTGAAGAGCTCCATCCTCAAGGCCCGACTCTCTCGGTCCTTGTCCTCGAGTAGCTCGGCAGTGGTGCGGGTTAGTGAGTCCTCCTGGCTGGAATCAGCATAGATAGCCCGGAGATAACCAAACGCTCCAGGAAGTGAACCGGGCATATACCGGAAGTCGGTGTTGCGAAGCAGGCCAGTCCTGACTCGCATGATGGTCATCATAGAATACGCAGCATCTTGCACCGCCATATCAATAGTAACACCAAGCCCATAGGAGCTGTGAAGGGCCTCGGTGGAACCAGGATAAGAGGGAAACACCCTGACAGTGCAGAGATACTGGCTTTGATTAAAGTCTCGATACTGCTCTTCAACTGTGTATTCGGGGTACCAACGGTATCCCGCTTCGATCATAACCCGAACTAGCATGGCTGTATGACCGGTCACACCAATGCATCTGGTCAGACGAACCACTTGATTTTGGTCACGAGTGGCCATCCGAAGCATAACCACAATGCAAAGACATTAGAATTTCGGCAGAATTTGGACAAGATAACGATGTAAATGCTCAAAAGATTGAGACATTTCACAAGGAATTGCATAACCACTCAACAATATCATATCAAGGTTACGGGTCCGATTAGTAACATAACAGGATAGTAAACTGAACCAGGCTTGTAACCATCAAACCTACAAGGTACTACTGATTAGTAACACGTGAGCCTAATAGAGAGAAGAGATCCTAATCCTTAACCCCCGATGGAAGAATGGAGTGACTCAGATCAGAATATCATGAGATAAAGGAGTAAAAAGAGCCTTACGTACCATCCCACAATCAATTCCCTACATATAACTAAAGCATTTCTAGACTCAACATCGACCAGTTTGGCTTGGAGAACCTACAGGCAGTCCGGCTCTGATGCCAACGCTGTCAGGACCCCGACTCAATGTCACATCGATCTAGCCTGTAACACATCATATCACTTTGCGGCCTCACGACGGTAACCCAACGGTGTCGCCTTACCTTAGCCGGGACCGTTTGCGCCTTTTGGCACACGATATGATAGTGTCGCTAGCATCCATATGAAAAGGAGCCCGGCTGACATGACTAGTCGTAAACCCAAAGTGGCACAGACTTACAGGACGACAGCATCCATGACCCAAAGATCGAACGTGTCGGTCGGTCATCGCAAGTAAGTTCCGCCTGTAGCACTGGGCTAGCAGGACTCGTAAACCGGGCTGTAGCGGGCTAACAGGACTCCGGTACTCAATGCGTGACATTCCCGAGGGACAGACACAGAACGAAGAAGGACACATGCCGGCTAGCCTAAGTGTTCAAGCAAGAGCAAGCTACCATGGCTCGGTGGAGACACTAGGAGACATTTCCCGGTAAGAGAGGCTACTAAAGATAAACAACTAGATAGTCAGATCCCACACATACCAAGCATTTCAATCATACACACAATATGCTCGATATGTGCAAATACAACAAGGCATCACAACATGACTCTACGACACAAGTACTTTATTTAAAAGGCTCAGAGAGCCATACATAGCATACACACAAGTACGGATCACATGACCCACATTCAAGTCATACAAGCATACAAGCCAACAGCGGAAGTGTTTTGTCTGAGTACAGACAACTAGTAAAATAAAAGAGGCTTGGGTAAGCCTAGCTATACTACATGGTCCTTCACTTGCTCAGGGTCACCACCTGGGCCTTAGTCTACTCATCGATGTCAACGTCTACGAAGAACCCGTCGGATGGGTTTGTGGCATCTTCTGAAAAATGTAAATTAAAGCAACATGAGTACAAAGGTACTCCGCAAGACTTACATCAGATCCTACATACATGCATATTATCAAGAAGGGTTGGTGGGGTTATTGCAGCAAGCCAGCTTTGACTCATGGCTAAGCTATCCTACGAGACACCAACTTGAAATGGTTTTGCGCATACATAGACCTGTTGTAGGCATGCCTGTTATTTCTGTTAAAATAGGAGATCATTGTTATCATGGCTTATGTGATATGGGTGTTAGTGCTAGTGCAATACCCTTTTCCATATATGAAGAAATTATGCATGATATTGCACCTACTGAGGTAGAAGAAATTGATGTTACATTTAAGCTTGCCAATAGAGATACTATTTCACCAATTGGGATTGTTAGAGATGTTGAAGTCTTGTGTGGGAAAGTTAAATATCCTGCTGATTTTCTTGTTCTTGGTTCCCCACAAGATAGCTTTTGTCCCATTGTATTTGGTAGATTTTTTGTGTGTATGTCATGTGGGGCCAGTGTGGCTTGCCTAAGGTGTGGCCTGAACCAAATACTCACCTATGTTAATCAAACTTGCCTAACCTTACATTCCACCAAAATTGTGCCACAAGCTGGCAAGCCTAAGGGAATCTTGCCACATTTTTGTGTGTATGTCATGTGGGGCCAGTGTGGCTTGCCTAAGGTGTGGCTTGAACCAAACACCCACTTAAGTTAATCAAACTTGCCTAACCTTACATTCCACCAAATTTTGCTACAAGTTGGCAAGCTTAAGGTAATCTTGCCTCATTTTTTGTGTGTATGTCATGTGGGGCCAGTGCGGCTTGCCTAAGGCATGGCTTGAACCAAACACTCACCTAAATTAATCAAACTTTCCTAACCTTACATTCCACCAAATTTTGCCACAAGTTGGCAAGAATAAGGGAATCTTGCCACATTTTTTGTGTGTACGTCATGTGGGGCCAGTGTGGCTTGCCTAAGTTGTGGCTTGAACCAAAAACTCACCTAAGTTAATCAAACATGCCTAACCTTACATTCCACCAAATTTTGCCACAAGTTGGCAAGCCTAAGGGAATCTCGCCACATTTTTTGTGTGTATGTCATGTGGGGCCAGTGTGGCTTGCCTAAGGCGTGGCTTGAACCAAACACTCACCTAAGTTAATCAAACTTGCCTAACCTTATATTCCACCAAATTTTGCCACAAGTTGGCAAGCCTAAGGGAATCTTGCCACATTTTTTGTGTGTATGTCATGTGGGGCCAGTGTGGCTTTCCTAAGGTGTGGCTTGAACCAAACACTCACCTAAGTTAATCAAACTTGCCTAACCTTGCATCCCACCAAATTTTGCCACAAGTTGGCAAGCCTTAGGGAATCTTGCCACATTTTTTCTGTGTATGTCATGTGGGGCCAGTGTGGCTTGCCTAAGGTATGGCTTGAACCAAACACTCACATAAGTTAATCAAACTTGCCTAACCTTACATTCCACCAAATATTGCCACAAGTTGGCAAGCCTAAGGGAATCTTGCCACATTTTTTGTGTGTATGTCATGTGGGGCCAGTGTGGCTTCCCTAAGGCGTGGCTTGAACCAAACACTCACCTAAGTTAATCAATCTTGCCTAACCTTACATTCCACCAAATTATTCCACATGTTGGCAAGCCTAAGGGAATCTTGCCACATTTTTTGTGTGTATGTCATGTGGGGCCAGTGTGGGTTGTCTAAGGCGTGGCTTGAACCAAACACTCACCTAAGTTAATCAAACTTGCCTAACCTTACATTCCACACAATTTTGCCACAAGTTGGCAAGCCTAAGGGAATCTTGCCACATTTTTTGTCTGTATATCATGTGGGGCCAGTGTGGCTTGCCTAAGGTGTGGCTTGAACCAAACACTCACCTAAGTTAATCAAACTTGCCTAACCTTACATTCCACCAAATTTTGCCACAAGTTGGCAAGCCTAAGGGAATCTTGCCACATTTTTTGTGTGTATGTCATGTGGGGCCAGTGTGGCTTGCCTAAGGTGTGGCCTGAACCAAACACTCACCTAAGTAAATCAAACTTGCCTAACCTTACATTCGAGCAAATTTTGCCACAAGTTGGCAATCCTAAGGGAATCGTGCCACATTTTGTGTGTGTATGTCATGTGGGGCCATTGTGGCTTGCCTAAGGCGTGGCTTGAACCAAACACTCACCTAAGTTAATCAAACTTGCCTAACCTTACATTCCACCAAATTTTGCCACAAGTTGGCAAGACTAAGGGAATCTTACCACATTTTCTGTGTGTATGTCATGTGGGGCCAGTGTGGCTTGCCTAAGGCGTGGCTTGAACCGAAAACTCACCTAAGTTAATCAAACTTTCCTAACCTTACATTCCACCAAATTTTGCCACAAGTTGGCAAGCCTATGGGAATCTTGCCACATTTTTTGTGTGTATGTCATGTGGGGCCAGTGTGGGTTGTCTAAGGCGTGGCTTGAACCAAACACTCACCTAAGTTAATCAAACTTGCCTAACCTTACATTCCACACAATTTTGCCACAAGTTGGCAAGCCTAAGGGAATCTTGCCACATTTTTTGTCTGTATATCATGTGGGGCCAGTGTGGCTTGCCTAAGGTGTGGCTTGAACCAAACACTCACCTAAGTTAATCAAACTTGCCTAACCTTACATTCCACCAAATTTTGCCACAAGTTGGCAAGCCTAAGGAATCTTGCCACATTTTTGTGTGTATGTCATGTGGGGCCAGTGTGGCTTGCCTAAGGCGTGGCTTGAACCAAAAACTCACCTAAGTTAATCAAACTTGCCTAACCTTACATTCCACACAATTTTGCCACAAGTTGGCAAGCCTAAGGGAATCTTGCCACATTTTTGTCTCAGATATCATGTGGGGCCAGTGTGGCTTGCCTAAGGTGTGGCTTGAACCAAACACTCACCTAAGTTAATCAAACTTGCCTAACCTTACATTCCACCAAATTTTGCCACAAGTTGGCAAGCCTAAGGGAATCTTGCCACATTTTTTGTGTGTATGTCATTTGGGGCCAGTGTGGCTTGCCTAAGGTGTGGCCTGAACCAAACACTCACCTAAGTAAATCAAACTTGCCTAACCTTACATTCGAGCAAATTTTGCCACAAGTTGGCAATCCTAAGGGAATCGTGCCACATTTTGTGTGTGTATGTCATGTGGGGCCATTGTGGCTTGCCTAAGGCGTGGCTTGAACCAAACACTCACCTAAGTTAATCAAACTTGCCTAACCTTACATTCCACCAAATTTTGCCACAAGTTGGCAAGACTAAGGGAATCTTACCAAATTTTCTGTGTGTATGTCATGTGGGGCCAGTGTGGCTTGCCTAAGGCGTGGCTTGAACCAAAAACTCACCTAAGTAAATCAAACTTTCCTAACCTTACATTCGAGCAAATTTTGCCACAAGTTGGCAAGCCTAAGGGAATCGTGCCACATTTTGTGTGTGTATGTCATGTGGGGCCATTGTGGCTTGTCTAAGGCATGGCTTGAACCAAACACTCACCTAAGTTAATCAAACTTGCCTAACCTTACATTCCACACAATTTTGCCACAAGTTGGCAAGCCTAAGGGAATCTTGCCACATTTTCTGTGTGTATGTCATGTGGGGCCAGTGTGGCTTGCCTAAGGCGTGGCTTGAACCAAACACTCACCTAAGTTAATCAAACTTGCCTAACCTTACATTCCACCAAATTTTGCCACAAGTTGGCAAGCCTAAGGGAATCTTGCCACATTTTTTGTGTGTATGTCATTTGGGGCCAGTGTGGCTTGCCTAAGGTGTGGCCTGAACCAAACACTCACCTAAGTAAATCAAACTTGCCTAACCTTACATTCGAGCAAATTTTGCCACAAGTTGGCAATCCTAAGGGAATCGTGCCACATTTTGTGTGTGTATGTCATGTGGGGCCATTGTGGCTTGCCTAAGGCGTGGCTTGAACCAAACACTCACCTAAGTTAATCAAACTTGCCTAACCTTACATTCCACCAAATTTTGCCACAAGTTGGCAAGACTAAGGAATCTTACCACATTTTTGTGTGTATGTCATGTGGGGCCAGTGTGGCTTGCCTAAGGCGTGGCTTGAACAAAAACTCACCTAAGTTAATCAAACTTTCCTAACCTTACATTCCACCAAATTTTGCCACAAGTTGGCAAGCCTATGGGAATCTTGCCACATTTTTTGTGTGTATGTCATGTGGGGCCAGTGTGGCTTGCCTAAGTGGTGGCTTGAACCAAAAACTAACCTAAGTTAATCAAACTTGCCTAACCTTACATTCCACCAAATTTTGCCACAAGTTGGCAAGCCTAAGGGAATCTTGCCACATTTTTTGTGTGTATGTCATGTGGGGCCAGTGTGGCTTGCCTAAGGCGTGGCTTGAACCAAACACTCACCTAAGTTAATCAAACTTGCCTATCCTTACATTCCACCAAATTTTGCCAAAAGTTGGCAAGCCTAAGGGAATCTTGCCACATTTTTTGTGTGTATGTCATGTGGGGCCAGTGTGGCTTCCCTAAGGCGTGGTTTGAACCAAACACTCACCTAAGTTAATCAATCTTGCCTAACCTTACATTCCACCAAATTATTCCACATGTTGGCAAGCCTAAGGGAATCTTGCCACATTTTTTGTGTGTATGTCATGTGGGGCCAGTGTGGGTTGTCTAAGGCGTGGCTTGAACCAAACACTCACCTAAGTTAATCAAACTTGCCTAACCTTACATTCCACACAATTTTGCCACAAGTTGGCAAGCCTAAGGGAATCTTGCCACATTTTTTGTGTGTATATCATGTGGGGCCAGTGTGGCTTGCCTAAGGTGTGGCTTGAACCAAACACTCACCTAAGTTCATCAAACTTGCCTAACCTTACATCCCACCAAATTTTGCCACAAGTTGGCAAGCCTTAGGGAATCTTGCCACATTTTTTCTGTGTATGTCATGTGGGGCCAGTGTGGCTTGCCTAAGGTGTGGCTTGAACCAAACACTCACATAAGTTAATCAAACTTGCCTAACCTTACATTCCACCAAATATTGCCACAAGTTGGCAAGCCTAAGGGAATCTTGCCACATTTTTTGTGTGTATGTCATGTGGTGCCAGTGTGGCTTCCCTAAGGCGTGGCTTGAACCAAACACTCACCTAAGTTAATCAATCTTGCCTAACCTTACATTCCACCAAATTATTCCACATGTTGGCAAGCCTAAGGGAATCTTGCCACATTTTTTGTGTGTATGTCATGTGGGGCCAATGTGGGTTGTCTAAGGCGTGGCTTGAACCAAACACTCACCTAAGTTAATCAAACTTGCCTAACCTTACATTCCACACAATTTTGCCACAAGTTGGCAAGCCTAAGGAATCTTGCCACATTTTTGTGTGTATATCATGTGGGGCCAGTGTGGCTTGCCTAAGGTGTGGCTTGAACCAAACACTCACCTAAGTTAATCAAACTTGCCTAACCTTACATTCCACCAAATTTTGCCACAAGTTGGCAAGCCTAAGGAATCTTGCCACATTTTTGTGTGTATGTCATGTGGGGCCAGTGTGGCTTGCCTAAGGTGTGGCCTGAACCAAACACTCACATAAGTAAATCAAACTTGCCTAACCTTGCATTCGAGCAAATTTTGCCACAAGTTGGCAAGCCTAAGGGAATCGTGCCACATTTTGTGTGTGTATGTCATGTGGGGCCATTGTGGCTTGCCTAAGGCGTGGCTTGAACCAAACACTCACCTAAGTTAATCAAACTTGCCTAACCTTACATTCCACCAAATTTTGCCACAAGTTGGCAAGACTAAGGGAATCTTACCACATTTTCTGTGTGTATGTCATGTGGGGCCAGTGTGGCTTGCCTAAGGCGTGGCTTGAACCAAAAACTCACCTAAGTTAATCAAACTTTCCTAACCTTACATTCCACCAAATTTTGCCACAAGTTGGCAAGCCTATGGGAATCTTGCCACATTTTTTGTGTGTATGTCATGTGGTGCCAGTGTGGCTTGCCTAAGTGGTGGCTTGAACCAAAAACTAACCTAAGTTAATCAAACTTGCCTAACCTTACATTCCACCAAATTTTGCCACAAGTTGGCAAGCCTAAGGGAATCTTGCCACATATTTTGTGTGTATGTCATGTGGGACTAGTGTGGCTTGCCTAAGGCGTGGCTTGAACCAAACACTCACCTAAGTTTAGCAAACTTGCCTAACCTTACATTCCACCAAATTTTGCCACAAGTTGGCAAGCCTAAGGGAATCTTGCCACATTTTGTGTGTGTATGTCATGTGGGGCCAGTGTGGCTTGCCTAAGGTGTGGCTTGAACCAAACACTCACCTAAGTTAATCAAACTTGCCTAACCTTACATTCCACCAAATTTTGCCACAAGTTGGCAAGCCTAAGGGAATCTTGCCACATATTGTGTGTGTATGTCATGTGGGGCCATTGTGGCTTGCCTAAGGCGTGGCTTGAACCAAACACTCACCTAAGTTTAGCAAACTTGCCTAACCTTACATTCCACCAAATTTTGCCACAAGTTGGCAAGCCTAAGGGAATCTTGCCACATTTTTTGTGTGTATGTCATGTGGGGCCAGTGTGGCTTGCCTAAGGCGTGGCTTGAACCAAACACTCACCTAAGTTTAGCAAACTTGCCTAACCTTACATTCCAGCAAATTTTGCCACAAGTTGGCAAGCCTAAGGGAATCTTGCCACATTTTGTGTGTGTATGTCATGTGGGGCCAGTGTGGCTTGCCTAAGGTGTGGCTTGAACCAAACACTCACCTAAGTTAATCAAACTTGCCTAACCTTACATTACACCAAATTTTGCCACAAGTTGGCAAGCCTAAGGGAATCTTGCCACATTTTTTGTGTGTATGTCATGTGGGGCCAGTGTGGCTTGACTAAGGTGTGGCTTGAACCAAACACTCACCTAAGTTAATCAAACTTGCCTAACCTTACATTCCACCAAATTTTGCCACAAGTTGGCAAGCCTAAGGAATCTTGCCACATTTTTGTGTGTATGTCATGTGGGGCCAGTGTGGCTTCCCTAAGGCGTGGCTTGAACCAAACACTCACCTAAGTTAATCAATCTTGCCTAACCTTACATTCCACCAAATTATTCCACATGTTGGCAAGCCTAAGGGAATCTTGCCACATTTTTTGTGTGTATGTCATGTGGGGCCAGTGTGGGTTGTCTAAGGCGTGGCTTGAACCAAACACTCACCTAAGTTAATCAAACTTGCCTAACCTTACATTCCACACAATTTTGCCACAAGTTGGCAAGCCTAAGGGAATCTTGCCACATTTTTTGTGTGTATATCATGTGGGGCCAGTGTGGCTTGCCTAAGGTGTGGCTTGAACCAAACACTCACCTAAGTTAATCAAACTTGCCTAACCTTACATTCCACCAAATTTTGCCACAAGTTGGCAAGCCTAAGGGAATCTTGCCACATTTTTTGTGTGTATGTCATGTGGGGCCAGTGTGGCTTGCCTAAGGTGTGGCCTGAACCAAACACTCACCTAAGTAAATCAAACTTGCCTAACCTTGCATTCGAGCAAATTTTGCCACAAGTTGGCAAGCCTAAGGGAATCGTGCCACATTTTGTGTGTGTATGTCATGTGGGGCCATTGTGGCTTGCCTAAGGCGTGGCTTGAACCAAACACTCACCTAAGTTAATCAAACTTGCCTAACCTTACATTCCACCAAATTTTGCCACAAGTTGGCAAGACTAAGGGAATCTTACCACATTTTCTGTGTTTATGTCATGTGGGGCCAGTGTGGCTTGCCTAAGGCGTGGCTTGAACCAAAAACTCACCTAAGTTAATCAAACTTTCCTAACCTTACATTCCACCAAATTTTGCCACAAGTTGGCAAGCCTATGGGAATCTTGCCACATTTTTTGTGTGTATGTCATGTGGGGCCAGTGTGGCTTGACTAAGGTGTGGCTTGAACCAAACACTCACCTAAGTTAATCAAACTTGCCTAACCTTACATTCCACCAAATTTTGCCACAAGTTGGCAAGCCTAAGGGAATCTTGCCACATTTTTTGTGTGTATGTCATGTGGGGCCAGTGTGGCTTCCCTAAGGCGTGGCTTGAACCAAACACTCACCTAAGTTAATCAATCTTGCCTAACCTTACATTCCACCAAATTATTCCACATGTTGGCAAGCCTAAGGGAATCTTGCCACATTTTTGTGTGTATGTCATGTGGGGCCAGTGTGGGTTGTCCTGAGGCGTGGCTTGAACCAAACACTCACCTAAGTTAATCAAACTTGCCTAACCTTACATTCCACACAATTTTGCCACAAGTTGGCAAGCCTAAGGGAATCTTGCCACATTTTTTGTGTGTATATCATGTGGGGCCAGTGTGGCTTGCCTAAGGTGTGGCTTGAACCAAACACTCACCTAAGTTAATCAAACTTGCCTAACCTTACATTCCACCAAATTTTGCCACAAGTTGGCAAGCCTAAGGGAATCTTGCCACATTTTTTGTGTGTATGTCATGTGGGGCCAGTGTGGCTTGCCTAAGGTGTGGCCTGAACCAAACACTCACCTAAGTAAATCAAACTTGCCTAACCTTGCATTCGAGCAAATTTTGCCACAAGTTGGCAAGCCTAAGGGAATCGTGCCACATTTTGTGTGTGTATGTCATGTGGGGCCATTGTGGCTTGCCTAAGGCGTGGCTTGAACCAAACACTCACCTAAGTTAATCAAACTTGCCTAACCTTACATTCCACCAAATTTTGCCACAAGTTGGCAAGACTAAGGGAATCTTACCACATTTTCTGTGTTTATGTCATGTGGGGCCAGTGTGGCTTGCCTAAGGCGTGGCTTGAACCAAAAACTCACCTAAGTTAATCAAACTTTCCTAACCTTACATTCCACCAAATTTTGCCACAAGTTGGCAAGCCTATGGGAATCTTGCCACATTTTTGTGTGTATGTCATGTGGGGCCAGTGTGGCTTGCCTAAGTGGTGGCTTGAACCAAAAACTAACCTAAGTTAATCAAACTTGCCTAACCTTACATTCCACCAAATTTTGCCACAAGTTGGCAAGCCTAAGGGAATCTTGCCACATATTTTGTGTGTATGTCATGTGGGGCTAGTGTGGCTTGCCTAAGGCGTGGCTTGAACCAAACACTCACCTAAGTTTAGCAAACTTGCCTAACCTTACATTCCACCAAATTTTGCCACAAGTTGGCAAGCCTAAGGGAATCTTGCCACATTTTGTGTGTGTATGTCATGTGGGGCCAGTGTGGCTTGACTAAGGTGTGGCTTGAACCAAACACTCACCTAAGTTAATCAAACTTGCCTAACCTTACATTCCACCAAATTTTGCCACAAGTTGGCAAGCCTAAGGGAATCTTGCCACATTTTGTGTGTGTATGTCATGTGGGGCCATTGTGGCTTGCCTAAGGCGTGGCTTGAACCAAACACTCACCTAAGTTTAGCAAACTTGCCTAACCTTACATTCCACCAAATTTTGCCACAAGTTGGCAAGCCTAAGGGAATCTTGCCACATTTTTTGTGTGCATGTCATGTGGGGCCAGTGTGGCTTGCCTAAGGTGTGGCTTGAACCAAACACTCACCTAAGTTAATCAAACTTGCCTAACCTTACATTACACCAAATTTTGCCACAAGTTGGCAAGCCTAAGGGAATCTTGCCACATTTTTTGTGTGTATGTCATGTGGGGCCAGTGTGGCTTGACTAAGGTGTGGCTTGAACCAAACACTCACCTAAGTTAATCAAACTTGCCTAACCTTACATTCCACCAAATTTTGCCACAAGTTGGCAAGCCTAAGGGAATCTTGCCACATTTTGTGTGTGTATGTCATGTGGGGCCAGTGTGGCTTGCCTAAGGCGTGGCTTGAACCAAACACTCACCTAAGTTAATCAAACTTGCCTATCCTTACATTCCACCAAATTTTGCCAAAAGTTGGCAAGCCTAAGGGAATCTTGCCACATTTTTTGTGTGTATGTCATGTGGGGCCAGTGTGGCTTCCCTAAGGCGTGGTTTGAACCAAACACTCACCTAAGTTAATCAATCTTGCCTAACCTTACATTCCACCAAATTATTCCACATGTTGGCAAGCCTAAGGGAATCTTGCCACATTTTTTGTGTGTATGTCATGTGGGGCCAGTGTGGGTTGTCTAAGGCGTGGCTTGAACCAAACACTCACCTAAGTTAATCAAACTTGCCTAACCTTACATTCCACACAATTTTGCCACAAGTTGGCAAGCCTAAGGGAATCTTGCCACATTTTTGTGTGTATGTCATGTGGGGCCAGTGTGGCTTTCCTAAGGCGTGGCTTGAACCAAACACTCACCTAAGTTAATCAAACTTCCCTAACCTTACATCCCACCAAATTTTGCCACCAGTTGGCAAGCCTTAGGGAATCTTGCCACATTTTTTCTGTGTATGTCATGTGGGGCCAGTGTGGCTTGCCTAAGGTGTGGCTTGAACCAAACACTCACCTAAGTTAATCAAACTTGCCTAACCTTATATTCCACCCGATTTTGCCACAAGTTGGCAAGCCTTAGGGAATCTTGCCACATTTTTTGTGTGTATGTCATGTGGGGCCAGTGTGGCTTGCCTAAGGTGTGGCTTGAACCAAACACTCACCTAAGTTAATCAAACTTGCCTAACCTTACATTCCACCAAATTTTGCCACAAGTTGGCAAGCCTAAGGGAATCTTGCCACATTTTTTGTGTGTATGTCATGTGGGGCCAGTGTGGCTTCCCTAAGGCATGGCTTGAACCAAACACTCACCTAAGTTAATCAATCTTGCCTAACCTTACATTCCACCAAATTATTCCACATGTTGGCAAGCCTAAGGAATCTTGCCACATTTTTGTGTGTATGTCATGTGGGGCCAGTGTGGGTTGTCTAAGGCGTGGCTTGAACCAAACACTCACCTAAGTTAATCAAACTTGCCTAACCTTACATTCCACACAATTTTGCCACAAGTTGGCAAGCCTAAGGGAATCTTGCCACATTTTTTGTGTGTATATCATGTGGGGCCAGTGTGGCTTGCCTAAGGTGTGGCTTGAACCAAACACTCACCTAAGTTAATCAAACTTGCCTAACCTTACATTCCACCAAATTTTGCCACAAGTTGGCAAGCCTAAGGGAATCTTGCCACATTTTTTGTGTGTATGTCATGTGGGGCCAGTGTGGCTTGCCTAAGGTGTGGCCTGAACCAAACACTCACCTAAGTAAATCAAACTTGCCTAACCTTACATTCTAGCAAATTTTGCCACAAGTTGGCAAGCCTAAGGGAATCGTGCCACATTTTGTGTGTGTATGTCATGTGGGGCAATTGTGGCTTGCCTAAGGCGTGGCTTGAACCAAACACTCACCTAAGTTAATCAAATTTGCCTAACCTTACATTCCACCAACTTTTGCCACAAGTTGGCAAGACTAAGGGAATCTTACCACATTTTCTGTGTGTATGTCATGTGGGGCCAGTGTGGCTTGCCTAAGGCGTGGCTTGAACCAAAAACTCACCTAAGTTAATCAAACTTTCCTAACCTTACATTCCACCATGGGTTCCTTGAGAGGAGTAACCCGAAGGTAAGCCTTCTCATCAACCTCGTAAGTCATAGCCTTATGTTTTCGGTCATATTGACTCTTTTGGCGAGATTGGGCTGTTTTCAACTTTTCACGAGCGATGCTCTCGAAGTTTCATCAACACTAGCCTTAGATGTTCGGCATGTTCTTCCTCGTTCTTAGAGTAGATGAGTATATCATCGAGGTAAACCTGACGAATTTATCCAAATACTCCATGAAGATTGAGTTCATTAACAGGGAGAAGATGGCTGGGCGTTGGTTAAGCCGAAGGACATGAATGTACTTTCGTATTGGCGTAACGAGTAACAAAGGCCGTTTGGGAATGTCCCGTTTGGGATTTTGATTTGGTGGTAGCCTAACCTCAAATCCATCTTAGAGAAGGCCGAGGATCCTGCGAGCTGATCATACGGATCGTTGATCTGAGGAAGCAGATACTTGTTCTTAATTGTGACCAAGTTGACGGGTCGATAATCTACAACCATCCGGTCCGTACCATCTTTCTTCTTGATGAAGAGGACGGGGCAAGCCCAAGGAGATGAACTAGGACGGATGAAACCCTTTTTCAAGGACTCATCGAGTTGTTTCTTAAGTTCGGCTAGTTCTAGGGGTGCCATCTTATAGGGTCTTCTAGAAATTGGGACAGTTCCTGGAATGAGATCTATCACGAACTCAACATCTCTGTCAGGTGGAACACCTGGCAATTCCTCTGGAAAGACATCCGGGAAGTCACGGACTACCGGAACGTCTTCGAGGTCTGGCAATGGACTGGCATTAAGAGAATATAGTTGGCGCTTGGATATTCGGGTCAAGACATTGACTATCTTTCCCGAGGGGTGCGTAAGTTGAACAGTCCTAGAGACACAATCAATCTTGGCATGATGGGCTGACATCCAGTCCATACCCAAGATGATATTTATATCCGAAGATTTGAGAGCTATCAACGATGCAAGGAAAACAAGTCGGTCGACCTGAATTTCATTTCCATGGCTTACTCTAGAGGTTTGCCATCTACGGAACCCGGAGTAAAAATTTCCATGGTGGAAGGCATGTCACGAAAGGCGTGTTATGCAAACGAGCATAGTTTTCGGATATGAATGAATGAGATGCTCGATGTCGAAAAGAACGAGATGCCGGGTGGCAATTAACAAGAAGCGTACCGAAACGCGGCGTTGGGATCCTCTTGGGCCTCTTCATTTGAGACACAATTAACATGGCCACGTGCGGTGGTGGCGGCAGCATAGAACACCTTTCCTTTGGCTTGCCGTGCCAGCAGCTTTTGCAGGCTGGTTGGGGTTGATGCAGGGACAATCGCGCATGTAGTGGCCTGATTCACCACATTTGAAGCACGTCCACGGGTTGGCGCAGAGGAGCATTGTTGGTTGGCCCACTATAGGGCTTGGCTGGTGCATCTGCTCTTGGCGGGCGGCGCTGAAAGGATGGCCTCGGTGTGAATCTGGGTGGCGGCGAGTATTAAGCACCCACACGGCGCTAACCCGTGGTCCGGCACCGGATGAGGAACCCATGTCACGGCCATGATTGCGTGTTGCTTGAAATCAGTCGACCAGTTTCAGCGCTGATGGCTTTGTTAACAAGCTTACGGAAAGAGGTGCACTCATGCGAGCGGAGATCTCGGCAAAGTTTGGGGCTAAGTCCCTTGCGGAACCTTGCTGTTTCTTGGCGTCGGTGGAGACCTCTTGATTGCATAGCGTGCAAGATTACGAACTCTCTCTGTGAGGCGTCCACGGAGAGCGGCCTTGGGTGGCTTGAAAACTCCTCACGCACGATCCATGAGACCCTCCGAATGTGATGTTCACGGAAAGCCTCGCTGAATTCTGCCCAAGTAGTGACATGGCCAACTAGGCGCATAGCCAAATAGTTCTCCACGAGGGTGGCGGGGCCTTCAAGATGATATGCAGCAAAGGTGACCTTGTCAGCCCTCGGCTACCAATCTGAGCGCAGTTTGTGAGTAATCTTTGCGAAGCCGGTCATCGGCGTCGAGAGGCTCGGCGGAGTGGTGGAAGGTAGGTGGGTGTAACTTGGTGAAATCCTTTGGCGACACCAAATTATTTCTCGATGATGGGCCGTGTTACATTCGATACGCTCCAACAAGCGGTTGGTCTCCGTTTGTTTCTCTCGGCCTCGGCATAACCCGGCGAGAGAAGGAGGGTGAGGCAGGTTCTCTTCCCCAACTCTGTTGCCTTGCCTGCTCTGGCGGAGCAGGGTTGTTGCGGGTGTTAACCATCCTAGGAAAAACAAGACAAGGATTTAGTCCAGGATGGCCAGATCTTGACATAGAAATGTAGAATGTAATGGATAACTTGGAATGCGAGATGATCATCCGTATGACATGGTAGATACAGAAACTACTTCCTTTATTCCATAGTCATACACCATACAAGGTTTAGTACAAGACCAAACAAAGTACTACTACGGTGAAAGGTAGATTACATCTCGTCGGAGGCATACCAAGCTCCTATACATTATTTTTCTTACACCTCCGGAATTAGTACACACTAAGTCGTATTCCACGAGTCACGCAGGACGGTGGAAATACAACTATTACAATACTAGTGAGACTACTACTAACTCAGACGTCTCCGTAGTAGTTCTCATAGAAGTCTCCTCCGTAGCCTGGGAGTTCAACGTGATCGTCCAGGAAGCAGGCGGTCTGAGAGCCTGTGGACCATAAGGGCATGGGTGAGGTCTTGGACCGAACGAGCGGTGGCTGCGAGACCACGAGATGGGGTGATGCCCCCACATCACGCCGATCCATCATGTCCGCAAAGCAGGCCCTAACGGGATCTGATCTCTCATATCCATATATCCAGCTTGGATGCCGGCAAAAGCGAGTCAAAGTGGCCCGATGATCAGCCACGGGCATTGAAGAGCTCCATCCTCAAGGCCCGACTCTCGGTCCTTGTCCTCGAGTAGCTCGGCGGTGGTGCGGGTTAGTGAGTCCTCCGCTGGAATCGGCATAGATAGCCGGAGATAACCAAACGCTCGAAGTGAACGGGCATATCACGGAAGTCGGTGTTGCGAAGCGAGCCGATCGACTCGCATGATGGTCATCATAGAATCGCAGCATCTTGCACGCCATATCAATAGTAACACCAAGCCCATAGGGCTGTGAAGGGCCTCGGTGGAACCAGGATAAGAGGGAAACACCGACAGCGGTGCGAGATACGGCTTTGATTAAAGTCTCGATCTTGCTCTTCAATCTGTATTTGGGTACCAGCGGTATCCCGCTTCGATCATAACCCGAACTAGCATGGCTGTATGACCGGTCACACCAATGCATCGGTCGGACGAACCACTTGATTTTGGTCACGAGTGGCCATCACGAAGCTTATAACCACAATGCAAAGACATTAGAATTTACGGCAGAATTTGGACAGACATAACGATTTGTAAATGCTCAAAAGATTGAGACATTTCACAAGGAATTGCATAACCACTCAACAATATCATATCAAGGTTACGGGTCCGATTAGTAACATAACGGGATAGTAAAACTGAACCAGGCTTGTAACCATCAAACCTACAAGGTACTACTGATTAGTAACACGTGAGCCTAATAGAGAGAAAGATCCTAATCCTTAACCCCGATGGAAGAATGGGTCGACTCGGATCGAATATCATGAGATAAAGGAGTAAAAAGAGCCTTACGTACCATCCCACAATCAATTCCCTACATATAACTAAAGCATTTCTAGACTCAACATCGACCAGTTTGGCTTGGAGAACCTACAGCGGTCGGCTCGATGCCAACGTCTGTCGGACCCGACTCAATGTCACATCGATCTAGCTCTGTAACACATCATATCACTTTGCGGCCTCACGCACGGTAACCCAACGGTGTCGCCTTACCTTAGCCGGGACCGTTTGCGCCTTTTGGCACACGTATATGATAGTGTCGCTAGCATCCATATGAAAAGGAGCCCGGCCGACATGACTAGTCGTAAACCCAAAGTGGCACAGACTTACGAGGACGAGCATCCATGACCCGACATCGAGCGTGTCGGTCATCGCCAAGTAAGTTCCGCACTGTAAGCAACTGGGCTAGCAGGACTCGAAACCGGGCTGAAGGGCTAACAGGACTCGGTACTCAATGCGTGACATTTCCCGAAGGGACAGAACCTGAGAACGAAGAAGGACACATGCCGGCTAGCCTAAGTGTTCAAGAAGTAGCAAGCTACCATGGCTCGGTGGAGACACTAGGAGACATTTCCGTAAGAGAGGCTACTAAAGATAAACAACTAGATAGTCGATCCCACACATACCAAGCATTTCAATCATACACACAATATGCTCGATATGTGCAAATACAACAAGGCATCACAACATGACTCACGACACAAGTACTTTATTTAAAAGGCTCGAGAGAGCCATACATAGCATACACACAAGTACGGATCACATGACCCACATTCAAGTCATACAAGCATACAAGCCAACAGCGGAAGTGTTTTGTCCGTCTGAGCACAACTAGTAAAATAAAAGAGGCTTGGGTAAGCCTAGCTATACTACATGGTCCTTCACTTGCTCGAGGTCACCACTGGGCCTTAGTCTACTCATCGATGTCAGCGTCTCACGAAGAACCCGTCGGATGGGTTTGTGGCATCTTCTGAAAATGTAAATTAAAGCAACATGAGTACAAAGGTACTCCAAGACTTACATCAGATCCTACATACATGCATATTATCAAGAAGGGTTGGTGGGGTTATTGCAGCAAGCCAGCTTTGACTCATGGCTAAGCTATCCTACGAGACACCAACTTGAAATGGTTTTGCGCATACATAGACCTGTTGTAGGCATGCTGTTATTTCTGTTAAAATAGGAGATCATTGTTATCATGGCTTATGTGATATGGGTGTTAGTGCTAGTGCAATACCCTTTTCCATATATGAAGAAATTATGCATGATATTGCACCTCACGAGGTAGAAGAAATTGATGTTACATTTAAGCTTGCCAATAGAGATACTATTTCACCAATTGGGATTGTTAGAGATGTTGAAGTCTTGTGTGGGAAAATTTTTGTGTGTATGTCATGTGGGGCCAGTGTGGCTTGCCTAAGGTGTGGCTTGAACCAAACACTCACCTAAGTTAATCAAACTTGCCTAACCTTACATTCCACCAAATTTTGCCACAAGTTGGCAAGCCTAAGGGAATCTTGCCACATTTTTGTGTGTATGTCATGTGGGGCCAGTGTGGCTTGCCTAAGGTGTGGCTTGAACCAAACACTCACCTAAGTTAATCAAACTTGCCTAACCTTACATTCCACCAAATTTTGCCACAAGTTGGCAAGCCTAAGGAATCTTGCCACATTTTTTGTGTGTATGTCATGTGGGGCCAGTGTGGCTTGCCTAAGGTGTGGCTTGAACCAAACACTCACCTAAGTTAATCAAACTTGCCTAACCTTACATTCCACCAAATTTTGCCACAAGTTGGCAAGCCTAAGGAATCTTGCCACATTTTTGTGTGTATGTCATGTGGGGCCAGTGTGGCTTGCCTAAGTTGTGGCTTGAACCAAACACTCACCTAAGTTAATCAAACTTGCCTAACCTTACATTCCACCAAATTTTGCCACAAGTTGGCAAGCCTAAGGAATCTTGCCACATTTTTTGTGTGTATGTCATGTGGGGCCAGTGTGGCTTGCCTAAGGCGTGGCTTGAACCAAACACTCACCTAAGTTAATCAAACTTGCCTAACCTTACATTCCACCAAATTTTGCCACAAGTTGGCAAGCCTAAGGAATCTTGCCACATTTTTTGTGTGTATGTCATGTGGGGCCAGTGTGGCTTGCCTAAGGTGTGGCTTGAACCAAACACTCACCTAAGTTAATCAAACTTGCCTAACCTTACATTCCACCAAATTTTGCCACAAGTTGGCAAGCCTAAGGGAATCTTGCCACATTTTTTGTGTGTATGTCATGTGGGGAATCCATGTCATGTGGGCCAGCCAGTGTGGCTTGCCTAAGGTGTGGCTTGAACCAAACACTCACCTAAGTTAATCAAACTTGCCTAACCTTACATTCCACCAAATTTTGCCACAAGTTGGCAAGCCTAAGGAATCTTGCCACATTTTTTGTGTGTATGTCATGTGGGGCCAGTGTGGCTTCCCTAAGGCGTGGCTTGAACCAAACACTCACCTAAGTTAATCAATCTTGCCTAACCTTACATTCCACCAAATTATTCCACATGTTGGCAAGCCTAAGGGAATCTTGCCACATTTTTTGTGTGTATGTCATGTGGGGCCAGTGTGGGTTGTCTAAGGCGTGGCTTGAACCAAACACTCACCTAAGTTAATCAAACTTGCCTAACCTTACATTCCACACAATTTTGCCACAAGTTGGCAAGCCTAAGGGAATCTTGCCACATTTTTTGTGTGTATATCATGTGGGGCCAGTGTGGCTTGCCTAAGGTGTGGCTTGAACCAAACACTCACCTAAGTTAATCAAACTTGCCTAACCTTACATTCCACCAAATTTTGCCACAAGTTGGCAAGCCTAAGGGAATCTTGCCACATTTTTTGTGTGTATGTCATGTGGGGCCAGTGTGGCTTGCCTAAGGTGTGGCCTGAACCAAACACTCACCTAAGTAAATCAAACTTGCCTAACCTTACATTCGAGCAAATTTTGCCACAAGTTGGCAAGCCTAAGGGAATCGTGCCACATTTTGTGTGTGTATGTCATGTGGGGCAATTGTGGCTTGCCTAAGGCGTGGCTTGAACCAAACACTCACCTAAGTTAATCAAATTTGCCTAACCTTACATTCCACCAAATTTTGCCACAAGTTGGCAAGACTAAGGGAATCTTACCACATTTTCTGTGTGTATGTCATGTGGGGCCAGTGTGGCTTGCCTAAGGCGTGGCTTGAACCAAAAACTCACCTAAGTTAATCAAACTTTCCTAACCTTACATTCCACCAAATTTTGCCACAAGTTGGCAAGCCTATGGGAATCTTGCCACATTTTTTGTGTGTATGTCATGTGGGGCCAGTGTGGCTTGCCCTAAGGCAGTGTGGCTTGAACAAACACTCACCTAAGTTAATCAAACTTGCCTAACCTTACATTCCACCAAATTTTGCCACAAGTTGGCAAGCCTAAGGGAATCTTGCCACATTTTTTGTGTGTATATCATGTGGGGCCAGTGTGGCTTGCCTAAGGTGTGGCTTGAACCAAACACTCACCTAAGTTAATCAAACTTGCCTAACCTTACATTCCACCAAATTTTGCCACAAGTTGGCAAGCCTAAGGGAATGTTGCCACATTTTTTGTGTGTATGTCATGTGGGGCCAGTGCGGCTTGCCTAAGGCACGGCTTGAACCAAACACTCACCTAAATTAATCAAACTTGCCTAACCTTACATTCCACACAATTTTGCCACAATTTGGCAAGAATAAGTGAATCTTGCCACATTTTTTGTGTGTACGTCATGTGGGGCCAGTGTGGCTTGCCTAAGTTGTGGCTTGAACCAAACACTCACCTAAGTTAATCAAACTTGCCTAACCTTACATTCCACCAAATTTTGCCACAAGTTGGCAAGCCTAAGGAATCTTGCCACATTTTTGTGTGTATGTCATGTGGGGCCAGTGTGGCTTGCCTAAGGTGTGGCTTGAACCAAACACTCACCTAAGTTAATCAAACTTGCCTAACCTTACATTCCAGCAAATTTTGCCACAAGTTGGCAAGCCTAAGGAATCTTGCCTCATTTTTTGTGTGTATGTCATATGGGGCCAGTGTGGCTAGCCTAAGGCGTGGCTTGAACCAAACACTCACCTAAGTTAATCAAACTTTCCTAACCTTACATTCCACCAAATTTTTCCACAAGTTGGCAAGCCTAAGGAATCTTGCCACATTTTTGTGTGTATGTCATGTGGGGCAGTGTGGCTTGACTAAGGCGTGGCTTGAACCAAACACTCACCTAAGTTAATCAAACTTTCCTAACCTTACATTCCACCAAATTTTGCCACAAGTTGGCAAGCCTAAGGGAATCTTGCCACATTTTTTGTGTGTATGTCATGTGGGGCCAGTGTGGCTTGTCTAAGGCGTGGCTTGAACCAAACACTCACCTAAGTTAATCAAACTTGCCTAACCTTACATTCCACACAATTTTGCCACAAGTTGGCAAGCCTAAGGGAATCTTGCCACATTTTTTGTGTGTATGTCATGTGGGGCCAGTGTGGCTTGCCTAAGGCGTGGCTTGAACCAAACACTCACCTAAGTTAATCAAACTTGCCTAACCTTATATTCCACCAAATTTTGCCACAAGTTGGCAAGCCTAAGGAATCTTGCCACATTTTTTGTGTGTATGTCATGTGGGGCCAGTGTGGCTTGCCTAAGGTGTGGCTTGAACCAAACACTCACCTAAGTTAATCAAACTTGCCTAACCTTACATTCCACCAAATTTTGCCACAAGTTGGCAAGCCTAAGGGAATCTTGCCACATTTTGTGTGTGTATGTCATGTGGGGCCATTGTGGCTTGCCTAAGGCGTGGCTTGAACCAAACACTCACCTAAGTTAATCAAACTTGCCTAACCTTACATTCCACCAAATTTTGCCACAAGTTGGCAAGACTAAGGGAATCTTACCACATTTTCTGTGTGTATGTCATGTGGGGCCAGTGTGGCTTGCCTAAGGCGTGGCTTGAACCAAAAACTCACCTAAGTTAATCAAACTTTCCTAACCTTACATTCCACCAAATTTTGCCACAAGTTGGCAAGCCTATGGGAATCTTGCCACATTTTTTGTGTGTATGTCATGTGGGGCCAGTGTGGCTTGCCTAAGTGGTGGCTTGAACCAAAACTAACCTAAGTTAATCAAACTTGCCTAACCTTACATTCCACCAAATTTTGCCACAAGTTGGCAAGCCTAAGGAATCTTGCCACATTTTTGTGTGTATGTCATGTGGGGCCAGTGTGGCTTGCCTAAGGCGTGGCTTGAACCAAACACTCACCTAAGTTAATCAAACTTGCCTAACCTTACATTCCACCAAATTTTGCCACAAGTTGGCAAGCCTAAGGGAATCTTGCCACATTTTTTGTGTGTATGTCATGTGGGGCCAGTGTGGCTTGCCTAAGGCGTGGCTTGAACCAAACACTCACCTAAGTTAATCAAACTTGCCTAACCTTACATTCCACCAAATTTTGCCACAAGTTGGCAAGCCTAAGGAATCTTGCCACATTTTTGTGTGTATGTCATGTGGGGCCAGTGTGGCTTGCCTAAGGCGTGGCTTGAACCAAACACTCACCTAAGTTAATCAAACTTGCCTAACCTTACATTCCACCAAATTTTGCCACAGTTGGCAAGCCTAAGGAATCTTGCCACATCATGTGGGGCCAGTGTGGCTTGCCTAAGGTGTGGCTTGAACCAAACACTCACCTAAGTTAATCAAACTTGCCTAACCTTACATTCCACCAAATTTTGCCACAAGTTGGCAAGCCTAAGGGAATCTTGCCACATTTTTTGTGTGTATGTCATGTGGGGCCAGTGTGGCTTGCCTAAGGTGTGGCTTGAACCAAACACTCACCTAAGTTAATCAAACTTGCCTAACCTTATGTCATTCCACCAAATTTTGCCTAACCTTACATTCCACCAAATTTTGCCACAAGTTGGCAAGCCTAAGGAATCTTGCCACATTTTTTGTGTGTATGTCATGTGGGGCCAGTGTGGCTTGCCTAAGGCGTGGCTTGAACCAAACACTCACCTAAGTTAATCAAACTTGCCTAACCTTACATTCCACCAAATTTTGCCACAAGTTGGCAAGCCTAAGGAATCTTGCCACACTTGCCTTTTTGCCACAAGTTGTGTATGTCATGTGGGGCCAGTGTGGCTTGCCTAAGGCGTGGCTTGAACCAAACACTCACCTAAGTTAATCAAACTTGCCTAACCTTACATTCCACCAAATTTTGCCACAAGTTGGCAAGCCTAAGGAATCTTGCCACATTTTTGTGTGTATGTCATGTCATGTGTGGCTTGAACCAAACACTCACCTAAGTTAATCAAACTTGCCTAACCTTACATTCCACCAAATTTTGCCACAAGTTGGCAAGCCTAAGGAATCTTGCCACATTTTTGTGTGTGTATGTCATGTGGGGCCAGTGTGGCTTGCCTAAGGTGTGGCTTGAACCAAACACTCACCTAAGTTAATCAAACTTGCCTAACCTTACATTCCACCAAATTTTGCCACAAGTTGGCAAGCCTAAGGAATCTTGCCACATTTTTTGTGTGTATGTCATGTGGGGCCAGTGTGGCTTGCCTAAGGTGTGGCTTGAACCAAACACTCACCTAAGTTAATCAAACTTGCCTAACCTTACATTCCACCAAATTTTGCCACAAGTTGGCAAGCCTAAGGGAATCTTGCCACATTTTTGTGTGTATGTCATGTGGGGCCAGTGTGGCTTGCCTAAGGCGTGGCTTGAACCAAACACTCACCTAAGTTAATCAAACTTGCCTAACCTTACATTCCACCAAATTTTGCCACAAGTTGGCAAGCCTAAGGGAATCTTGCCACATTTTTTGTGTGTATGTCATGTGGGGCCAGTGTGGCTTGCCTAAGGCGTGGCTTGAACCAAACACTCACCTAAGTTAATCAAACTTGCCTAACCTTACATTCCACCAAATTTTGCCACAAGTTGGCAAGCCTAATGGGAATCTTGCCACATAAGTTTTTGTGTGTATGTCATGTGGGGCCAGTGTGGCTTGCCTAAGGTGTGGCTTGAACCAAACACTCACCTAAGTTAATCAAACTTGCCTAACCTTACATTCCACCAAATTTTGCCACAAGTTGGCAAGCCTAAGGAATCTTGCCACATTTTTGTGTGTATGTCATGTGGGGCCAGTGTGGCTTGCCTAAGGCGTGGCTTGAACCAAACACTCACCTAAGTTAATCAAACTTGCCTAACCTTACATTCCACCAAATTTTGCCACAAGTTGGCAAGCCTAAGGGAATCTTGCCACATTTTTTGTGTGTATGTCATGTGGGGCCAGTGTGGCTTGCCTAAGGTGTGGCTTGAACCAAACACTCACCTAAGTTAATCAAACTTGCCTAACCTTACATTCCACCAAATTTTGCCACAAGTTGGCAAGCCTAAGGGAATCTTGCCACATTTTTGTGTGTATGTCATGTGGGGCCAGTGTGGCTTGCCTAAGGTGTGGCTTGAACCAAACACTCACCTAAGTTAATCAAACTTGCCTAACCTTACATTCCACCAAATTTTGCCACAAGTTGGCAAGCCTAAGGAATCTTGCCACATTTTTTGTGTGTATGTCATGTGGGGCCAGTGTGGCTTGCCTAAGGTGTGGCTTGAACCAAACACTCACCTAAGTTAATCAAACTTGCCTAACCTTACATTCCACCAAATTTTGCCACAAGTTGGCAAGCCTAAGGGAATCTTGCCACATTTTTGTGTGTATGTCATGTGGGGCCAGTGTGGCTTGCCTAAGGTGTGGCTTGAACCAAACACTCACCTAAGTTAATCAAACTTGCCTAACCTTACATTCCACCAAATTTTGCCACAAGTTGGCAAGCCTAAGGAATCTTGCCACATTTTTGTGTGTATGTCATGTGGGGCCAGTGTGGCTTGCCTAAGGTGTGGCTTGAACCAAACACTCACCTAAGTTAATCAAACTTGCCTAACCTTACATTCCACCAAATTTTGCCACAAGTTGGCAAGCCTAAGGAATCTTGCCACATTTTTGTGTGTATGTCATGTGGGGCCAGTGTGGCTTGCCTAAGGCGTGGCTTGAACCAAACACTCACCTAAGTTAATCAAACTTGCCTAACCTTACATTCCACCAAATTTTGCCACAAGTTGGCAAGCCTAAGGGAATCTTGCCACATTTTTTGTGTGTATGTCATGTGGGGCCAGTGTGGCTTGCCTAAGGTGTGGCTTGAACCAAACACTCACCTAAGTTAATCAAACTTGCCTAACCTTACATTCCACCAAATTTTGCCACAAGTTGGCAAGCCTAAGGGAATCTTGCCACATTTTTGTGTGTATGTCATGTGGGGCCAGTGTGGCTTGTGTGGCTTGCCTAAGGTGTGGCTTATGTCAAGGCGTGGCCAAACACTCACCTAAGTTAATCAAACTTGCCTAACCTTACATTCCACCAAATTTTGCCACAAGTTGGCAAGCCTAAGGAATCTTGCCACATTTTTTGTGTGTATGTCATGTGGGGCCAGTGTGGCTTGCCTAAGGTGTGGCTTGAACAAACACTCACCTAAGTTAATCAAACTTGCCTAACCTTACATTCCACCAAATTTTGCCACAAGTTGGCAAGCCTAAGGAATCTTGCCACATTTTTTGTGTGTATGTCATGTTGTTAAGGCGTGGCTTGAACCAAACACTCACCTAAGTTAATCAAACTTGCCTAACCTTACATTCCACCAAATTTTGCCACAAGTTGGCAAGCCTAAGGAATCTTGCCACATTTTTGTGTGTATGTCATGTGGGGCCAGTGTGGCTTGCCTAAGGTGTGGCTTGAACCAAACACTCACCTAAGTTAATCAAACTTGCCTAACCTTACATTCCACCAAATTTTGCCACAAGTTGGCAAGCCTAAGGAATCTTGCCACATTTTTTGTGTGTATGTCATGTGGGGCCAGTGTGGCTTGCCTAAGGTGTGGCTTGAACCAAACACTCACCTAAGTTAATCAAACTTGCCTAACCTTACATTCCACCAAATTTTGCCACAAGTTGGCAAGCCTAAGGGAATCTTGCCACATTTTTTGTGTGTATGTCATGTGGGGCCAGTGTGGCTTCCCTAAGGCGTGGCTTGAACCAAACACTCACCTAAGTTAATCAATCTTGCCTAACCTTACATTCCACCAAATTATTCCACATGTTGGCAAGCCTAAGGGAATCTTGCCACATTTTTTGTGTGTATGTCATGTGGGGCCAGTGTGGGTTGTCTAAGGCGTGGCTTGAACCAAACACTCACCTAAGTTAATCAAACTTGCCTAACCTTACATTCCACACAATTTTGCCACAAGTTGGCAAGCCTAAGGGAATCTTGCCACATTTTTGTGTGTATATCATGTGGGGCCAGTGTGGCTTGCCTAAGGTGTGGCTTGAACCAAACACTCACCTAAGTTAATCAAACTTGCCTAACCTTACATTCCACCAAATTTTGCCACAAGTTGGCAAGCCTAAGGAATCTTGCCACATTTTTGTGTGTATGTCATGTGGGGCCAGTGTGGCTTGCCTAAGGTGTGGCTTGAACCAAACACTCACCTAAGTAAATCAAACTTGCCTAACCTTACATTCCAGCAAATTTTGCCACAAGTTGGCAAGCCTAAGGAATCTTGCCACATTTTTGTGTGTATGTCATGTGGGGCCATTGTGGCTTGCCTAAGGCGTGGCTTGAACCAAACACTCACCTAAGTTAATCAAACTTGCCTAACCTTACATTCCACCAAATTTTGCCACAAGTTGGCAAGACTAAGGAATCTTACCACATTTTTTGTGTGTATGTCATGTGGGGCAGTGTGGCTTGCCTAAGGCGTGGCTTGAACCAAAAACTCACCTAAGTTAATCAAACTTTCCTAACCTTACATTCCACCAAATTTTGCCACAAGTTGGCAAGCCTATGGGAATCTTGCCACATTTTTTGTGTGTATGTCATGTGGGGCCAGTGTGGCTTGCCTAAGTGGTGGCTTGAACCAAAAACTAACCTAAGTTAATCAAACTTGCCTAACCTTACATTCCACCAAATTTTGCCACAAGTTGGCAAGCCTAAGGGAATCTTGCCACATATTTTGTGTGTATGTCATGTGGGGCTAGTGTGGCTTGCCTAAGGCGTGGCTTGAACCAAACACTCACCTAAGTTAATCAAACTTGCCTAACCTTACATTCCACCAAATTTTGCCACAAGTTGGCAAGCCTAAGGGAATCTTGCCACATTTTTGTGTGTATGTCATGTGGGGCAGTGTGGCTTGCCTAAGGTGTGGCTTGAACCAAACACTCACCTAAGTTAATCAAACTTGCCTAACCTTACATTCCACAAAATTTTGCCACAAGTTGGCAAGCCTAAGGGAATCTTGCCACATTTTGTGTGTGTATGTGTGTATGTCACCTAAGTGGCTTGCCTTAATTTTTGTGTGTATGTCATGTGGCTTGAACAAACACTCACCTAAGTTAATCAAACTTGCCTAACCTTACATTCCACCAAATTTTGCCACAAGTTGGCAAGCCTAAGGAATCTTGCCACCTTTTTTGTGTGTATGTCATGTGGGGCCAGTGTGGCAGGTGTGGCTTGAACCAAACACTCACCTAAGTTAATCAAACTTGCCTAACCTTACATTCCACCAAATTTTGCCACAAGTTGGCAAGCCTAAGGAATCTTGCCACATTTTTTGTGTGTATGTCATGTGGGGCCAGTGTGGCTTGGGCCAGTGTGGCTTGCCTAAACCAAACACTCACCTAAGTTAATCAAACTTGCCTAACCTTACATTCCACCAAATTTTGCCACAAGTTGGCAAGCCTAAGGGAATCTTGCCACATTTTTTGTGTGTATGTCATGTGGGGCCAGTGTGGCTTGCCTAAGGTGTGGCTTGAACCAAACACTCACCTAAGTTAATCAAACTTGCCTAACCTTACATTCCACCAAATTTTGCCACAAGTTGGCAAGCCTAAGGAATCTTGCCACATTTTTTGTGTGTATGTCATGTGGGGCCAGTGTGGCTTGCCTAAGGTGTGGCTTGAACCAAACACTCACCTAAGTTAATCAAACTTGCCTAACCTTACATTCCACCAAATTTTGCCACAAGTTGGCAAGCCTAAGGAATCTTGCCACATTTTTTGTGTGTATGTCATGTGGGGCCAGTGTGGCTTGCCTAAGGTGTGGCTTGAACCAAACACTCACCTAAGTTAATCAAACTTGCCTAACCTTACATTCCACCAAATTTGCCACAAGTTGGCAAGCCTAAGGAATCTTGCCACATTTTTGTGTGTATGTCATGTGGGGCCAGTGTGGCTTGCCTAAGGTGTGGCTTGAACCAAACACTCACCTAAGTTAATCAAACTTGCCTAACCTTACATTCCACCAAATTTTGCCACAAGTTGGCAAGCCTAAGGAATCTTGCCACATTTTTTGTGTGTATGTCATGTGGGGCCAGTGTGGCTTGCCTAAGGTGTGGCTTGAACCAAACACTCACCTAAGTTAATCAAACTTGCCGACCAAATTTTGCCATAAGTTGGCAAGCCTAAGGGAATCTTGCCACATTTTTGTGTGTATGTCATGTGGGGCCAGTGTGGCTTGCCTAAGGTGTGGCTTGAACCAAACACTCACCTAAGTTAATCAAACTTGCCTAACCTTACATTCCACCAAATTTTGCCACAAGTTGGCAAGCCTAAGGGAATCTTGCCACATTTTTTGTGTGTATGTCATGTGGGGCCAGTGTGGCTTGCCTAAGGTGTGGCTTGAACCAAACACTCACCTAAGTTAATCAAACTTGCCTAACCTTACATTCCACCAAATTTTGCCACAAGTTGGCAAGCCTAAGGAATCTTGCCACATTTTTGTGTGTATGTCATGTGGGGCCAGTGTGGCTTGCCTAAGGTGTGGCTTGAACCAAACACTCACCTAAGTTAATCAAACTTGCCTAACCTTACATTCCACCAAATTTTGCCACAAGTTGGCAAGCCTAAGGAATCTTGCCACATTTTTGTGTGTATGTCATGTGGGGCCAGTGTGGCTTGCCTAAGGTGTGGCTTGAACCAAACACTCACCTAAGTTAATCAAACTTGCCTAACCTTACATTCCACCAAATTTTGCCACAAGTTGGCAAGCCTAAGGAATCTTGCCACATTTTTTGTGTGTATGTCATGTGGGGCCAGTGTGGCTTGCCTAAGGTGTGGCTTGAACCAAACACTCACCTAAGTTAATCAAACTTGCCTAACCTTACATTCCACCAAATTTTGCCACAAGTTGGCAAGCCTAAGGAATCTTGCCACATTTTTTGTGTGTATGTCATGTGGGGCCAGTGTGGCTTGCCTAAGGTGTGGCTTGAACCAAACACTCACCTAAGTTAATCAAACTTGCCTAACCTTACATTCCACCAAATTTTGCCACAAGTTGGCAAGCCTAAGGAATCTTGCCACATTTTTTGTGTGTATGTCATGTGGGGCCAGTGTGGCTTGCCTAAGGTGTGGCTTGAACCAAACACTCACCTAAGTTAATCAAACTTGCCTAACCTTACATTCCACCAAATTTTGCCACAAGTTGGCAAGCCTAAGGAATCTTGCCACATTTTTTGTGTGTATGTCATGTGGGGCCAGTGTGGCTTGCCTAAGGCGTGGCTTGAACCAAACACTCACCTAAGTTAATCAAACTTGCCTAACCTTACATTCCACCAAATTTTGCCACAAGTTGGCAAGCCTAAGGAATCTTGCCACATTTTTTGTGTGTATGTCATGTGGGGCCAGTGTGGCTTGCCTAAGGTGTGGCTTGAACCAAACACTCACCTAAGTTAATCAAACTTGCCTAACCTTACATTCCACCAAATTTTGCCACAAGTTGGCAAGCCTAAGGAATCTTGCCACATTTTTGTGTGTGTATGTCATGTGGGGCCAGTGTGGCTTGCCTAAGGTGTGGCTTGAACCAAACACTCACCTAAGTTAATCAAACTTGCCTAACCTTACATTCCACCAAATTTTGCCACAAGTTGGCAAGCCTAAGGAATCTTGCCACATTTTTGTGTGTATGTCATGTGGGGCCAGTGTGGCTTGCCTAAGGTGTGGCTTGAACCAAACACTCACCTAAGTTAATCAAACTTGCCTAACCTTACATTCCACCAAATTTTGCCACAAGTTGGCAAGCCTAAGGGAATCTTGCCACATTTTTGTGTGTATGTCATGTGGGGCCAGTGTGGCTTGCCTAAGGTGTGGCTTGAACCAAACACTCACCTAAGTTAATCAAACTTGCCTAACCTTACATTCCACCAAATTTTGCCACAAGTTGGCAAGCCTAAGGAATCTTGCCACATTTTTTGTGTGTATGTCATGTGGGGCCAGTGTGGCTTGCCTAAGGTGTGGCTTGAACCAAACACTCACCTAAGTTAATCAAACTTGCCTAACCTTACATTCCACCAAATTTTGCCACAAGTTGGCAAGCCTAAGGAATCTTGCCACATCTTGCCACATTTTTTTTTGTGTGTATGTCATGTGGGGCCAGTGTGGCTTGCCTAAGGTGTGGCTTGAACCAAACACTCACCTAAGTTAATCAAACTTGCCTAACCTTACATTCCACCAAATTTTGCCACAAGTTGGCAAGCCTAAGGAATCTTGCCACATTTTTGTGTGTATGTCATGTGGGGCAGTGTGGCTTGCCTAAGGTGTGGCTTGAACCAAACACTCACCTAAGTTAATCAAACTTGCCTAACCTTACATTCCACCAAATTTTGCCACAAGTTGGCAAGCCTAAGGAATCTTGCCACATTTTTTGTGTGTATGTCATGTGGGGCCAGTGTGGCTTGCCTAAGGTGTGGCTTGAACCAAACACTCACCTAAGTTAATCAAACTTGCCTAACCTTACATTCCACCAAATTTTGCCACAAGTTGGCAAGCCTAAGGAATCTTGCCACATTTTTGTGTGTATGTCATGTGGGGCCAGTGTGGCTTGCCTAAGGTGTGGCTTGAACCAAACACTCACCTAAGTTAATCAAACTTGCCTAACCTTACATTCCACCAAATTTTGCCACAAGTTGGCAAGCCTAAGGAATCTTGCCACATTTTTGTGTGTATGTCATGTGGGGCAGTGTGGCTTGCCTAAGGTGTGGCTTGAACCAAACACTCACCTAAGTTAATCAAACTTGCCTAACCTTACATTCCACCAAATTTTGCCACAAGTTGGCAAGCCTAAGGAATCTTGCCACATTTTTTTGTGTGTATGTCATGTGGGGCCAGTGTGGCTTGCCTAAGGTGTGGCTTGAACCAAACACTCACCTAAGTTAATCAAACTTGCCTAACCTTACATTCCACCAAATTTTGCCACAAGTTGGCAAGCCTAAGGGAATCTTGCCACATTTTTTGTGTGTATGTCATTTTGGTGGCTTGAACAAACACTCATGGGCCAGTGTGGCTTGCCTAAGGTGTGGCTTGAACCAAACACTCACCTAAGTTAATCAAACTTGCCTAACCTTACATTCCACATTCCACAAGTTGGCAAATTTTGCCACAAGTTGGCTAAGCTTGAACCAAACACTCACCTAAGGAATCTTGCCACATTTTTTTAAGGAATCTTGCCACATTTTTTGTGTGTATGTCATGTGGGGCCAGTGTGGCTTGCCTAAGGTGTGGCTTGAACCAAACACTCACCTAAGTTAATCAAACTTGCCTAACCTTACATTCCACCAAATTTTGCCACAAGTTGGCAAGCCTAAGGAATCTTGCCACATTTTTTGTGTGTATGTCATGTGGGGCCAGTGTGGCTTGCCTAAGGTGTGGCTTGAACCAAACACTCACCTAAGTTAATCAAACTTGCCTAACCTTACATTCCACCAAATTTTGCCACAAGTTTGGCACATTTTTTGTGTGTATGTCATGTGGGGCCAGTGTGGCTTGCCTAAGGTGTGGCTTGAACCAAACACTCACCTAAGTTAATCAAACTTGCTAACCTTACATTCCACCAATTTTGCCACAAGTTGGCAAGCCTAAGGAATCTTGCCACATTTTTGTGTGTATGTCATGTGGGGCCAGTGTGGCTTGCCTAAGGTGTGGCTTGAACCAAACACTCACCTAAGTTAATCAAACTTGCCTAACCTTACATTCCACCAAATTTTGCCACAAGTTGGCAAGCCTAAGGAATCTTGCCACATTTTTTGTGTGTATGTCATGTGGGGCCAGTGTGTGGCTTGCCTAATGGTGTGGCTTGAACCAAACACTCACCTAAGTTAATCAAACTTGCCTAACCTTACATTCCACCAAATTTTGCCACAAGTTGGCAAGCCTAAGGAATCTTGCCACATTTTTTGTGTGTATGTCATGTGGGGCCAGTGTGGCTTGCCTAAGGTGTGGCTTGAACCAAACACTCACCTAAGTTAATCAAACTTGCCTAACCTTACATTCCACCAAATTTTGCCACAAGTTGGCAAGCCTAAGGGAATCTTGCCACATTTTTTGTGTGTGTGTCATGTCATGGGGCCAGTGTGGCTTGCCTAAGGTGTGGCTTGAACCAAACACTCACCTAAGTTAATCAAACTTGCCTAACCTTACATTCCACCAAATTTTGCCACAAGTTGGCAAGCCTAAGGAATCTTGCCACATTTTTGTGTGTATGTCATGTGGGGCCAGTGTGGCTTGCCTAAGGTGTGGCTTGAACCAAACACTCACCTAAGTTAATCAAACTTGCCTAACCTTACATTCCACCAAATTTTGCCACAAGTTGGCAAGCCTAAGGAATCTTGCCACATTTTTTGTGTGTATGTCATGTGGGGCCAGTGTGGCTTGCCTAAGGTGTGGCTTGAACCAAACACTCACCTAAGTTAATCAAACTTGCCTAACCTTACATTCCAACAAATTTTGCCACAAGTTGGCAAGCCTAAGGAATCTTGCCACATTTTTTGTTGTGTATGTCATGTGGGGCCAGTGTGGCTTGCCTAAGGTGTGGCTTGAACCAAACACTCACCTAAGTTAATCAAACTTGCCTAACCTTACATTCCACCAAATTTTGCCACAAGTTGGCAAGCCTAAGGAATCTTGCCACATTTTTTGTGTGTATGTCATGTGGGCCAGTGTGGCTTGCCTAAGGTGTGGCTTGAACCAAACACTCACCTAAGTTAATCAAACTTGCCTAACCTTACATTCCACCAAATTTTGCCACAAGTTGGCAAGCCTAAGGAATCTTGCCACATTTTTTGTGTGTATGTCATGTGGGGCCAGTGTGGCTTGACTATGGTGTAGCTTGAACCAAACACTCACCTAAGTTAATCAAACTTGCCTAACCTTACATTCCACCAAATTTTGCCACAAGTTGGCAAGCCTAAGGGAATCTTGCCACATTTTTCGTGTGTATGTCATGTGGGGCCAGTGTGGCTTGCCTAAGGCGTGGCTTGAACCAAACACTCACCTAAGTTAATCAAACTTGCCTAACCTTACATTCCACCATATTTTGCCACAAGTTGGCAAGCCTAAGGGAATCTTGCCTCATTTTTTGTGTGTATGTCATGTGGGGCCAGTGTGGCTTGAACGAAACACTCACCTAAGTTAATCAAACTTGCCTAACCTTACATTCCACCAAATTTTGCCACAAGTTGGCAAGCCTAAGGGAATCTTGCCACATTTTGCGTGTGTATGTCATGTGGGGCCAGTGTGGCTTGCCTAAGGTGTGGCTTGAACCAAACACTCACCTAAGTTAATCAAACTTGCCTAACCTTATATTCCAACAAAGTTTGCCACAAGTTGGCAAGACTAAGGGAATCTTGCCACATTTTTTGTTTGTATGTCATGTGGGGCCAGTGTGGCTTTCCTAAGGTGTGGCTTGAACCAAACACTCACCTAAGTTAATCAAACTTGGCTAACCTTACATTCCACGAAATTTTGCCACAAGTTGGCAAGCCTAAGGGAATCTTGCCACAATTTTTGTGTGTATGTCATGTGGGGCCAGTGTGGCTTGCCTAAGGTGTCGCTTGAACCAAACACTCACCTAAGTTAATCAAACTTGCCTAACTTTACATTCCACCAAATTTTGCCACAAGTTGGCAAGCCTAAGGGAATCTTGCCACATTTTTTGTGTGTATGTCATGTGGGGCCAGTGTGGCTTGCCTATGGTGTCGCTTGAACCAAACACTCACCTAAGTTAATCAAACTTGCCTAACCTTACATTCCACCAAATTTTGCCACAAGTTGGCAAGCCTAAGGGAATCTTGCCACATTTTTCGTGTGTATGTCATGTGGGGCCAGTGTGGCTTGCCTAAGGCGTGGCTTGAACCAAACACTCACCTAAGTTAATCAAACTTGCCTAACCTTACATTCCACCATATTTTGCCACAAGTTGGCAAGCCTAAGGGAATCTTGCCTCATTTTTTGTGTGTATGTCATGTGGGGCCAGTGTGGCTTGAACGAAACACTCACCTAAGTTAATCAAACTTGCCTAACCTTACATTCCACCAAATTTTGCCACAAGTTGGCAAGCCTAAGGGAATCTTGCCACATCTTGTGTGTGTATGTCATGTGGGGCCAGTGTGGCTTGCCTAAGGTGTGGCTTGAACCAAACACTCACCTAAGTTAATCAAACTTGCCTAACCATACATTCCACCAAATTTTGCCACAAGTTGGCAAGCCTAAGGGAATCTTGCCACAATTTTTGTGTGTATGTCATGTGGGGCCAGTGTGGCTTGCCTAACGTGTGGCTTTAACCAAACACTCACCTAAGTTAATCAAACTTGCCTAACCTTACATTCCACCAAATTTTGCCACAAGTTGGCAAGCCTAAGGGAATCTTGCCACATTTTTTGTGTGTATGTCATGTGGGGCCAGTGTGGCTTGCCTAAGGCGTGGCTTAAACCAAACACTCACCTAAGTTAATCAAACTTGCCTAACTTTACATTCCACCAAATTTTGCCACAAGTTGGCAAGACTAAGGGAATCTTGCCACATTTTCTGTGTCTATGACATGTGGGGCCAGTGTGGCTTGCCTAAGTGGTGGCTTGAACCGAACACTCACCTAAGTTAATCAAACTTGCCTAACCTTACATTCCACCAAATTTTGCCACAAGTTGGCAAGCCTAAGGGAATCTTGCCACATTTTTTGTGTGTATGTCATGTGGGGCCAGTGTGGCTTGCCTAAGGCGTGGCTTGAACCAAACACTCACCTAAGTTAATCAATCTTGCCTAACCTTACATTCCACCAAATTTTGCCACAAGTTGGCAAGCCTAAGGGAATCTTTCCACATTTTTTGTGTGTATGTCATGTGGGGCCAGTGTGGCTTGCCTAAGGTGTGGCTTGAACCAAACACTCACATAAGTTAATCAAACTTGCCTAACCTTATATTCCACCAAATTTTGCCACAAGTTGGCAAGCCTAAGGGAATCTTGCCACATTTCTTGTGTGTATGTCATGTGGGGCCAGTGTGGCTTGCCTAAGGTGTGGCTTGAACCAAACACTCACCTAAGTTAATCAAACTTTCCTAACCTTACATTCCACCAAATTTTGCCACAAGTTGGCAAGCCTAAGGGAATCTTGCCACATTTTGTGTGTGTATGTCATGTGGGCCCAGTGTGGCTTGCCTAAGGTGTGGCTTGAACCAAACACTCACCTAAGTTAATCAAACTTGCCTAACCTTACATTCCACCAAATTGTGACACAAGTTGGCAAGGCTAAGGGAATCTTGCCACATTTTTTGTGTGTATGTCATGTGGGGCCAGTGTGGCTTGCCTAAGTGGTGGCTTGAACCAAAAACTCACCTAAGTTAATCAAACTTGCCTAACCTTACATTCCACCAAATTTTGCCACAAGTTGGCAAGACTAAGGGAATCTTGCCACATTTTTTGTGTGTATGTCATGTGGGGCCAGTGTGGCTTGCCTAAGGTGTGGCTTTTACCAAACACTCACCTAAGTTAATCAAACTTGCCTAACCTTACATTCCACCAAATTTTGCCACAAGTTGGCAAGCCTAAGGGAATCTTGCCACATTTTGTGTGTGTATGTCATGTGGGGCCAGTGTGGCTTGCCTAAGGTGTGGCTTGAACCAAACACAAACCTAAATTAATCAAAGTTGCCTAACCTTACATTCCACCAAATTTTGCCACAAGTTGGCAAGACTAAGGGAATCTTGCCACATTTTTTGTGTATGTCATGTGGGGCCAGTGTGGCTTGCCTAAGTGGTGGCTTGAACCGAACACTCACCTAAGTTAATCAAACTTGCCTAACCTTACATTCCACCAAATTTTGCCACAAGTTGGCAAGCCTAAGGGAATCTTGCCACATTTTTTGTGTGTCTGTCATGTGGGGGCAGTGTGGCTTGCCTAAGGCGTGGCTTGAACCAAACACTCACCTAAGTTAATCAATCTTGCCTAACCTTACATTCCACCAAATTTTGCCACAAGTTGGCAAGCCTAAGGGAATCTTGCCACATTTTTTGTGTGTATGTTATGTGGGGCCAGTGTGGCTTGCCTAAGGTGTGGCTTGAACCAAACAATCACCTAAGTTAATCAAACTTGCCTAACCTTATATTCCACCAAATTTTGCCACAAGTTGGAAAGCCTAAGGGAATCTTGCCACATTTTTTGTGTGTATGTCATGGGGAGACAGTGTGGCTTGCCTAAGGTGTGGCTTGAACCAAACACTCACCTAAGTTAATCAAACTTGCCTAACCTTACATTCCACCAAATTTTGCCACAAGTTGGCAAGCCTAAGGGAATGTTGCCACATTTTGTGTGTGTATGTCATGTGGGCCCAGTGTGGCTTGCCTAAGGTGTGGCTTGAACCAAACACTCAACCAAGTTAATCAAACTTGCCTAACCTTACATTCCACCAAATTTTGCCACAAGTTGGCAAGGCTAAGGGAATCTTGCCACATTTTTTGTGTGTATGTCATGTGGGGCCAGTGTAGCTTGCCTAAGTGGTGGCTTGAACCAAAAACTCACCTAAGTTAATCAAACTTGCCTAACCTTACATTCCACCAAATTTTGCCACAAGTTGGCAAGCCTAAGGGAATCTTGCCACATTTTTTGTGTGTATGTCATGTGGGGCCAGTGTTGCTTGCCTAAGGTGTGGCTTTAAACAAACACTCACCTAAGTTAATCAAACTTGCCTAACCTTACATTCCACCAAATTTTGCCACAAGTTGGCAAGCCTAAGGGAATCTTGCCACATTTTGTGTGTGTATGTCATGTGGGGCCAGTGTGGCTTGCCTAAGGTGTGGCTTGAACAAAACACTCACCTAGGTTAATCAAACTTGCCTACCCTTACATTCCACCAAATTTTGCCACAAGTTGGCAAGACAAAGGGAATCTTGCCACATCTTTTGCGTGTATGTCATGTGGGGCCAATGTGGCTTGCCGAAGTGGTGGCTTGAACCAAAAACTCACCTAAGTTAATCAAACTTGCCTAACCTTACATTCCACCAAATTTTGCCACAAGTTGGCAAGCCTAAGGGAATCTTGCCACATTTTTTGTGTGTATGTCATGTGGGGCCAGTGTGGCTTGCCTAAGGCGTGGCTTGAACCAAACACTCACCTAAGTTAATCAATCTTGCCTAACCTTACATTCCACCAAATTTTGCCAAAAGTTGGCAAGCCTAAGGGAATCTTGCCACATTTTTTGTGTGTATGTCATGTGGGGCCAGTGTGGCTTGCCTAAGGTGTGGCTTGAACCAAACACTCACCTAAGTTAATCAAACTTGCCTAACCTTACATTCCACAAAATTTTGCCACAAGTTGGCAAGCCTAAGGGAATCTTGCCACATTTTTTGTGTGTATGTCATGTGGGGCCAGTGTGGCTTGCCTAAGGCGTGGCTTGAACCAAAAACTCACCTAAGTTAATCAAACTTGCCTAACCTTACATTCCACAAAATTTTGCCACAAGTTGGCAAGCCTAAGGGAATCTTGCCACATTTTGTGTGTGTATGTCATGTGGGGCCAGTGTGGCTTGGCTAAGGTGTGGCTTGAACCAAACACTCACCTAAGTTAATCAAACTTGTCTAACCTTACATTCCACCAAATTTTGCCAAAAGTTGGCAAGCCTAAGGGTATCTTGCCACATTTTTTGTGTGTATGTCATGTGGGGCCAGTGTGGCTTGCCTAAGGCGTGGCTTGAACCAAACACTCACCTAAGTTAATCAAACTTACCTAACCTTACATTCCACCTAATTTTGCCACAAGTTCTCAAGACTAAGGGAATCTTGCCACATTTTTTGTGTGTATGTCATGTGGGGCTAGTGTGGCTTGCCTAAGTGGTGGCTTGAACCAAAAACTCACCTAAGTTAATCAAACTTGCCTAACCTTACATTGCACCAAATTTTGCCACAAGTTGGCAAGCCTAAGGGAATCTTGCCACATTTTTTGTGTGTATGTCATGTGGGGCCAGTGTGGCTTGCCTAAGGTGTGGCTTTAACCAAACACTCACCTAAGTTAATCTAACTTGCCTAACCTTACATTCCACCAAATTTTCCCACAAGTTGGCAAGCCTAAGGGAATCTTGCCACATTTTTTGTGCGTATGTCATGTGGGGCCAGTGTGGCTTGCCTAAGGCGTGGCTTGAACCAAACACTCACCTAAGTTAATCAAACTTACCTAACTTTACATTCCATCAAATTTTGCCACAAGTTGGCAAGACTAAGGGAATCTTGCCACATTTTCTGTGTATGTCATGTGGGGCCAGTGTGGCTTGCCTAAGGCATGGTTTGAACCAAACACTCACCTAAGTTAATCAAACTTGCCTAACCTTATATTCCACCAAAGTTTGCCACAAGTTGGCAAGCCTAAGGCAATCTTGCCACAGTTTTGGTGTGTATGTCATGTGGGGCCAGTGTGGCTTGCCTAAGGTGTGGCTTGAACCAAACACTCACCTAAGTTAATCAAACTTGCCTAACCTTACATTCCACCAAATTTTGCCACAAGTTGGCAAGCCTAAGGGAATCTTGCCACAATTTTTGTGTGTATGTCATGTGGGGCCAGTGTGGCTTGGCTAAGGTGTGGCTTGAACCAAACACTCACCTAAGTTAATCAAACTTGTCTAACCTTACATTCCACCAAATTTTGCCAAAAGTTGGCAAGCCTAAGGGTATCTTGCCACATTTTTTGTGTGTATGTCATGTGGGGCCAGTGTGGCTTGCCTAAGGTGTGGCTTGAACCAAACACTCACCTAAGTTAATCAAACTTACCTAACCTTACATTCCACCTAATTTTGCCACAAGTTGGCAAGACTAAGGGAATCGTGCCACATTTTTTGTGTGTATGTCATGTGGGGCTAGTGTCGCTTGCCTAAGTGGTGGCTTGAACCAAAAACTCACCTAAGTTAATCAAACTTGCCTAACCTTACATTGCACCCAATTTTGCCACAAGTTGGCAAGCCTAAGGGAATCTTGCCACATTTTTGTGTGGATGTCATGTGGGGCCAGTGTGGCTTGCCTAAGGCGTGGCTTGAACCAAACACTCACCTAAGTTAATCAAACTTACCTAACTTTACATTCCATCAAATTTTCCACAAGTTGGCAAGACTAAGGGAATCTTGCCACATTTTCTGTGTATGTCATGTGGGGCCAGTGTGGCTTGCCTAAGGCATGGTTTGAACCAAACACTCACCTAAGTTAATCAAACTTGCCTAACCTTATATTCCACCAAAGTTTGCCACAAGTTGGCAAGCCTAAGGCAATCTTGCCACAGTTTTGGTGTGTATGTCATGTGGGGCCAGTGTGGCTTGCCTAAGGTGTGGCTTGAACCAAACACTCACCTAAGTTAATCAAACTTGCCTAACCTTACATTCCACCAAATTTTGCCACAAGTTGGCAAGCCTAAGGGAATCTTGCCACAATTTTTGTGTGTATGTCATGTGGGGCCAGTGTGGCTTGCCTAAGGTGTGGCTTTAACCAAACACTCACCTAAGTTAATCAAACTTGCCTAACCTTCCATTCCGCAAAATTTTTCCACAAGTTGGCAAGCCTAAGGGAATCTTGCCACATTTTTTGTGTGTATGTCATGTGGGGCCAGTGTGGCTTGCCTAAGGCGTGGCTTGAACCAAACACTCACCTAAGTTAATCAAACTTACCTAACTTTACATTCCACCAAATTTTGCCACAAGTTGGCAAGACTAAGGGAATCTTGCCACATTTTCTGTGTGTATGTCATGTGGGGCCAGTGTGCTTGCCTAAGTGGTGGCATAAACCGAGCACTCACCTAAGTTAATCAAACTTGCCTAACCTTACATTCCACCAAATTTTGCCACAAGTTGGCAAGCCTAAGGAAATCTTGCCACATTTTTTGTGTGTATGTCATGTGGGGCCAGTGTGGCTTGCCTAAGGCGTGGCTTGAACCAAACACTCACCTAACTTAATCAATCTTGCCTAACCTTACATTCCACCAAATTTTGCCACAAGTTGGCAAGTCTAAGGGAATCTTGCCATATTTTTTGTGTGTATGTCATGTGGGGCCAGTGTGGCTTGCCTAAGGTGTGGCTTGAACCAAACACTCACCTAAGTTAATCAAACTTGCCTAACCTTATATTCCACCAAATTTTGCCACAAGTTGGCAAGCCTAAGGAATCTTGCCACATTTCTTGTGTATGTCATGTGGGGCCAGTGTGGCTTGCCTAAGGTGTGGCTTGAACCAAACACTCACCTAATTTAATCAAACTTGCCTAACCTTACATTCCACCAAATTTTGCCACAAGTTGACAAGCCTAAGGGAATCTTGCCACATTTTGTGTGTGTATGTCATGTGGGGCCAGTGTGGCTTGCCTAAGGTGTGGCTTGAACCAAACACTCACCTAAGTTAATCAAACTTGCCTAACCTTACATTCCTCCAAATTTTGCCACAAGTTGGCAAGGCTAAGGGAATCTTGCCACATTTTTTGTGTGTATGTCATGTGGGGCCAGTGTGGCTTGCCTAAGTGGTGGCTTGAACCAAAAACTCACCTAAGTTAATCAAACTTGCCTAACGTTACATTCCACCAAATTTTGCCACAAGTTGGCAAGCCCAAGGGAATCTTGCCACATTTTTTGTGTGTATGTCATGTGGGGCCAGTGTGGCTTGCCTAAGGTGTGGCTTTAACCAAACACTCACCTAAGTTAATCAAACTTGCCTAACCTTACATTCCACCAAATTTTGCCACAAGTTGGCAAGCCTGAGGGAATCTTGCCATATTTTGTGTGTGTATGTCATGTGGGGCCAGTGTGGCTTGCCTAAGGTGTGGCTTGAACCAAACACTCACCTAAGTTAATCAATCTTGCCTAACCTTACATTCCACCAAGTTTTTCCACAAGTTGGCAAGCCTAAGGAATCTTGCCACATTTTTTGTGTGTATGTCATGTGGGGCCAGTGTGGCTTGCCTAAGGTGTGGCTTGAACCAAACACTCACCTAAGTTAATCAAACTTGCCTAACCTTACATTCCACCAAATTTTGCCACAAGTTGGCAAGCCTAAGGGAATCTTGCCACATTTTTTGTGTGTATGTCATGTGGGGCCAGTGTGGCTTGCCTAAGGCATGGCTTGAACCAAAAACTCACCTAAGTTAATCAAACTTGCCTAACCTTACATTCCTCCAAATTTTGCCACAAGTTGGAAAGCCTAAGGGAATGTTGCCACATTTTGTGTGTGTATGTCATGTGGGGCCAGTGTGGCTTGGCTAAGGTGTGGCTTGAACCAAACACTCACCTAAGTTAATCAAACTTGCCTAACCTTACATTCCACCAAATTTTGCCAAAAGTTGGCAAGCCTAAGGGTATCTTGCCACATTTTTTGTGTGTATGTCATGTGGGGCCAGTGTGGCTTGCCGAAGGCGTGGTTTGAACCAAACACTCACCTATGTTAATCAAACTTACCTAACCTTACATTCCACCTAATTTTGCCACAAGTTGGCAAGACTAAGGGAATCTTGCCACATTTTTTGTGTGTATGTCATGTGGGGCTAGTGTGTCTTGCCTAAGTGGTGGCTTGAACCAAAAACTCACCTAAGTTAATCAAACTTGCCTAACCTTACATTGAACCAAATTTTGCCACAAGTTGGCAAGCCTAAGGGAATCTTGTCACATTTTTTGTGTGTATGTCATGTGGGGCCAGTGTGGCTTGCCTAAGGTGTGGCTTTAACCAAACACTCACCTAAGTTAATCTAACTTGCCTAACCTTACATTCCACCAAATTTTCCCACAAGTTGGCAAGCCTAAGGGAATCTTGCCACATTTTTTGTGTGTATGTCATGTGGGGCCAGTGTGGCTTGCCTAAGGCGTGGCTTGAACCAAACACTCACCTAATTTAATCAAACTTGCCTAACCTTACATTCCACCAAATTTTGCCACAAGTTGACAAGCCTAAGGGAATCTTGCCACATTTTGTGTGTGTATGTCATGTGGGCCCAGCGTGGCTTGCCTAAGGTGTGGCTTGAACCAAACACTCACCTAAGTTAATCAAACTTGCCTAACCTTACATTCCTCCAAATTTTGCCACAAGTTGGCAAGGCTAAGGGAATCTTGCCACATTTTTTGTGTGTATGTCATGTGGGGCCAGTGTGGCTTGCCTAAGTGGTGGCTTGAACCAAAAACTCACCTAAGTTAATCAAACTTGCCTAACGTTACATTCCACCAAATTTTGCCACAAGTTGGCAAGCCCAAGGGAATCTTGCCACATTTTTTGTGTGTATGTCATGTGGGGCCAGTGTGGCTTGCCTAAGGTGTGGCTTTAACCAAACACTCACCTAAGTTAATCAAACTTGCCTAACCTTACATTCCACCAAATTTTGCCACAAGTTGGCAAGCCTGAGGGAATCTTGCCATATTTTGTGTGTGTATGTCATGTGGGGCCAGTGTGGCTTGCCTAAGGTGTGGCTTGAACCAAACACTCACCTAAGTTAATCAATCTTGCCGAACCTTACATTCCACCAAGTTTTTCCACAAGTTGGCAAGCCTAAGGAATCTTGCCACATTTTTTGTGTGTATGTCATGTGGGGCCAGTGTGGCTTGCCTAAGGTGTGGCTTGAACCAAACACTCACCTAAGTTAATCAAACTTGCCTAACCTTACATTCCACCAAATTTTGCCACAAGTTGGCAAGCCTAAGGGAATCTTGCCACATTTTTTGTGTGTATGTCATGTGGGGCCAGTGTGGCTTGCCTAAGGCATGGCTTGAACCAAAAACTCACCTAAGTTAATCAAACTTGCCTAACCTTACATTCCTCCAAATTTTGCCACAAGTTGGAAAGCCTAAGGGAATGTTGCCACATTTTGTGTGTGTATGTCATGTGGGGCCAGTGTGGCTTGGCTAAGGTGTGGCTTGAACCAAACACTCACCTAAGTTAATCAAACTTGCCTAACCTTACATTCCACCAAATTTTGCCAAAGTTGGCAAGCCTAAGGGTATCTTGCCACATTTTTGTGTGTATGTCATGTGGGGCCAGTGTGGCTTGTCAAGGCGTGGTTTGAACCAAACACTCACCTATGTTAATCAAACTTACCTAACCTTACATTCCACCTAATTTTGCCACAAGTTGGCAAGACTAAGGGAATCTTGCCACATTTTTTGTGTGTATGTCATGTGGGGCTAGTGTGTCTTGCCTAAGTGGTGGCTTGAACCAAAAACTCACCTAAGTTAATCAAACTTGCCTAACCTTACATTGAACCAAATTTTGCCACAAGTTGGCAAGCCTAAGGGAATCTTGTCACATTTTTTGTGTGTATGTCATGTGGGGCCAGTGTGGCTTGCCTAAGGTGTGGCTTTAACCAAACACTCACCTAAGTTAATCTAACTTGCCTAACCTTACATTCCACCAAATTTTCCCACAAGTTGGCAAGCCTAAGGGAATCTTGCCACATTTTTTGTGTGTATGTCATGTGGGGCCAGTGTGGCTTGCCTAAGGCGTGGCTTGAACCAAACACTCACCTAAGTTAATCAAACTTACCTAACCTTACATTCCACCAAATTTTGCCACAAGTTGGCAAGCCTAAGGGAATCTTGCCACAATTTTTGTGTGTATGTCATGTGGGGCCAGTGTGGCTTGCCTAAGGTGTGGCTTTAACCAAACACTCACCTAAGTTAATCAAACTTGCCTAACCTTCCATTCCACAAAATTTTTCCACAAGTTGGCAAGCCTAAGGAATCTTGCCACATTTTTGTGTGTATGTCATGTGGGGCCAGTGTGGCTTGCCTAAGGCGTGGCTTGAACCAAACACTCACCTAAGTTAATCAAACTTACCTAACTTTACATTCCACCAAATTTTGCAACAAGTTGGCAAGACTAAGGGAATCTTGCCACATTTTCTGTGTGTATGTCATGTGGGGCCAGTGTGCTTGCCTAAGTGGTGGCTTAAACCGAACACTCACCTAAGTTAATCAAACTTGCCTAACCTTACATTCCACCAAATTTTGCCACAAGTTGGCAAGCCTAAGGAAATCTTGCCACATTTTTTGTGTGTATGTAATGTGGGGCCAGTGTGGCTTGCCTAAGGCGTGGCTTGAACCAAACACTCACCTAAGTTAATCAATCTTGCCTAACCTTACATTCCACCAAATTTTGCCACAAGTTGGCAAGTCTAAGGGAATCTTGCCATATTTTTTGTGTGTATGTCATGTGGGGCCAGTGTGGCTTGCCTAAGGTGTGGCTTGAACCAAACACTCACCTAAGTTAATCAAACTGGCCTAACCTTATATTCCACCAAATTTTGCCACAAGTTGGCAAGCCTAAGGGAATCTTGCCACATTTCTTGTGTATGTCATGTGGGGCCAGTGTGGCTTGCCTAAGGTGTGGCTTGAACCAAACACTCACCTAATTTAATCAAACTTGCCTAACCTTACATTCCACCAAATTTTGCCACAAGTTGACAAGCCTAAGGGAATCTTGCCACATTTTGTGTGTGTATGTCATGTGGGCCCAGCGTGGCTTGCCTAAGGTGTGGCTTGAACCAAACACTCACCTAAGTTAATCAAACTTGCCTAACCTTACATTCCTCCAAATTTTGCCACAAGTTGGCAAGGCTAAGGGAATCTTGCCACATTTTTTGTGTGTATGTCATGTGGGGCCAGTGTGGCTTGCCTAAGTGGTGGCTTGAACCAAAAACTCACCTAAGTTAATCAAACTTGCCTAACGTTACATTCCACCAAATTTTGCCACAAGTTGGCAAGCCTAAGGAATCTTGCCACATTTTTGTGTGTATGTCATGTGGGGCCAGTGTGGCTTGCCTAAGGTGTGGCTTTAACCAAACACTCACCTAAGTTAATCAAACTTGCCTAACCTTACATTCCACCAAATTTTGCCACAAGTTGGCAAGCCTGAGGGAATCTTGCCATATTTTGTGTGTGTATGTCATGTGGGGCCAGTGTGGCTTGCCTAAGGTGTGGCTTGAACCAAACACTCACCTAAGTTAATCAATCTTGCCGAACCTTACATTCCACCAAGTTTTTCCACAAGTTGGCAAGCCTAAGGGAATCTTGCCACATTTTTTGTGTGTATGTCATGTGGGGCCAGTGTGGCTTGCCTAAGGTGTGGCTTGAACCAAACACTCACCTAAGTTAATCAAACTTGCCTAACCTTACATTCCACCAAATTTTGCCACAAGTTGGCAAGCCTAAGGGAATCTTGCCACATTTTTTGTGTGTATGTCATGTGGGGCCAGTGTGGCTTGCCTAAGGCATGGCTTGAACCAAAAACTCACCTAAGTTAATCAAACTTGCCTAACCTTACATTCCTCCAAATTTTGCCACAAGTTGGAAAGCCTAAGGGAATCTTGCCACATTTTGTGTGTGTATGTCATGTGGGGCCAGTGTGGCTTGGCTAAGGTGTGGCTTGAACCAAACACTCACCTAAGTTAATCAAACTTGCCTAACCTTACATTCCACCAAATTTTGCCAAAAGTTGGCAAGCCTAAGGGTATCTTGCCACATTTTTTGTGTGTATGTCATGTGGGGCCAGTGTGGCTTGCCTAAGGCGTGGTTTGAACCAAACACTCACCTATGTTAATCAAACTTACCTAACCTTACATTCCACCTAATTTTGCCACAAGTTGGCAAGACTAAGGGAATCTTGCCACATTTTTTGTGTGTATGTCATGTGGGGCTAGTGTGTCTTGCCTAAGTGGTGGCTTGAACAAAAACTCACCTAAGTTAATCAAACTTGCCTAACCTTACATTGAACCAAATTTTGCCACAAGTTGGCAAGCCTAAGGAATCTTGTCACATTTTTGTGTGTATGTCATGTGGGGCCAGTGTGGCTTGCCTAAGGTGTGGCTTTAACCAAACACTCACCTAAGTTAATCTAACTTGCCTAACCTTACATTCCACCAAATTTTCCCACAAGTTGGCAAGCCTAAGGGAATCTTGCCACATTTTTTGTGTGTATGTCATGTGGGGCCAGTGTGGCTTGCCTAAGGCGTGGCTTGAACCAAACACTCACCTAAGTTAATCAAACTTACCTAACCTTACATTCCACCAAATTTTGCCACAAGTTGGCAAGCCTAAGGGAATCTTGCCACAATTTTTGTGTGTATGTCATGTGGGGCCAGTGTGGCTTGCCTAAGGTGTGGCTTTAACCAAACACTCACCTAAGTTAATCAAACTTGCCTAACCTTCCATTCCACAAAATTTTTCCACAAGTTGGCAAGCCTAAGGGAATCTTGCCACATTTTTTGTGTGTATGTCATGTGGGGCCAGTGTGGCTTGCCTAAGGCGTGGCTTGAACCAAACACTCACCTAAGTTAATCAAACTTACCTAACTTTACATTCCACCAAATTTTGCAACAAGTTGGCAAGACTAAGGGAATCTTGCCACATTTTCTGTGTGTATGTCATGTGGGGCCAGTGTGCTTGCCTAAGTGGTGGCTTAAACCGAACACTCACCTAAGTTAATCAAACTTGCCTAACCTTACATTCCACCAAATTTTGCCACAAGTTGGCAAGCCTAAGGAAATCTTGCCACATTTTTGTGTGTATGTAATGTGGGGCCAGTGTGGCTTGCCTAAGGCGTGGCTTGAACCAAACACTCACCTAAGTTAATCAATCTTGCCTAACCTTACATTCCACCAAATTTTGCCACAAGTTGGCAAGTCTAAGGGAATCTTGCCATATTTTTTGTGTGTATGTCATGTGGGGCCAGTGTGGCTTGCCTAAGGTGTGGCTTGAACCAAACACTCACCTAAGTTAATCAAACTGGCCTAACCTTATATTCCACCAAATTTTGCCACAAGTTGGCAAGCCTAAGGAATCTTGCCACATTTCTTGTGTATGTCATGTGGGGCAGTGTGGCTTGCCTAAGGTGTGGCTTGAACCAAACACTCACCTAATTTAATCAAACTTGCCTAACCTTACATTCCACCAAATTTTGCCACAAGTTGACAAGCCTAAGGGAATCTTGCCACATTTTGTGTGTGTATGTCATGTGGGCCCAGCGTGGCTTGCCTAAGGTGTGGCTTGAACCAAACACTCACCTAAGTTAATCAAACTTGCCTAACCTTACATTCCTCCAAATTTTGCCACAAGTTGGCAAGGCTAAGGGAATCTTGCCACATTTTTTGTGTGTATGTCATGTGGGGCCAGTGTGGCTTGCCTAAGTGGTGGCTTGAACCAAAAACTCACCTAAGTTAATCAAACTTGCCTAACGTTACATTCCACCAAATTTTGCCACAAGTTGGCAAGCCTAAGGGAATCTTGCCACATTTTTTGTGTGTATGTCATGTGGGGCCAGTGTGGCTTGCCTAAGGTGTGGCTTTAACCAAACACTCACCTAAGTTAATCAAACTTGCCTAACCTTACATTCCACCAAATTTTGCCACAAGTTGGCAAGCCTGAGGGAATCTTGCCATATTTTGTGTGTGTATGTCATGTGGGGCCAGTGTGGCTTGCCTAAGGTGTGGCTTGAACCAAACACTCACCTAAGTTAATCAATCTTGCCGAACCTTACATTCCACCAAGTTTTTCCACAAGTTGGCAAGCCTAAGGGAATCTTGCCACATTTTTTGTGTGTATGTCATGTGGGGCCAGTGTGGCTTGCCTAAGGTGTGGCTTGAACCAAACACTCACCTAAGTTAATCAAACTTGCCTAACCTTACATTCCACCAAATTTTGCCACAAGTTGGCAAGCCTGAGGGAATCTTGCCACATTTTTTGTGTGTATGTCATGTGGGGCCAGTGTGGCTTGCCTAAGGCATGGCTTGAACCAAAAACTCACCTAAGTTAATCAAACTTGCCTAACCTTACATTCCTCCAAATTTTGCCACAAGTTGGAAAGCCTAAGGGAATCTTGCCACATTTTGTGTGTGTATGTCATGTGGGGCCAGTGTGGCTTGGCTAAGGTGTGGCTTGAACCAAACACTCACCTAAGTTAATCAAACTTGCCTAACCTTACATTCCACCAAATTTTGCCAAAAGTTGGCAAGCCTAAGGGTATCTTGCCACATTTTTTGTGTGTATGTCATGTGGGGCCAGTGTGGCTTGCCTAAGGCGTGGTTTGAACCAAACACTCACCTATGTTAATCAAACTTACCTAACCTTACATTCCACCTAATTTTGCCACAAGTTGGCAAGACTAAGGGAATCTTGCCACATTTTTTGTGTGTATGTCATGTGGGGCTAGTGTTTCTTGCCTAAGTGGTGGCTTGAACCAAAAACTCACCTAAGTTAATCAAACTTGCCTAACCTTACATTGAACCAAATTTTGCCACAAGTTGGCAAGCCTAAGGGAATCTTGTCACATTTTTTGTGTGTATGTCATGTGGGGCCAGTGTGGCTTGCCTAAGGTGTGGCTTTAACCAAACACTCACCTAAGTTAATCTAACTTGCCTAACCTTACATTCCACCAAATTTTCCCACAAGTTGGCAAGCCTAAGGGAATCTTGCCACATTTTTTGTGTGTATGTCATGTGGGGCCAGTGTGGCTTGCCTAAGGTGTGGCTTGAACCAAACACTCACCTAAGTTAATCAAACTTACCTAACCTTACATTCCACCAAATTTTGCCACAAGTTGGCAAGCCTAAGGGAATCTTGCCACAATTTTTGTGTGTATGTCATGTGGGGCCAGTGTGGCTTGCCTAAGGTGTGGCTTTAACCAAACACTCACCTAAGTTAATCAAACTTGCCTAACCTTCGATTCCACAAAATTTTTCCACAAGTTGGCAAGCCTAAGGGAATCTTGCCACATTTTTTGTGTGTATGTCATGTGGGGCCAGTGTGGCTTGCCTAAGGCGTGGCTTGAACCAAACACTCACCTAAGTTAATCAAACTTACCTAACTTTACATTCCACCAAATTTTGCAACAAGTTGGCAAGACTAAGGGAATCTTGCCACATTTTCTGTGTGTATGTCATGTGGGGCCAGTGTGCTTGCCTAAGTGGTGGCTTAAACCGAACACTCACCTAAGTTAATCAAACTTGCCTAACCTTACATTCCACCAAATTTTGCCACAAGTTGGCAAGCCTAAGGAAATCTTGCCACATTTTTTGTGTGTATGTAATGTGGGGCCAGTGTGGCTTGCCTAAGGCGTGGCTTGAACCAAACACTCACCTAAGTTAATCAATCTTGCCTAACCTTACATTCCACCAAATTTTGCCACAAGTTGGCAAGTCTAAGGGAATCTTGCCACATTTTTTGTGTGTATGTCATGTGGGGCCAGTGTGGCTTGCCTAAGGTGTGGCTTGAACCAAACACTCACCTAAGTTAATCAAAGTTGCCTAACCTTATATTCCACCAAATTTTGCCACAAGTTGGCAAGCCTAAGGGAATCTTGCCACATTTTTTGTGTGTATGTCATGTGGGGCCAGTGTGGCTTGCCTAAGGCGTGGCTTGAACCAAACACTCACCTAAGTTAATCAAACTTACCTAACTTTACATTCCACCAAATTTTGCAACAAGTTGGCAAGACTAAGGGAATCTTGCCACATTTTCTGTGTGTATGTCATGTGGGGCCAGTGTGCTTGCCTAAGTGGTGGCTTAAACCGAACACTCACCTAAGTTAATCAAACTTGCCTAACCTTACATTCCACCAAATTTTGCCACAAGTTGGCAAGCCTAAGGAAATCTTGCCACATTTTTTGTGTGTATGTAATGTGGGGCCAGTGTGGCTTGCCTAAGGCGTGGCTTGAACCAAACACTCACCTAAGTTAATCAATCTTGCCTAACCTTACATTCCACCAAATTTTGCCACAAGTTGGCAAGTCTAAGGGAATCTTGCCACATTTTTTGTGTGTATGTCATGTGGGGCCAGTGTGGCTTGCCTAAGGTGTGGCTTGAACCAAACACTCACCTAAGTTAATCAAAGTTGCCTAACCTTATATTCCACCAAATTTTGCCACAAGTTGGCAAGCCTAAGGGAATCTTGCCACATTTCTTGTGTGTATGTCATGTGGGGCCAGTGTGGCTTTCCTAAGGTGTGGCCTTGCTGACTCCTGTTGCCAATCTGAAATTGGGGGGAATTACTGTGGCTCTGATAGCCCTGCTAAAACATTCCGGACCAGAGATGTGCACTCGACTGCTGGTGGGTGCATCTCTCTCGGGTCCACCTCGATGGGCTCTGTTCCGGTCGACCAAGCCTTGCACGATAATGGATCGCGCGTCAAAGCCTGGTTCCCTGGGGTCGACTGGAACTCTTCTCCCATCTTGAATCGGCGTCGTCATCTTGCCGCCGAGGAGCGTATGACCCTTCCCTCGGAGGAAAGGGCACTCGGCGCTGTCATCCCGGTCTCCATATCGCTCGCCGGTTGTCGCGCCCTTCTCGCCGCGGAGGCGATCCGGGGCTGTGAGCCGATCGGGCGAGATTCGCAGCGACGGATCGATTGTGAATCTGTTGCGCGATCGCGACACGGCTGAGTTCTCGGTCTCTGCTGCTCGGAGCAAATCTACGATTCTGCTGCAAGCCTCTCCCGACTTCCGATGGGGCGGCTGGATAGACTCGCTATCTGAGTTGCGTTGCTAAATTCTGAATTTGCGTGCGGTATACCTGAGTCGGTGGGAAGAGTCGACGTCGACTGGCTTCGGGGATTCGTTGCCGCGCGCGCTCGTCGAGTGCTCGCTGAAGATTCTCCAGGCGAGCGCGTTCAGCCACATTGGCCAAACGTGCTTCTTCCAAGACACGAGCCTCGGGGGTTTCTCCGGCGATGGGAGTATGCAGGGCATCCATGTTCCTACGGCGAAGCTCTTCTCTCTGCAGAGAGTCGAGTGTCTCGGGCTGGTACTCTTCGTGCTCTTGCACGGGGTCTCCTCCTCCGGCGGCTCCACCGCCGTGAGCGAAGCCGGGAGGACTGCGAGGGCCGTCGACCATGAGAATCTCCGCCACTGGATCACTGCTATCACACTCGGATGCAGTCTCTACGGAGCCAGTCGACAGATCGAACAGGCCGTAGAGGGAATCATCGGGCTCAATGGCCGCGACCTGGGCGATGGCTGTCTGGCGAGCCGCCGCGTGCTTCACCCACCGCTGGAGTCTCGACCGACCAGAGCGCTTGCGCTGGTGGGAGACTGGGTAGGCGACCGATAAAGGAGTCGACCGATACGGAGTCGAAGGTTGTCGCAGCAGAACGCCGCGAACACATGCGCGAAAGTGCGTCGCCCCGCGGACGGGGAGCGCCTCGATGTCAAGTGGAGCCTCCTGGAGCCACGCGGAGTCGTCGGCGACAAAGGTGAGAGCACCGAGAAGGATCTCGCGCCCCTCAACCAAAACTCCAGCAGTCATCATGATGAAGGTACTCGGAAGTACTGCAACTCCTCCACAAATCGCTAAAACACCTGCCCCATGGTGGGTGCCAACTGTCGTGGTTCTAAGTCTGACAGTAGAGTGGGGGGTAGATAAGGAGAGGCAAGGTCCTAGCTATGGAGAGGTTGTGAACACAAGCGATGTACGAGTTCAGGCCCTTCTCAGAAGAAGTAACAGCCCTACGTCTCGGAGCCCTGAGGCGGTCGAGTGGATTATGAATGTAGGAATTACAAGAGTGCGAACCCCTCTATCTGTGGAGGGGGGTGGCTTATATAAGTCGCCAGACCCCAGCCAGCCCACATAATGGAGAGGTTAAAGTACATTAAGCACAGGCGTTCGTAACGCCCTCATAAAGCGCCTTAACTATCATTAAGTCTATTCAATAGCAAGCCGTTGCGTTGCAGAGTGCCTTCTGACCTTCTGGTGGTCGAGTGAGTCTTCATAGTCGAGCGACTCTTCCATGGTCGAGTCCTTCCAGTCCAGTCGAGTGGGTTCCTCTTTGGTCGACTGAAAGATGATCTCTTCTAAGAGTGTCCTTGGGTAGGACGTTTAGGTCAGGCCTATGACCCTACCCTAGGTACATGAATCCATCAAGAAACATCCTAGAAGGGGTGGTGGTTTTGCATGAAACGCTCCATGAAATCCACTCAAAGAAACTCGATGGAGTCATTTTTAAAGTGGATTTCGAGAAAGCGTACGACAAAGTTAAGTGGCCTTTCCTGCAACAAGCTTTGCGTATGAAAGGGTTCGACGAGGTCTGGAGGAGCCAGATTGAATCGTTCACGCAAAAGGGTAGTGTTGGCATTAAAGTGAATGACGACATTGGTCATTACTTCCAGACACACAAGGGCTTGCGGCAAGGAGATCCAATGTCCCCTATTCTGTTCAACATAGTTGTGGACATGTTGGCAGTTCTGTTAGGGAGAGCCAAAGAGGCTGGCCAAGTAGGAGGCTTGGTGCCTCATTTAGTGGATGGAGGAATATCCATTCTGCAGTACGCTGATGACACTATCATCTTCATGGAGCATGACTTGGTAAAAGCGAGAAATATGAAGCTGTTGCTTTGTTTGTTTGAGCAATTGAGTGGGCTCAAAATTAACTTCCACAAAAGTGAGTTGTTCTGCTTTGGTAGAGCCAAAGAGGAACAAGAAGCCTACAAACAATTGTTTGGGTGTGGTTTGGGGGAGCTGCCATTCACATACCTAGGAATTCCTATACATCACCGTAGGCTTACGAACAACGAATGGAAGTGTATTGAAGATCATTTTGAGAAAAAACTAAGTTGTTGGAAGGGTAAGCTCATGTCATATGGAGGCCGTTTAATTCTTATTAACTCGGTGCTGACGAGCATGCCCATGTTTCTTTTGTCTTTCTTTGAAGTCCCAGTTGGTGTAAGGAAAAGACTGGACTTCTATCCATCGCGGTTCTTTTGGCAGGGAGATGAGCTAAAACGAAAATACCGGTTAGAGAAGTGGGATATACTTTGTAGGCCGAAAGACCAAGGGGGTATGGGGATTGAAAATCTCGAGGTTAAGAACCCGATGCCTTCTTAGTAAGTGGTTGTGGAAGTTATCTTCAGGAATTGAAGCCACTTGGGCTCAAATCCTTCGTAATAAGTATCTTCAAACCAAAACTTTGTCTCAGGTCACGGTTAGACCGACTGATTCACCCTTTTGGAAAGGGCTAATGAAAGTTAAGCTTTCATTTTTCAGAGGGCAAAGCATATAGTTGGTAATGGTGCCAGCACAAGATTCTGGGAGGATACTTGGCTCGGTGATACACCCCTTGCAATCCAGTATCCGTCGTTGTATCGTGTTGTCCAAAGGCGTGATGCTCTGGTTACAACGGTCTTTCGTTCGATACCACTTAATATTCAATTTAGAAGATCGTTAGTGGGCAATCGTTGGGAACAGTGGCTACATCTAGTTAGAAGATTGATGCAGGTCCAACTTTCACAACAACCTGATAAACTGCGCTGGAATCTCACTAGGTCGGGTGAATTCACAGTTAAATCAATGTATGTTGATGTTATAAATTCGAGCTCGATTCCTACCTCCAAGCATGTGTGGGATGTCAAAGTTCCTTTAAAGATCAAGGTGTTTATGTGGTTTCTACACAAACAAGTTGTCTTAACAAAGGACAATTTAACAAAGCGCAATTGGACAGGACCTACTAGGTGTAGTTTCTGTGATCAGGGTGAAACCATTAAACATTTATTCTTTGATTGCCCACTAGCTAGAATTCTTTGGACAACTGTTCATGTTGCTTTCAATATTCATCCACCAAATTCGGTTAATATGCTGTTTGGAGCTTGGCTGAACAGGGTAGAGCCCGGGTTAGCAAAACATATTCGCGTGGGGTTGTGCGCCTTAGTGTGGGCACTTTGGAATTGCAGAAATGATCTTGTCTTTAACAGAACAACAAACATTCATGTTTTGCAGGTTATCTTCAGAGCCACGGCACTTATCCGTTCTGGTCGCTACTCACTCCGACGGAGGCCGTGGAGCTTTGGTTCTTGGTGCTATCCGATGGGAGACGGTAGCTCGGGATATCTTCAGCCGGTTTGGATGGCGGTCATGTAATAGGATAGGCAATTAGTTTACCTGTCTATTTTTGAGCCAACCGGCTGTGGTTTATCCTTTGATTGGCTAGCTTATGTATCTAGCCTTTGGGCTCTGTGTGAGCCTTTTCGTCTTCATTTTATTTTGCTACTTCTGAGACTTCGAGACTTTGTGGATGATTTATTATTAATAAGATGGTCGTATGCATCATGCTGATGCAGAGGCCGGGGATCCCCCCTTTTCGAAAAAAGCTGCAGTACTGTGACAAATAATCAAAAAAGATCATTGTCTTCTCATTTAATATTCTAGCTGCCGGCTAAACATTGAAGGTTGCACTGCAACTACTTGATTACAAGTTTTATGTGGAATTTTTCTGTACAGCTTGCACAAACTCAGTGAGATCAGGAATCATCATCTCTCACATTTTTTCTCTTCAAAGGGACGTGTCATCTCCTACATTTTATTTTTCTCAGAATCAACCATGTTTCTAATCCTAACCTGAAAGTTTCCATCGCTCGGCTCCCGATGGCATGATGCCTCATCTAAATTCTCTTATGTCGAGGTGTTTGTATTGAGAGAATTAAGTTATGATGCCTCATTTATCCATCGCTTCGGCTCTGATGGCATGATGCCTCATTTAAATTCTCTTATGTCAGGGTGTTTGTATTCAGAAAATTAATTTATGATGCCTCATTTAGATTCTCTTATGTCATTGTGTTTGTATTCAGAAAAATAAGGCATGATGCCTCATTTAGCTTATCTTATCTTGGTGTGTTTGTGCTCAGAAAATTAATTTGCTTATTTTTGCCTTTTGAGGGCTATAACAATTGATTTCATTTTTGAAAATCTGCTTCTTCCCTATTCCAGAGAGTGGGATGAAGAGGAAGAGAGCCTCGTCCGGGGTGGATGAGAGGTCTAACGAGAGCAGCGACACGGTGGAGTCCGGCAAGGTCAGCAAGGTGGCCAGCTTGGGGCAAGGCGGTGAGGCTGGAGGAGACGGACAAGTTCTACCAGGTTGTTACTTATCAAGAAGCTCTTCCTCAGAGGGATAGCCCCGGGTGGGCGGCGGCGCGGCGATCACGGTGGTGCACAAGGTCGTGTAGGGTCCTCGGTCCAGGGCGTTCCAGATGCAGGGCCAGCTCCTAGCCGCTGCGCGCGGCGCCAACGGGGGCAAGGCCAAGTTCGCGTGGTATGGCGCTCCATCGGCGGGTGTGGCCGCGGCGGCGGTGGAGCACGGGTTCGGCAGGATGAACAGCCGGGTCCTTTGCTAAGTGAAGTGTGTACTTGAAGTAGGTTAGTGAGTGCTCCGTCTGAATTGGTGTTGTAATTGTTCCGAGATGTGCCTGGATCTCATGTTATTATTCGTTGAAATTTTGGGTTTCAGGATCATCGGGAGCCACGCTAAAGAAGCCTTCGCCGGTGGCTCATGACATGTTTCCGACGCTTCTAGCAGAGATCCAGCGGTTCATGCCATCTTCCAAGCTGCAGACATTGCAGGGGACCTACAATTGCTTCAAGGTAAATTGGTGGGGGGTGCTTATTAGTATAGGGTGTGCCAATACAATAGCAATTACAGAAAGAAATCTAGAGAATTGGTCTCTGGCAGGGGGACACTTGAGAATGGAAAACGGGGCAAGGGAGATGAGTTTGCGTGTCTTTTTTTATATATAGAAAAAGAGAGTGTGTGTTTTATCTATAAGTGAAGTGTGTACCTGAAGTGCATTTTATTGGCTAAGCCTAAATAATGAAAAAAATAAAAAGAATCTTCCCAACCAAGCAACAAACTCTATTGATAAAAATCAACATAGTAAAAATAGTTAAAAAAATGTACATAGTTATATATATATATTCACACTTTCTAAAAACTGGTCAAATTTTCCTTAAAACCCAATTTTTGAAAAAATATGCATTTCAAATGTTTACAAAATAAAAAGTATTACAATATTTAAAAGACATTCAAATAATGTTCTCCTAAAAGAATTCGAGTTTTAATAAAACATTCCCTTTTAAAAACAAAGAAATATTCATGTTTTTCAAAAAAAGTAAAAAATAAAAATTGCTTCACAAACTATTCCAAACTAATCTTCCATCAGATAAAGAACGCTAAGAGGGGTTTTTTAACGTGCAAACTTCAGACTCTGAAAATAATAATTAATGTAACTTTATTACAAATGTTAAACTATAGTGCATAATATCACATGGATAAGGATGTATATAGATGGATTTTAAAGTGAGATTCACCCATTTCCACCGTTTGTAGTCCATATTGAAAAATCTTCTAAGACTTTATTTAGAAACAGATGGGGTACTTTGTTTGTAGTCTTTGTACAACCTCCTTCGTTCAGAAGAATGTTCTATCAAGCAACCATGTCTGATATGTTCACATGAGTTCTTTCATGTGCCGTCCCTCACATTCCTTTGCTTTCAACTATTCCAGCCAGCTGCAATGAAGTCCTCCATAGAGAAGGGTTTGCAGAAAATGATCTTGGCATCCCAGATAAGCAGGTCGGGGTCAAAGCCGGTGCCTGGGGGATTTCAATGGATCACCAACACGAGAAACTGAAATGGCAGGACCAGAAAAGATGGTCCCAGATCTCACTGCAGCCGGATGTGCAAGAACACATCAATGATCATCTGTGAGACTGTGACACTGGAATTTTGTTGATGGAGCATTACCTCTGCTATTTAGCTTCTAGAGTACAATGACTTGTATGTCCAACTATAACAGCTAGCAGCATGGTTTATCCCCTTCTGGTTGTACTATTTCTCTAGAGTGATGGCATAGGAAGAGCATGTGTATATGTTGAGGTTAGTCTTCTGAAACTAATGCTCCAGATGTTCTTTGTAAACTAATGCTGCAAGTGTTTGTTTGGAACAAGACAAAATAGTATTCCAATTTTTACGAAAATGTGAATTAACTTTTATTTAAAATAAGAAAATTACCAAAGTTAACCTAATTATCGATGTTTATTTAAATTGGACATAAAAATGATGCATAATGGCACATGAAGCAGATTGTGCCCTTTTTTTGCCCGGTGCAACGCACGGGCATTTGTACTAGTTTAACCTAAATAAATATATGTGCAACAAAATCATAAGGACTGAGAAGTCTATCAATTCTGTAGCCAGGTCCATGTGTTCTAATTTTCATGCTTATTTGCTGGCTATGCATGTGACCCAAAAACATGGTAATTAAGATTCTTTCATTATAGCTGATGGTGGTTGCACAGAAGGGGGAATTTCTATCAGCCCTCTCAACCGATTACTTGAGTAGTTTGGCTTCAATTGACATCGTTTTTCTCTCATGTGTGCTCTTAGACAATAACAAAAAGGTGTATGAACATCTATACCTGCGGGAAACTTGACGATTTCGAAGTGCTTCTTGGCTAGAAAGGCAATGTATTGGTGTTCTCGCTACATGTCTCTTGTGGATGTGCTTACAAACTCTCCCGATGATCCTACCTTGTTGCCTGTTAGATGCTCTCCTTTGATGCACATGGCTGGTGCCCTGGGGACATGTACGAAAGCAATCCTGCTTCAAGGACGACCGGCCTCCAGAGCTTGCGGGGAAGGTAACGTTAGTAAAATAAGATGTTGCCTCATATACGTCCCTTAAGAAGCTTCAAGATCAATTTACAATGAATGAATGGCATTATAAATTTTAAGTGATCGATGAGCTCTTTCTATATGCTGAGAATACCCAATTAATTAGATATAGGTCGTGCAGTACTTACCCCATGCTAGTTCACTCTCCTGAGATTTGCACGTGATAAATCACAAAGATTTAATATAAAGTAAGAGACAAATTATAGAGAATCATTCTGTTGGTTGGATATATTATAGAGTTTTATTGTATTTATATATTGCGTACTTGCAGACTTGATCAAGTGGCAAGATCAGGTGCAAGTAAGAATAACGGGACCATATATAGTACTAGAAAATGAACACATCATTTTGGAACAAAAATAGCCTTTGTTCTCCTAAAAAATAGTACATCCTTACATCTAGCTTAAATAGGAGAAAGTAAATTAAAGTAGATGTAAGGATGTACTGTTTTTTACGATCAGCGGATCCTGATAATGTTGCTTCCCGCTACTTACCTTGAGGATCTTCAGTTCCTCGTCCTTGTCAGAAATAAGAAATCAATATTAATCCTGTTGTTTTCAATAGACTCAAACTCACCATCTTGTTGTCAATATCACCATCCATGTACAGCTTCAGAAAAGATAGCCTTTTATATTGCTATAAAGCAAACCACAGCAAGATGTCCCTTGCTAAAATTAGCTTTCCTTCGGTACTATTGATCAATGCACGGTAAGTTGAGTAAGCACAATGGATTGGGTACATAAAAGCACGATGCAGTAAATTTGATCTTACTGCTTTCTCAGAGGTCAAGAAAAAAAAATCCAGCATCCTCCATAATTTAAGAGTGTGGTTTTCTGTAGCTCAGGCTACACGGTACCCCTTATCCTTGCCATCCATTTATGCATTAAGATCCGTGCAGACACATTTGTCTTTTTTGTTTCTCTCAAACGACACAACATATGAACTTTAACTTTTGCAGAACAACAATACATTCTAACTACAATCTAGGAAAAAAACTTCCAGATTTTTTCATGCATTTTAAATACTTGAAATAATATTTTTATTCAAAGAAAATCTCATTTTGTATATTTATATCAGACCAAAAAATCTGAAAGTTTTTCACACATTGATGTTCTAATGTTTGTTCGATCTGCAAAGTTTGAAGTTCATATGTTGTTTCGTTTTCGAGAAACAAAAAAGGAAAATCTTCTTGTTGTTAGTTAGTTGGAGAGTACGAATCTCAAAGCAAGGTTGGAGGGTTGAGGATAAGAGGTTCCATGTAGCCTGAGCTACAAAGAAACTTTGTGCATAATTTAGTATGGGGTAAACACTCTAGGCCCCATCAAAGTAACGGAAACAAAATGAATCAAGAACATATACCTTGTACACATTTTCATTTCTTCCATGACCTATGTGCACAGAGTATGGTTTGAATGAGTACACTTCTTAAGTTTAAGAATAAGAAATCATGTAGGTCATATTAGCTAAAGACAGTAAGGAAAGTGATATTTGAGATTGCACTGAAACAATAAAAATGATCTTATAGCGAAAGCTCTGTATGATAAGGCATTCTTCTCTATCAACGTCTGTAATTTTCCTGAAGGTGAGGTGCCTCACACTAATGAAGAAAAAATAGGAGGAAGAAATAAATGGCAATTATAACTGACAAAGAAAACTGCATGGCTCCCTGTCTCCAAGGTATCCACTGAACCCACAAGTCAAACAGAAGAGAACTTAAATCCCACAACTCAACCCTAAAAGAACTTATAATCGGCTTCTTCAGCTACTAAAGGCAGCAAAGAACATAGCATGAACCTGAATTATGTCGTTTTCGTCTTTTCTGGCTCAAGTCAGACTAATTATTTGCGTCCTACACTCCACTTAAATCTTTCTGCTCCTGTATGTCATGTGAACTTGAATCACACTTAAAGCAAACTTCAGATAGACAATACAACATTGAAGAGTAGACTAAATCTGTAACACATTATAATAAACTTATAGTGTACACTACAAACATTCTGGTAGTCATATTATGCATCTGCACTTCATCATGTACATTGCAAACCAATGAACAGTGTTTTTGTATACATCTCCTTTCCGTGATCAGTGTTAGGAGTAAACCACGGGTCGATGTGATGACTGGTGTGTCAGTTGGCGCAGGATCGTTGTGCTTGCCGAGACTCCACCATGTAGTTGGGCAGAGCCGTGTGTAGCCATGTAGCCACTGTAAGGAAGAAAAGGATTGGGGCGTTCGTGCGCCCGTGGCGGCGTTCGTGCGCCGACCGAAAAATCTTGTGTCCGTGTTCTTCTTCTTCCACCCCTGTTCGAGTGAGAGGAGAGGTAGCTGGAGGGCTGCGGTTCCAACAGTTGGTATCATGAGCTTGGTATCTTGGGTGTGCTTGCCGTGCCGGAGGCGTGCCAGCGATGGCGGCGCTCGCCGGCGGCTGCGCGTTGAAGCTCCGGGTCGTGTGTCGCCCTATGGAGGTGGGCGGCGCTGTGGCTGCCATGGCGCGTGGCGGAGGTGGCGGGCGGTGACGTCGTACGTGCGGCGACCGCGGAGGCCGCCGAGGCGCTGCGTGGTGGCGCGGCGGCGCAGCACGACATGGTGGCATGGAGGCCGCGGCGGTGTTGGGCAATAAGACGCGGCGGCGAGCCGGGCGCGACCGGTGCGTGTTATGGGTGCGCACTGGACGCGTCGGGCGCGTCGGGACCGCGGGAGTGGGACCGTGTCGAGGCGCTGGACCTGGTTGCACAGATCGCGTACGTGCGCGGCGGGAGCGCGGGCCGGGAGCGCGGGGACGTGGGGAGTGCGCGCGAAGGGCACGGTGGTCGCGGAGACGAGGAGGTCGCGAAGGACCTGCGTGATAGCTAATCTGTTGCAAGACTCAACATTGAACTTGTTGTTTCTCTGAATAAAAGGGACCGGGAGCGTGCACCTGTACACGCACGGTTCAGTAGATTCAGTTAGGCGTTTTCTGTCAGTAGTTTCAGTTAGTCTGTTAGCTAGAATTGCTCGCCTCACCCGGTCATGGGATGGCATGATCGTAGCGGTCTGTGCGGGCAAAGTAGTTGCTCGATCTCAGCTTGGCGTCGTGGGATGGCACGACCAGTAGGCCAGCTGGAGCGTGGGCATTTCCCTTGTAATTGGCAGCCGTTTGAGCTTGCTACAAATAATGAAAAGCAGAGAAAAGCTGCAGTTCGGTCGCAGCACAAAACCACCTCTGTCGGACTTGTTCTTCTCTCCGCGAAATCCTCTCCTCTCTCTCTCGTGCGATCGGCAGCTATCTGCAACTACAAGTGGCATCGAGCCTCGGTGGTGTTCGATCCATCCAGGCGCCGGCGGTGTCGATCCGCCGGAGTGATGGCTTGCAGCGACGACGGCGAAGTCGAAGAAACAGCAGGAGGAAGAAAAGGCCGCTGCCGAGGCGGCGGCGCCGAGAAATCCTGGCGCGTCTCTCCACGGAGGAGGGTCGAAGTGCGTGTGATCGGCGCGTCGTGCACGGTGGCGGCGGCGCTCCCCAATGATGCTCACGCGCACGAACTACTCCGACCGGGCTATGATCACCAAGCTGCAGCTGCAGGCGATGAGCTGTGGAGGTGGTGAAAATGGCCAAGGCGCGGATCGCGACGACCGGGCGCGCCATGATCGCCCTCTGAAGGGGTGCCGCCGAGCTCATCGCGCATTCAGGCGCCAAGCCCACGCCAAGCGGCGTGGGACACCCCGAAGACCATGCGCGTCGGGTCGAAGCGCGGCGTGAAGCCAAAGCGCAGACTTCGCCGTTCGAGTCTGGCGCCCGGTATAAGGGCGGCGAGGGATCGAGTCGTATCGCGGCGCGGCTTAGGGCGATCATCGGCGAAGCTGGAGGCTCGGCGACCGGTGGACGAGCACAAGGCTGTCCTCAAGGTTCTCGAACGGTGCAGCGCCCTACCGCGAGATGGCGGTGGCGATTGAGTCCCTCGTGGACACCAAACAGCTCTCCCTCGAGGAGCTCTGTGGCCGACTCCTTGTGGTCGAGGAGCGCGAACGCGAGGAAACACCGGCGCCCGCGCGCGAATCGCTCTTCACTGCTGATGAGTGGCGCGCGCGCGAGAAGCTGCTGGATCAAGCCGGCGGGTCTCGGGTTCGAGATCGGCTGGCGCGCAACGGCAAGCGAAGAACTCCTGGCGGCGGTGGCCGTGGCCAAGGTGGTGGCAGCAACGGCGCGTCCGGCGACGCCTAAGCGCAAGGGCGATCGCCGATATGCGGCATCGAGTGGCATCGGGCGAAAGAGTGCCGTAGGAAGGCAAAGGACCAGCGCGAGCAGCAGGACCAGCAGGCCAATGTCGCCCAGGTCGACGTCGAGCAGCCAGGGTTGCTCCTGGCCACCTGCGCGGTGGTGAGCGGCGAGGTCACGGACACCGACGCGCGCTGCCCGGCCCCGGAGATCTTCCTCAACGAGGCGCGGGTCGTGCCGGTGGCCACGGACGACGACCGCTGGTATCTGGACACCGGCGCCAGCAACCACATGACGGGGCGCCGCGACATGCTCTCGAACTCGGCGAGACAGTACGAGGTACGGTGCGTTTTGGTGACGGCTCTGTCGTGCAGATTTGTGGGCGCGGGACCGTGCTGTTCTCGTGCCGCAATGGTGAGCATCGCGCGACTCGCGGACGTGTACTTCATCCCGCAGCTACGCACGAGCATTGTCGATCTCGGGCAGCTTGATGAGCAGGTGCAAGTCTGTGATCGAGGACGGCGAGCTCCATCTGACGACAGTGCAGAGGCTGTTGCTTTCGCCGACGGTGCGGCGGACGAGCAACCGGCTTTACGCCGTGGCTCTGAACTTGCGCTCCGTGTGCTGCTCGCCGGAGCCCAGGACGAGGCCTGGAGGTGGCATGCCAGGTTCGGCCACTTGCACTTCCGCGCGCTGCACGATCTCGGAGCGAAAAGCATGGTACGCGGGATGCCGGCGATCGCGCACATCGATCAGTTCTGCGAGGGCTGCACCATTGGGAAGATGCACCGTACGCCCTTCCCGCGCGCGTCGGCGTATCGCGCCGAGCACGCGCTCGATCTCGTCCACGGCGACCTGTGCGGCCCCATCACTCCGGCGACGACCAGTGGTAACAAGTACTTTCGTTGATCGTTGATGATTACGATGAGGTATATGTGGCTTGAGGTACTGAAGAGCAAGGATGAGGCCTTTCGGTACTTCAAGAAGATCAAAGCACACGCAGAGATGGAAGGCCGTGTCAAGCTCCGGGCGCTCCGCACTGACAGAGGCGGCGAGTTCACTTCAACTGAATTCGCCACCTCTGCGAAGAGCCGGGATTCAGAGGAACACAACGACGCTGTACTCTCCCAGCAGAGCGGGTGGTCGAGCAGCGAAACCAGTCCGTGGTGGAGATGGCACGCAGCCTCATGAAGGCCATGGATGTGCCGTGCACGTTCTGGGGTGAGGCAGTGCGCACTGCTGTCCAGATACTGAATAGGTCGCCGACCAGAAGCTTGCAAGGCATCACGCCATACGAGGCGTGGCGCAAGAAGAAGCCGGCGGTGGATTACCTCCGCACCTTCGGCTGCGTCGCGCATGTCAAGCTCGTCGGACCCGGCGTGACCAAGCTGGCGGATAGGTCGCGCCCGGGCATCTTCCTGGGTTACGAGCCGGGCACCAAGGGCTATCGGGTGTACGACCCGGTCGGCAAGCGCCTGTACATCACGCACGATGTGCGCTTTGAGGAGGATCGGCGCTGGGACTGGAGCAAGGGCGGCGGCGACTCCGAGCCCGCTCACACCAGGGAGTTCACGGTCGTGTACTCCGATGCGGGGGCGCCCGTGACGACAACCTACACGGTGTCCACAGACACAGCTGCATCGCCACGCTCTCCAGCAACAACAACGGAGTCGTGCTCACCTGCTGGGCCGGTGCAGTCGCCGCGCACGCCGACCAGGGCGGCTGACACGCTCTCGCCGGCTGGCCCCGTCGCCTCTCCATCGCTCACGCCGCTCACCACTGACGATGATGGGTGGGTGTCTGCGCCGGACGGCGAGACCTTCGACTCGGAGGGGGTGCCACTCCGGTACAAGACCGTCGAGCACCTGATCGATCACGCTCCGGCACGCACCCTCGAGTACAGCGGGCTGTGTCTCTCACCGCGGAGGAGCCCGCGTCCGTCGATGCTGCCGCTGAAGCGAGCCGGCATGGCGTGGCGCCATGGAAGCGGAGATGGAGTCCATCCGCGCCAACAACACTTGGGAGCTCGCCACGCCCCGGCTGGTCACCGTGCAATCGGTTTGAAGTGGGTGTTCAAGGTGAACAGAGACCCTGCGGCAATGTGGTGAAGCACAAAGCACGTTAGTGGCGAAAGGCTATGCTCAGAGGCAAGGGATTGATTTCGACGAGGTCTTTGCTCCGTGGCGCGCTGGAGACAAGGCGCGTCCTGCCGCCGTGGCCGCACACCGCGATGGAAAGTGCACCACATGGATGTCCGATCAGCATTCCTCAACGGCGACTTGGCGAGGAGGTATATGTGCATCAGCCAATGGGTTTTGTCAGCGATAACGATGAACAAAAGGTTCTCAAACTGAAGAAGGCCCTGTACGGGCTCCGGCAGCGCCGCGTGCTTGGAACGCCAAGTTAGACTCCACACTGGTGTCACTTGGGTTTGAGCGATGTCAGTTGGATCATGCATTGTACCGACGAGGTGATGACAAAGAGTTTCTGCTAGTTGGAGTCTATGTTGATGATCTAATTATCACTCGAACATCAGACTCTGCTATCGGACAGTTTAAGAGATGATGCGTGATCTTTTCGGATGAGTGATCTTGGTTTGCTCGCCATTACCGGGAATCAAGTAAAGCAAGATGATGGAGAGATAAGAGTCTGTCAGGCAAGTTATGCAACCAAGATACTTGAGGATGCAGGCATGGGACAGTGCAACCCTTGCTGGACACCGATGGAGAACCGTCTGAAACTGACGAAGAACAATGGTGAAGTTGTTGATGCTACCAAGTATCGCAGTGTCATTGGCAGTCTCGGTATCTGGTTAACACGCGACCGGACATCGCAGATGCGATGGGTGTTGTGAGCAGATTTATGGAGGCACCAGGAAGGAACACTGGACTGCAGTGAAACAAATTCTGCGCTATCTCGAAGGGAACTTTGAACCACGGCTGTACATTTGAGCAGGGAGGGTGACACACTAGTCGGTTTCATGATAGTGATCATGCGGGGATCCTGTTGATCGCAAGAGCACGGCCGGGCTGGTTTTCTTCCTTGGAGACAGTGTGATCACGTGGTCGTCCCAAAAGCGTAAGATTGTGGCGATGTCGTCATGCGGCTGAATATATTGCAGCAGCTACAGCAGCAACTCAGGCAGTGTGGCTCGATGGGTTGCTTGCTGAGATGTTCGGGGTGATGTTGAAGGTGAAACCGAGGGTGGATAACAAGTCTACGATCGAGCTGAGCAAGAACCCGGTTCACCATGAACGGAGCAAACACATCGACCTCGGTACCATTACATTCGCGAGTGCGTTGAGCTGGGAAGAGTTGACATTGAGCATGTTCGGACTGGCGATCAGCTAGCTGACATACTTACAAAGTCCTTGGGAAGAACTCGTTTCGCTGAACTACGGCTCAAGCTCGGAATCAACCAGGTGCAACAGACTTAGGGGGTGATTTGATAGCTAATCTGTTGCAAGACTCAACATTGAACTTGTTGTTTCTCTGAATAAAGGGACCGGGGCGTGCACCTGTACACGCACGTTCATGAGATTCAGTTAGGCGTTTTCTGTCGTAGTTTCAGTTAGTCTGTTAGCTAGAATTGCTCGCCTCACCAGGTCATGGGATGGCATGATCGTAGCGGTCTGTGCGGGCAAAGTAGTTGCTCGATCTCAGCTTGGCGTCATGGGATGGCACGACCAGTAGGCCAGCTGGAGACATGGGCGTTTCCCTTGTAATTCGGCAGCCGTTTGAGCTTGCTACAAATAACAGAAAAGCAGAGAAAAGCTGCAGTTCAGTGCGCAGCACAAAACCACCTCTGTCAGACTTGTTCTTCTCTCCCGCGAAATCCTCTCCCTCTCTCTCTCGTGCGATCGGCAGCTATCTGCAACTACACTGCGTGGTGGCGCAGAGGTCGCGACGGCTCGGGGCGACAACCGTGGAAGGTGCGTGGCACGGAGGCGCGGCGTGGCGGCTGTCATGGCGGACGCGGAGGCGGCACGCGGTGAGCGTCTAGTGCTGTCGGGCTCGTCGGGCGCGTCGGATGCGCGCGGGACGTGCGGGACGCACTGGTGCGGTCGGGCTCGTTGGGCACGTCGGATGCGTGCGGGACGTGCGGGATGCAGAGGGACGCCAGGTGTGTGTCGCCGACGGAGATGGAGCTCGGCGTATGTCACCGAGGTCGTGACGGAGCACGGTACCACCGGCATCGGTGCGCCAGGTCGAGTCCACGGCTGTGACGACAAGGATGGGAGCTGCAACAACTCCGGCAACAGCGACGATGAACCAAGTCGTGGTTTAGGGGGAGTATGTTAGGAGTAAACCACGGGTCGATGTGATGACTGGTGTGTCAGTTGGCGCAGGATCGTTGTGCTTGCCGAGACTCCACCATGTAGTTGGGCGGAGCCGTGTGTAGCCATGTAGCCACTGTAAGGAAGAAAAGGATTGGGGCGTTCGTGCGCCCGTGGCGGCGTTCGTGCGCCGACCGAAAAATCTTGTGTCCGTGTTCTTCTTCCACCCCTGTTCGAGTGAGAGGAGAGGTAGCTGGAGGGCTGCGGTTCCAACAATCAGCTACTCATTACCTTCTCTGCCATTGAAAACGCAATCAATTTGTATGTTTAGGCGACAACATCCTGCAAGTACCAAACTCACACCATCAGATAGTCAACCGAACACATGACTTGGTGCCAACTATGTGCTTCAAATCAGTTTCTATCTGGAGAACACGTAGCTTCAAATCTCAAGCCAAAAAGCACAACCTTGCTTACCTTGGCCATGTCGTGTCATCTTTCTTGCCCACTCAGAAATCATCTCCATTCCAACAGCACGCCGGCGATCACCCCCTCTGGCAGCAGTGCTAGGGCTAGCTCGGAATTAGACGCAGATCTTGCTGAAAAACATAGCTTGTGGTCTTCATCTTCCGGCTGCACAACTTCCTTCCAGAATATTTTGACAGGTGTACTGGTAGAAAAAGGAAGATCGGGGTAGGTAACAGATCAAGGAGGAAGCACGGTAAGGAAGAAGGAAGCCCGACACCGGCCGCAATCCTGGAGGAGACTATGGCGGCGCTCGCGAATAGGGAGAAGGCAGGAAGAGGAAAGAGAACGTGACATGAGGATCTAGGCTGATTGATTCTGATTTTTTTTGGAACAATTCCATCGGGTTGGGTACCCATAATGCCCTCAACGGGTGTGATTCTTTACTTGATTGAATAAGGGATGCAGTTTTTTTAGGGACTAGTAAGCTGGCACGTGCGTAGAAAAATATCACTTAGGATGTATTTTAGGTAAATTGAACACCATGGTGGTCAGATTGCCTCATAAAATAATAATATATTGTTTCATCCATTTAGTCTCTATAGGCAGTAAAAGATGAACATTAAATCTACTAATTAATCCTCCAAAACCCCATTGTCGAACACATCGAATCATTGGGCTTAAATATACTAACTAATCCTCCAAACCCCCACTGTTACACATATCAAGTCAGTGGACAACTTAATTCTAGCTTGATACTTCTTAGAACAACATGATTATAGTATAGAACAAAGTTTCAGTATGCAACATAAATTGGTCCCGAAAAAAGACATGTTTAAGGAACAAAATAGAATACAATCTACACTCTTCGGTATCGCATACCAGGTTGTTCCCTCTTTCCTCATGATGGCATGTAGATTTCTTCCAAGGACTCTCGGTGAACTCTCCATTTCCTGTGATTCAGATTGAAGGAAAATCTATCAAACATTTACCTAGAAGCTGAAATCAGTATGTACTTCCGTTTAATTCTTAAAGAACTGGTTATTATAATTGTAGTTGTGTGGTGGCATCTAGGGTGAGCATACAAAATAAAATCATATGCATTTTTGACACGGACAATTCAACTATGCGAACAATAAAGTGAGTAAAAATCTATTGAATGGATGGTAATATATTCAAATGAGATTGCTCACACTTATAACAGATCAAGTTAGCTGCCCATGCATTGCAACGTATCCTGCATATGCACCTCGTCACATCCCCAATCTAAGTTTGTCACCGCTGACAAATGTCCATCCAGCTCAAAATCCCCCCTTGCGTCCCGTCCCCCCCCCCCCCCAAGAACTCCAAACACATAACTGTGTACTCTTTGTTATATTGCACAACATGCTCTTCTTGGCAATACGTTCTTGTAGGTTTCAATTGTGTCACTATAAACTTCTAGCTCCCTTTCTCAAAAGGTTGCACACACAGATGGGTTATACTCCCTCCGTCCCTCCGTCCCATATTAGTTGTCGCCGAAACGAATGTATCTCGTGACGAAGGTAGTATTTCACAATGTGCTAGTCTTAGCAAGGCGTGCCTATGCGATAAACTTCTCCCTCTCCCTCCGTCCCCCCATCCCAGAGTACATATATAGAGCAGAGCATGGATACAACAAAAAATATTGGCAAGAAATAAAACTCAAACTAATATTTTTGGTGTCTCAGAAACATTTATTTTGGGCATTTGAATTAAATCAATAATTATTTGAATTGGATTTATATCTACTATTAAATAAATATAGCTCCAATAATTCTGAAATATTTTATGGAGCTTTGGTTTAATTCTTTTAGCTCCCAAAAAAATATTTCCAGAAGCAACAAAATTGAATTGGTTTCAAAACCAAATTCAAAACAAACCTGCAAAATAGGAAACAGAACAGAATTAGATAAAAACAGAGAGAGAGAGGGTTTTACCTACTGCTTACCTGGCTAGGCCCAGCACGGCCCGGCCCAGCTGGTCGTGCCAGTCATCACCTACCTCTGCCAAGAGGCGAGGAGGGAGAACAGACGCTGCTGCTGCTGTGGCGACACGCCTCCTCCTGCTGCTTTGCCTCACGGGCGCCTCAAGCCCTCCTCGGCGCCGCTCGGGACCCCCTGCACCCTCTCCTCTCTCTGGACCATTTCCCCTCCTCTTTCTCTCTCGACGATCCGAGAGCGACCCGCCGCCGTTCGCTGCCACGCGCTTCGAGCCACCTCCTCGCCTCCCGACGCATCCATCGCCCCGCAGCGCCGCTCGATGCTCTCCGCCAACGAACACAACGCAGAAGCCCGTGATCGTCGTCCTCGACCTCGTTTGAAGCTTGCCGCGGAGATCGCCGTCGCCGTCCGTCGCCCAGGCCTTCCCGAGCACGCCGACCGCCTCATCGTGATCTCCGTGAGCCCTCGCACCTTTTCCCCTAATTGTGTGGCCTAGTTCTCGCCGTAGCCGCTGTTTCCGTCAAGGCCGAGAGTGCGTCGCCGCACGACCTCGTCGCCGACGAAGCTCCGTGACCTATTTGTCCGTGGGTGTTTCCGTTGGGTTCGTGAGCACGCGAGAGTCCGTAGGTGCAAAGCGCTTGTCCTTCGCAGCGTGGCGTCGAATCCGTCGACGCCGAGCTCGATCGCCGCCGACCTCGACGCCGTCGTCGTTTCCGCCGCCCAGCAGGTCCTGCTTGCACCGTTGGATGCGCTGCGAGTTCCAGCTCGCGTAGATGCCTCAAGGCCGCGCCCCACCGCGGCTCAAGCGCCGCCCGACCAACTCCGCGAGTTTCGCCATTCTTTGTGGTCGCCGGCGTCACCACGACGTGGCGCCGGTTAGTTAGTGCTAATGACCACTATAAGCACCCCATGAGCCACCGCCATGTGGGCCCCGAGCTTAATTAGGTTAGTTTAATTTTTACATTAGATTAGTGCTAATCTTCGTCGACCCCACGTGTAACTTTGACTCGCCCGATCGGCGTTGACCGGTCCCACATCATTCACTCAAGCCAGCCACGAGTCATCGACGGTGGACCCCACTGGTCAGTTTGACCTGAGGCGCCTGTTGACCTGCCGACGTCATGATGATGTCGGTCGACGATTATTTATTTTCTGGATTTATTTTATATAGGAAATTCCGAAAATAACCAAAACTTCTAAAATTCATAGAAATTCAACCGTAACTCCAAATGAAATAATTTATATATGAAAAATGATCAGAAAAATCCAACCTATCCATCTGTACCAATTTCATGCATGTTAGAACAACTTATAGCTGCTGTATAGCACAAATCATATGAATGGCATTTAAATAACCACATATGGAGTTTGAATTTGAACTTAGGGTTCAAAACAACTCCATTTAACTTGCCGCTAGTTGCATTAGCTCAAATCACAGCATATTGCCATGTCATGATCATGCATCATATTGTGCATTACATTGATTGTGTTCTTCCTTGTTTGCCGGTGATTATCCCCTCTCAGTAGACGACGTTCGACGATGAGTTCGATGACACCGATGAAGAACTATATTATCTTCAGAAGTGCCAGGCAAGCAAAACCCCCTTGTTCATTCCGATACAATCCTACTCACTCGCTCCTGCTCTATTTTACTGCATTAGGACAACAACGATACAATCATACTGCTGCGGTAGCTGAACCCCCTTTATCCTCTGCATGACCTGTCATTGCCATAGTAAATAGATGAAACCCACTAGCATGAGTAGGAGTTGTTTGAGCCCTGATGTGCCTACTCATTCTTGTTTGTTTGTCATGCCTGCTACTGCTTAGAGTTGAGTCAGGTCTGATTCATCGAGGATGAATCAGAGGTGTGTGAACATGTCCTCATTGTATGTGAGCTAAGTGTGTGAACACGATTTGGTAAAGGTAGCGGTGAGAGGCCATGTAGGAGTACATGGTGGGTTGTCTCATTGCAGCCGTCCTCGAGGAACTGAGTTACGTGTTTGTGATCCATGAGCAGTTACTACCACACATTGGGTTCCGTAACTCGACCCTCTCGGCTTCTTAATCACCCTTGTTCTCTGTCCGAGTCGCAACTAGTTTACGGTGTTTGTAGGTAGTGCTATTTTTCTACCAAGTGGCACCCGGCAGGTGGGCTTGGGATGACTAGGCACACGTGGCTGGTGTACCGAGTGGCACCGGATGGTGGGCTCGGGAACCCCGCACACATCGCTTGGGGCCGTGGCGACACCCGCCGGATCTCCTTGCGGATGGAACCCGAATAGGCGATAAACCCGGACGAGAGACTTGAGTGTTTAGGTAGGCCGTGGCTGACTCCCTCGCCGGCTTCCGCTTGAAGGTTGCCGAGATACATGACGTGTCTGAGGCGATAAGTGGCGAGAGCGTGTGTGAAGAAGTACACCCTGCAGGTTATCATTATCTATTGAATAGCCGGATTCCTCGGATATGGAAACTTGGACCCTTGCATAGTTCATAGACAAGTGAAAGTGGATACTCTAAAATACGTAAGATAAGCGTGAGTGCTATGGATGGCGTTCTCGTGGGGAGGCGGAGCGGATCCACAGTGGTGTATTGATATGGTGAATATGTGGACTCGTCGCGCCACCTCAAAAGAGTTACTTGCAATCGTAGTTTTAGGATAGCCACCGAGTCAAAGCTGGCTTGTCGCTGTTAAACTCCACCATCCCTTTGTTGATAATGATGCATACATAGTTAGTTCGATGTAAGTCTTCTGGGTACATTTGTTCTCACGTTTGCCTATTTTATGTTTTTGCAGAGAGACTTCGGTCTCGCTAGTAGTTCCGCGTGGACTTGACGCTTAGCTTGTTACCTCAGCTACGATCTTGTGCCCTCGGCAGATCTAGTAGATAGTCAGGCTTCTAAGCCTTTTTCATTTGTAGATGTCTGTACCCAGACATGTTAAGCTTCCGCTTGTGCTTTGGCTTGTATGCTCTGAATGTTGGGTCGTGAGACCCATGCTTGTAATATCTCGCTCCTCGGAGCCTAATGAATAAATACTTGAGTCGTAGAGTCATGTTGTGATGCCATGTTGTATTTGCACATATCGAGCATATTGTGTGTATGTTATTGAAATGCTTGGTATGTGTGGGATCGACTATCTAGTTGTTTATCTTTGGTAGCCTCTCTTACGGAAATGTCTCCTAGTGTTTCCACCGAGCCATGGTAGCTTGCTACCGCTCCGAACACTTAGGCTGGCCGGCATGTGTCCTTCTTCGTTCTGGTTCCGTCCCTTCGGGAAATGTCACGCGATGAATACTAGAGTCCTGTTAGCCGCTACAGCCCGGTTTACGGAGTCTGCTAGCCAGTGCTACAGCTGGATTCACTCGCCGATGACCGACACGTTCGATCTTTGGGTCATGGATGCTGTCCTCGTAAGTTTGTGCCACTTTGGGTTTACGATTAGCCATGTCGGCCGGGCTCCTTATCATACTGATGCTAGCGACACTATCATATACGTGTGCCAAAAGGCGCAAACGGTTCCGGGCAAAGGTAAGGCGACACCCGTGGAATACCGTGCGTGAGGCCGCAAAGTGATATGAGGTGTTACAGGCTAGATCATTGTGACATTGAGTCGGGGTCCTGACACTTCGGAATATTTTCTATTTTTCTGAGCTTGCTGTAGATCCGCGGCTGTAATAGGATCTTGTGAAACCTGTTTCTGCATACCTAGCTGTCCACAACTTCAATTGCTTCTGATGCTTAAGTCAGACGGTTTAACTTACCATAAAAAAAGTTACTAAACCGGTATATACCATTAGTCCCCTGGTTGAACCGCCAGAATCCATATGATGCCGCATTGTAGAAGACCGGTTTATAGGTATTGCCTCCGGTTTAGCGTTGTTTAGATCAACACCTTCTTTTATCCAACATATTCTTGAACTAGATCACCTATTTCTTGTACATCTCACCATGGCCAAACAAGTATATGAGTGCAATTGGGTTCCCTCTCGCGTCACAGAATCTCAGTTGGATGATCTAGTCCTGATCGGCGCTTTAGACAATAAAGATACGATCCACTGGAGGGTTCCTGGAAATGAATGTCCTACCACACCTCAGGAGGGAGAGGTTGTGGTCTTTGCAGATCACTTGGCCCGGTGCTTCAAACCGCCCGGTTCTAAATTTTACCGGGATGTGTTAGCCAATTTTCAGCTCCGTCCACAGGATATTGGCCCCAATTTCATTACCAATCTATGTCACTTTCAAGTGCTCTCTGAGGTATACCTTCAAGAGGAGCCTTCAGTTGAGTTGTTTAGAGATTGCTTCCACTTAAACCGTCGAACTGAATTTACCGACGGCCCCAATACTGAATTGGGCGGTATGGCCATTCAGAAGAGGAAAGAGATCACTTATCCCCACGTCAAACTCCATACTCACCCCAAGGAGTGGAATGCAACTTGGTTTTATTGCAAGGATACCTCCCCTGACAGTGAAAATCCCTTGCCTGGCTTCCGTCCGGAACGGCTCAGCAACACTCACCCTTTTCCACAAAGACTAAGCGCCAAAGAGAGAATTAAATATGCTCGAATCGCCCAAGCTCCGAGCCTTTATGGCCAACGGTTTAACGGAATAGACCTTGCACGCTGCTGGATATCATGGAGCATATCTGCCTCTCGAGCCGGCGCCCGGTTTGATGTGCAAGTATCTCGATAGCGTCGATGACCCACTTCGACACACTAAAATCCAACTCTCCGACGATGAAGTCATAGATTACGTAAAGAAGATGTTGAATGAACCGAGCACCTCTCGTGCTCAAACCGCCTACTTCCTCATCAGTACCACTCAACAAACCGCCCATGTAAGATTTTAATTGCTCTATTGTTGAACCTATTCTATCGCTTTATCTCGTCTCGACTTTTAATTCTCGCTGAACCAGGTGATAATCCGTTTTGGAGCAAGAAGCTTCCACAAGACAAACGGAGAAGGCAGGGCGGTCAACCCGGCCCAAGACCAAGGTTATTAAGAAGCCAGCTCACAAGAGAAAAACCACCGCTTCATCTAATCCAGCTATTGATGATGATGTGGGTAACCCGGACCTTGAGGTAGAACTTGATTCACTTGGCTTACTTTTTACACGCCTTATTGATGATGATGCTTGTCAGGACGACGCTGAAGCCAGCAATGCGGAAGTCGCTGAGGTAACTATTCTCTCTTCCAATTCAGTAATCTTGCCTTTGCCAAAATTTCGCCAGGCAAACTGGAAAGTTAATTTTTCTCATCCTCTTGCTTATTTGGATCCCAAATTTCTTATGAAGACTCAGCAACATGAAGCTCGCCGTACAACCCGGCACAGTGGCCAGGTAGTTACCTCCGCCGGTTTACCAAACAGTCCGGTTCGAAAACGCCGCTCCGAGGTCTCCGACCTTTTTATTGATTTAAATCCTAAAGCGGGTTTCTTCCGTCAACCTCTTAATCCATACTACTCTGATTATCAGGTTACTTCTCATTCATCTTCTGGTGAATCGTCGGCCACTCAGCTGCCACCATTGAAAACGGTTCTTGGGTAAGCTAAGCTGAACATATGCTTCCAGTATACTGTGTAATGGCTTATGATGTTCCTTGACTCTTTGTTTTTCTTTCAGGGCCAAACCTAAACCAAGCAAGAAGGCCCGTCTGGATAAAGCGGCTGAAGAAGATGTAGCCCTAGAACATGACAAAGCACTAGATCTTGAAGCATTTGCTTCTGATGATATTCCCAATGATCCTCTTTTGCAAGACGATGCTATTCCCGAAGAGAGGCCTATTAACACTTCCGTCTCTGCTGACCCGCCTGCCAACTCCGTCCGGATTGAGAAATCCCACAGTCCTGCTGACAAATCGACCGCACCAACACAAACCGGCGAGTCCAAAGATGATGATGTTGTGATTACCGGTGTAGGCCGCTTTGAACCCGGCAATCCTGTCACCTTAACCAAGCATACCATAAAAGAGGATTTTTCCGCTCTGAACAAAGGCAAATGGGATGTTGAACTAGAAACATATGCTGCTCTGAGTGCCCAAGATCATCATTCCGGTTATCTGAACCGGCTTTATACTAGCCGTGACTGTGAAGCTGGTCTGGTAAAGATGATGAGGGATAAATTTGAGGTAACTTCGTTGCACTTCCCCTTTTTTAGTTACTGCCACTGCATTAATCCTCCTAGCCCCCAAGGGTCGGTATGTAACCTTCGTCAAACCGGGACTTGAATACGATCCTGATCACTTTGAAATCCATCAATATAGCCCCCTAGGGCCGGTTTAACTTAGCATAATTAAACCGGGGCTCCGATAGAAAACTATCCTTGGAACATAATTTGATCAAATAGCCATTATCCCCCAAGTGACAAGTTGAATACCTGTATTGAGCTTGGGACTTTGCAATCTAGTAATATATGAAAATTGAAGATGCATTAGCCCCCAAGTATCAGCGATAACTTTGTTATGTGGTTGATACTTCAATTTCTTGGACCGCTTGTTTAAAGCTAAACGCTGTCTGTATGCAGGCTGAGGTGAGAATCAAGGAGGACCGGCTTGCCGATTTGCAGGAGACCTTGAAAACCCAACATGCTGAAACAGACAAGGCAAGGGAAGAATTAACCAGCGCCTTGAGCATCGCTGAACAACTGAAGGAAGGCTTCAAGAAAGAGCGGGCTGATTGGGCCATTGAGAAGGCCGCTTTATCCAAAAGAGCTGAAAATGCTGAAGCTGCCCTTAAACCGGTGGTGGATGAACTTACGGCCATAAAGCGGCAAATACACTCCATGACCGCTGCAATCTTTGGTAAGCTCCTTTTAACTTCTGTGATAACTTGAACCTGTTGTAGTATAAATCCGGTTTGAGACCGTCCCTGTATTGTTGTTGGTACACGCATCGGGCACTTAGGATCCGATGTGCGGAAGAAGTTGAAGGCTGCCTACACCTTAGTGGAACAACTGTATACCGGAGCCCAGCGGATCATAACCACAACCTCTCATAACAACCCGCACCCTCTTTAATCCAGACACTCTTAAAGTTGTCAATGCTTCCGCCCGGATTGAGGAGCTGAAAAAATCTGTTGCTCAACCGGAGCTATTAACGCCTTGATCTGGGCAAAGGCATGGGTGCCAAATTTCGACCACTGTGGAGGCAGCTCAAGGCTATCCCACTCAAGGAAGATGGCTCAATTCAACGAAGATGATTTGAGGGCAATAAACCGCAAAGGCGCCTCCGCTTGTCAATTAGTCAAGAGGCGACTTGACGCATTATCAAGCGCAATACAACGATCAGAACAAGCGAGTGCCTGCCCCAACTCTTGAAGCGGAGAATCTGATTCCTGCAATCCGTAAGCATACTTACGCTCCTGATATTGAACCGTCTTCCCTGATCCATGAAGAGGCTGTTTTCCAAGCTTTAATGGGAATCGACTGGACCACTGTTGATTTTCTAGCCAATGGATAGAGACAAGGAAGCTGAAGCGGTGGATGACGAGGAGCAGGCTTGATCCGGAAGCCGGTTTGGATAGCTTTCTTTGGCATGTTTCCAAAAGAACAATGATCTTATTTGGGCACCGTGTCGCCTTGTAATAGGATAGTTAATACTTCTACCTTGAATATCCCTTCGTGCATAAGTACTGAAGCTTTTGTTGGAAAAACCTCAATTTATATTTCCTACAATCAGAAAAATTTGAACTGCCATATCTGGGCATGAAGCTGGCTTATCCAGGCTTGTAGCGGAGGTTTTATAAACCATTACCGTCAAAAGGGGGGAGAAAACAGCTCCCGTATAAACCGTACTGAGTCAATACGAGCCCCCTTGTTACTCCATGATGTTAACAGGAAAGATAAATCGGGCATACATCTCCAGATTAAAGGGGAATCAAATCCATAATTCACGGAAGCTTGCATGGATGGAGTGCTTCTTTTCCATTTGTGTTTTTATTTTGTACCAATGTGAAACTTTTATGAATTGATGGATAACGGTGTTGGATGAACAATGTGAAACTTTTGTAATATGTAACGATGGAACTATGTGTTGGCTATGTATGTATATATGATGGAACTTGTGTGTTGGCTATGATTGTTATATGGATGCTTGTTGTATATATGTGTGTTGGATATCTCATATGTGAAATAGTGACATGAGATTAAGAAAAAAAATTAAAAAAAATGTTACTAATGGCGATTACCATGTGGTGCGCCATTAGTATAGCGTATAATTAGTGGAAGATCAGGCAAAACTAATGGCGCCTTTGCATGGTGCGCCATTAGTATATCAGATACTAATGGCGCACCAGTGGTGCGCCATTAGTAAAAAATACTAGTGGCGTGATACTAATGGCGCACCAGTAGTGCGCCATTAGTAGGCAAAACCGGTGCGCCATTAGTAGGCCTTTTCCTAGTAGTGCGGACTGGTCACTGGAAGCGGAACTGCCCCAAGTATTTGGTGGATAAGTAGGATGGCAAAGTGAAAGGTATATTTGATATACATGTTATTGATGTGTACCTTACTAATGCTCGTATTAGCGCCTAGGTATTTGATACCGGTTCTGTTGCTCATATTTACAACTCGAAATAGGGGCTACAGATTAAGTGAAGATTGGCAAAGGACAAGGTGACGATGCACGTGGAAAATGGTTCCAAAGTCGGTGTGATCGCCGTCGGCACGCTACCTCTACATCTACCTTCGGGATTAGTTTTAGACCTGAATAATTTTTATTTGGTGCCATCGTTAAGCATGAACATTATATCTGGATCTTGTTTGATGAGAGATGGTTATTCATTTAAATCAGATAATAATGGTTGTTCTATTTATATGAGTAATATCTTTTATGGTCATGCACCCTTGATGAGTGGTCTATTTTTACTAAATCTTGATAGTAGTCATACACATATTCATAGTATTGAAGCCAAGAGATATAAGTTTAATAATGATAGTGCAACTTATTTGTGGCACTGCTGTTTAGGTCATATTGGTGTAAAGTGCATGAAGAAACTCCATGTTGATGGGCTTATGGAATCACCTGATTATGAATCACTTGATGCTTGCGAACCATGCCTCATGGGCAAGATGACTAAGACTCCGTTCTCCGAAACAATGGAGCGAGCAACAGACTTGTTGGAAATAATACATACTGATGTATGCGGTCCGATGAGTGTTGATACTCGCGGCGGGTATCATTATTTTTTGACCTTCACAGATGATTTGAGCAGATATGGGTATATCTACTTGATGAAACATAAGTCTGAAACATTTGAAAAGTTCAAAGAATCATCGCAACAAGAAAAAAAGTTTCTACGTTCTGATCGTGGAGGTGAATATTTGAGTTACGAGTTTGGTCTTCATTTGAAACAATGCAGAATAGTTTCGCAACTCATGCCACCTGGAACACCACAGCGTAATGGTTTGTCCGAACATTGTAACTGCACTTTATTAGATATGGTGCGATCTATAATGTCTCTTACTGATTTATCGGTATCGTTTTGGGGTTATGCTTTAGAGATGGCTGCATTCACATTAAATAAGGTACCATCAAAATCCGTTGAGACGACACCATATGGACTGTGGTTTGGCAAGAAACCCAAGTTGTTGTTTCTTAAACTTTGGGGCTGCGATACTTATGTGAAAAAGCTTCAACCTGATAAGCTCGAACCCAAATCGGAGAAATGTGTCTTCATAGGATACCCAAAGGAAACTATTGGGTACACCTTCTATCACAGATCCGAAGGCAAGATTTTTATTGCTAAGAATGGATCCTTTCTAGAGAAGGAGTTTCTCTAGAAAGAAGTGAGTGGGAGGAAAGTAGAACTTGATGAGGTAACTGGACCTACTCCCTTATTGGAAAGTAGTGTTCGGGAACGTAGTAATTTCAAAAAAAATCCTACGCACACGCAAGATCATGGTGATGCATAGCAACTAGAGGGGAGAGTGGCGTCCACGTACCCTCGTAGACCGTAAGTGGAAGCGTTATGACAACACGGTTGATGTAGTCGTACGTCTTCACGATCGACCAATCCTAGTACCGAACGTACAACACCTCCGCGATCTGCACATGTTCAACTCGGTGACGTCCCATGAACTCACGATCCAGTAGAGCTTCGAGGGAGAGTTCCGTCAGCACGACGGCGTGATGACGGTGTTGATGAAGCTATCCACATAGGGCTTCGCCTAAGCACCACAATGATATGACCGAGGTGGATTATGGTGGAGGGGGCACCGCATACGGCTAAATATCAATGATCAACTTGTGTGTCTATGGGGTGCCCCCCTCCTCCGTATATAAAGGAGTGGAGGAGGGGGAGGGGCCGGTGATGACCCACAAGTGTAGGGGATCTATAGTACTCCTTTCGACAAGTAAGAGTGTCGAACCCAACGAGGAGCAGAAGGAAATGACAAGCGGTTGTCAGTAAGGTATTCTCTGCAAGCACTGAAATTGTAGGTAATAGATAGTTTTGTGATAAGATAATTTGTAACGGGTCACAAGCAATACCAAATTCACATGACTACTAATAGCAAGACTCCACCCATGTCCTCAGGAACAAATGTAACTACTCACAAAGCATATTCATGTTCATAATCAGAGGGGTATTAATATGCATTAAGGATCTGAACATATGATCTTCCACCAAATAAACCAACTAGCATCAACTACAAGGAGTAATCAACACTACTAGCAACCCACAAGTACCAATCCGAGGTTTTGGTACAAAAATTGGATACAAGAGATGAACTAGGATTTGAGAGGAGATGGTGCTGGTGAAGATGTTGATGGAGATTGACCCCCTCCCGATGAGAGGATCGTTGGTGATGACGATGGTGATGATTTCCCCCTCCCAAAGGGAAGTTTCCCCGGCAGAACAGCTCCGCAGAAGCCCTAGATTGGTTCCGCCAAGGTTCCGCCCGTGGCGGTGGAGTTTAAATCCGTAAGCTTGCTTATGATTTTTTTCCATGTAAAACACTTCATATAGCGTAAGATGGCCTTTGGAGGGCTGCTGGGCCCACGGGCGGGCGCACCTGTGGGGTAGGGCGCGCCTCCTACCCTCGTGGCCAGAGTGTGGGCCCCCTCTGGTACTTCTTTCACTCAATATTTATTATTAATTTCAAAAATGACTTTCGTGGAGTTTCAGGACTTTTGGAGCTGTGCAGAATAGGTTTCCAATATTTACTCCTTTTCCAGCCAAGAATCCCAGCTGCCGGAATTCTCCCTCTTTATGTAAACCGTGTAAAATAAGAGAGAATAGCCATAAGTATTGTCACATAACGTGTAATAACAGTCCATAATGCAATAAATATCGATATAAAAGTATGATGCAAAATGGACGTATCAACTCCCCCAAACTTAGACCTCGCTTGTCCTCAAGCGGAAGTCGATATCGAAAAATATGTCTACATGTTTAGAGATAGAGGTGTCGATAAAAATAATATACGGACATGAGGGCATCACGATCATTCTTATACCAGCAACATATATAGATTTTGTCATATGATTTCTTATGCTGAAGTAACAATCTATTCACAATTGCAAGTATGCATCATAAACTTCATTCGGAACTAACAAACTATAATCTCAGTCATTGAAGCAATTGCAATTTATCATAACATAGGAAAGAGTCAACATAAGAGCTTTTCAGCAAGTCCACATACTCAACTATCATTTAGTCTTTCACAATTGCTAACACTCACACAATACTTATGGTTATGAAGTTTTAATCGGACACAGAGAAAGATAGGGGCTTATTGTGTTGCCTCCCAATGTTGCTTCAATAATAGTTCGTGCTAACTTACATCCAATTGGATATATATATATATATATCAGGATCTTTCCAACACGAGGTGCTTGCCAAAGGATAAAATGAAAAAGGGAAAGGTGAGTATCACCTTGACTCTTGCATAAGGTAAAAGTAAAAGATAGGCCCTTCGCAGATGGAAGCAGAGGTTGTCATGTGCTTTTGGGGTTGGATGCACAAAAACTTAATGCAAAAGAACGTCACTTTATATTGCCACTTGTGATCTGAACCTTTAATATGCAGTCCATCGCTTTTATTACTTCCATATCACAAGATTGTATAAAGCTTATTTTCTCCACACTAATAAGTCATACATATTTAGAGACAAATTTTTATTGCTTGCAACATGACAACTTACTTGAAGGATCTTACTCAATCCATGGGTAGATATGGTGGACTCTCATGGAAAAACTGGGTTTAAGGATATTTGGAAGCACAAGTAGTATCTCTACTTGGTGCAAGGAATTTGGCTAGCATGAGGGGGAAAGGCAAGCTCAACATGTTTGAATGATCCATGACAATATACTTTAACTGAAATGTGAGAGAACATAACCCATTACATTGTCTTCCTTGTCCAACATCAACTCTTTAGCATGTCATACTTTAATGAGTGCTCACAATCATAAAAGATGTCCAAGATAGTATATTTATATGTGAGAACCTCTCTTTCTTTATTACTTCCTATTAATTGCAACGATGACCAAAACTATGTTTGCCAACTCTCAACAACTTTTATATATCATACTCTTTTTGTGTGAAGTCATTACTATCAATATGGTCTCTTTTATTTCTTTTATTCTTTTTCTTCTTTCTCAAGATCATAGCAAGATAGCAAAGCCCTTGACTCAACACTAATCTTTATTATATATATCTCACGGACTCGATTACATAGAGGGATCACAAAGCAAAACTCAAAACTAAATCATGCCAAAACTTTATTCTACTAGATCAAGATATTACCAAAAGGATCGAACTAAGTAAAACGGTAAAGATAGGAGTGTGATGGTGATACGATACCGGGGCGCCTCCCCCAAGCTTGGCAGTTGCCAAGGAGAGTGCCCATACCCATGTGATTATGTCTCCTTCGGAAGTGGTGGTGTGATCTTCTTGGTGATGATTCCCCTTAAGATACGATTCTCCTCCTCGAGCTTATTGACCTCCTGCTTGAGGTCCATATTTTCCTTAAGGAGCTTACCCGTGATGGCTAAATCTCCTTTCACCCATGGATGCTGGATAGCTGCTGGAGAACAAGTGACACTCTTTTTCATATTTTCATAAGAAAGAAATTTAACATTGGACGGGATGACCGAGTTTGGAATGGCTAAGCTCTATAGTTCCCCCATCATGAATCTAGCTTGTAAACGAGAGGTAACTTCTTGATCCTCCTCCATGGCATCTATCCTTTTCGAGTCGGCCTCCATCTCATCCTCCGTTGATAGCCGAAAGTAATAAGCATCGCTGTTTGCTCCTGGACCTGGCGTCGGGTGAGACACCCGACTCTCCCCGACTGACTCTTGAGAAGACATCTTGCTCTAAATCTATGGCAGAAACAACTCGAAACAAAGATAGAGGATATTTGCGTGATACGGTGGTCAAAACCTTCGGGAGATTATACAATGAATTTTTACTGACCAAAAGAAGTATCGTGCAAGAAAACGGGGTCCGGAGAGCACACGAGGTGCCCACGAGGCAGGTGGTGCGCCCAGTAGGGTAGGGCGCGCCCTCCACCCTCGTGGACGCCTCGTGTTCTTCCCGGACTACTTCTTATTTTCCTATTTTCTTAAATATTCCAAAACGGAGAAAAATTGCTATTAGAAATGTTTTGAAGTCGGTTTACTTACCGTACCACATACCTATTCCTTTTCGGAGTCTGAAACGTTTTGGAAAGGGACAATTGTTGTCTACCTGGTGAACCTCCATCATCTGTTCCACTCCATTCCTCTAGATGTGTGCTTCATGTCTTAGCTCGAAAGATGTTGCTATGACTCACCCTATGAGCTGATCCTAAGTTGTTTGATCTTCGAGAAGAACGATTCTTTTAGAGTCTTTCCTTTCCTCTCGTTGTCATGTTAGTTGGAGTTCTCAGGGCAAGACTTTGAGACAATGATGGTGAATGAATCAACGTTCATTTGAAGTGCAATCTGGATCGTGAAGATTGTGTTAGTTTGCGCTCCCCTTTCATCTTACCCTACGCTTGAGGCTCGGGACGAGATTCTTGTTTGGTGGGGGTGAGTTCTCACATCCCTAGTTCTATTTAATGCCTAGTGCTAGCATCTGGTGTTGCATCATGTTTAAATTTCAGTTAAACCTGAAATGGGAATTGCCTACACCCTAGCATCAAAGGAATCCACTAGGTTCAACTAAAATATTCTCAGTGAATCCAAATGGCTTTAAAAAATGTTCATCATTTCTGGAAAATGCTGGAAACATTAACAAGAGGTGTTGCACCTTTTTCCATGTCATATTTGGGCTCTGGATTAAATCATATGCTATTTGCAATTGGGCATTTAAATGCTATATAATATTTTAAATGCTCATTTAATTCCGAACTTAAGTGAGGGCTGTTGGGAATAATCCAAACAGAGCCCACAATTATTTTCAGGATTTTTGAAAACGTTTTGCTATTTTAAATAAAGCCCAGAAGTTACAGTAAAATAGAAAATAGACAACAATTTAGAAAAGAGAGAGAGAACGCCTACCTGGGCCACTTACCTGGCCGGCCCAGCTGGCAGCCCACCTGTGTGGCCCAGCCCACCTGGCCCCTCCTCTGTCGTCTTCCTCCCTACCAGGAGGACGGGCGCGTGCCCGACGCGCACGCACCGCCGTGCGCCACCTCCTGCTTGCCGCTTTCCCCCTCGTTGCCCTGGACCTCCCTCGCGACGCCACGCACCTCCCTGAACCTGTCTCACTCTCTCCCGTGCTTCTCCCGACGCCGCCGCTCGCTGCCACCACGGCCACCGACCACCCCTCGCCCTGCCGATGAGTCCAGAAGCTCCGCCGTGTCGCACCTCCCTGAACCTGTCTCACTCTCTCCCGTGCTTCTCCCGACGCCGCCGCTCGCTGCCACCACGGCCACCGACCACCCCTCGCCCTGCCGATGAGTCCAGAAGCTCCGCCGTGTCGTCCTCGACCTCCTCGCTGAGCTACGCAATGCCGGACGCCCTGAAGCCTCGCCAATGCCGCCGTTTCCGACCTCAGTTGCTGGAGATCCCCGTTGTCGTTTTGCCGGACCCCATGCCTCCCCTGCCTCGCCAGAAGCACCAGACGAACCGTGGTGAGCCGCTGTACCGTTTCCCCCACGACCCGTAGCCTACTCCGCTCTCTAATCGCATCAGCCACCGGAGCCAAACGCTCCCCGCCGCCGGCCATGGCGCCGACGTAGCTAGAGAGCACCCACGACGCATTCGAGCCTACCCCCCGTGCTGAGAGAGTCCACAGGACTCTGTAGCAACCCGCAGCTCGTGTTCCCGTGCACCAAAACGCCGTGTCCGAGCGTGCCCGAACTCCGGCCACCGCGAAAGTGCTCGCCGCCGTCAACCCCGGCGATCCCAGCTACTGCCGCTACCACCACTAGATGCGCGAGAACGCCAAAAAGCTGTAGGAGCAAACCCCGCCTCAAACCGTGGGTTGTAGCGAGATCCCGACGATCACCGCTGCGTGAAATGGTCATCGACGGCGTACTCCGGCGACTGATGATATGGCTCATCATTAGCCACTAATGACCCAGCTAAACCACCTCTAGAGCCACTACCATGTGGGCCCTAGTGCCTAAACTAATCAGTTTTATTTCTCTGTTAGATTAGCACTAACCACATTGGGCCCAGGTTGACTCCCCTGAGTTTATCAGAAGTGGGACACTGCCCCTGTTAATTAACCTAGGTTAGAACTAACTAAATTTAGTTAGTTTAAATAACTGGTGACATGCGGGACCCACTGGTCAGGTTGACCTGGACGTCCCCTTTGACCACTGACTTCACCCTGACGCACTGCTGACGCAATAACTCATTTTCTGGATTTATTCTTTTACCGGAAATTCCATAAAATAACCAAAACTTCTAAAAATCATAGAAAATCAACCGTAGCTCCAAATCAAACAAATTATATATGAAAAATGATCAGAAAAATCCAATCTATCCATCTGCACTGGTTTCATGCATGTTAGAACAATTTAACCTTGCTGTTTAGGTGAAACAAGTTAATGCACTATTATGACCTCTTAAAATGGGTTTGCATTTGAATCTTTGGTTCAAATGGACTCATCTCAATCTGTTCTAGGTTGCATTAGCCAAAACACATTCTTATTGCCATGTCATAGCATGCATCATATTGTGAATTGCATTGATCGTGTTTCTTCTCTGTTTGTCGGTGTTGTTTCCCCTCGGTAGACGTTGTTCCGACGTTGTGATCGTTGACACTGATGAAGACTCAATGCTATCTTCAGAAGTGCCAGGCAAGCAAAACCCCCTTGTTCATTCCGATACAATCCCACTCTCTCTCTCCTGCTCTCTTTTACTGCGTTAGGACAACAATGATTCATCTGTTACTTGCTGCGGTAGCTGAACCCCTTTAACCTTTGCATGAGTAGGAGTTATTTGAGCCCTGTTGTGCCTACTCATTCATGCTTGTTTGTCATGCCTCGCACGCTTAGAGTTGAGTCAGTCCGATTCATCGTGATGAATCGTGAGGTGTGTGAACATGACCTACTGTGTGTGAGCTAAGTGTGTGAACATGATTTGGTAAAGGTAGCGTTGAGAGGCCATGTAGGAGTACATGTTGGGTTGTCCAATTGAAGCCGTCCTCAAGAATTGAGTTCTGTGTTTGTGATCCATGAAACAGCTACTACCATGCATTGGGCCCTGAAATATGACCCCGCTCGACTTCTTAATCACCCTTGTCCTCTGTCCAGGAGTTGCAAGTAGTTTCGTGTTTGTAGTATGTGGAGGTCAGGCGCAGGCTAACCGGAGAGGTGGGCTGTGATGTAGGCACGTGGCATGGTGTACGGCGCCTGCTTGGTGTCTCGGGAACCCTGCACACATCGCTCGGGGCCGTATGTGGAAACTTCGGCCGGACTCCCTGCGGATGGAACCTGAATAGGCGATAAACCTGGACTAGAGACTTGAGTGTTTAGGTTGGTCGTGGTCTACACCCATGTCGGCTTTCGCTTGAAGTCTGCCGAGCACATGTCGTGTGCAGATGCTAAGTGGTGGAAACATGTATGAAGAAGTACGCCCCTGCAGTGTTAACATCATCTTTTCGAATAGCCTTGTCCGCGGTAAAGGACTTTTGGGTTGCCTATAACAGTTCATAGACAAGTGAAAGTGGATACTCTAAAATACGCAAGATAAGCGTGAGTGCTATGGATGGCATTCCCGTAGGGAGACGGGAGCAGATCCATAGTGGTGTATTGGTATGGTGAATATGTGGACTCGTGTGCGCCACCTCAAAAGAGTTACTTGCAGTCATAGTTTAGGATAGCCACCGAGTCAAAGCTGGCTTGCTGCAGTTGAACCCCACCATCCCCTTTGTTGATAATGATGCATATGTGGTTAGTTCTGATGTAAGTCTTGCTGGGTACATTTGTACTCACGTTTGCAAATTTTATGTTTTTGCACAGAGACTTCAATCTCACTAGTAGTTCCACGTGGACTTCGACGTTTAGCTTGTTACCTCAGCTACGATCTTGTGCCCTCGGCAGGATCTAGTAGATAGTAAGGTTTCTAAGCCTTTTTCATTTGTAGATGTCTGTACTCAGACATGTTAAACTTCCGCATGTGCTTTGACTTGTATGCTCTGAATGTTGGGTCACGAGAACTATGTTTGTAATATCTCACTCCTTGGAGCCTATTGAATAAATACTTGAGTTGTAGAGTCATGTTGTGATGCCATGTTGTATTTGCAGATATCGGGCATATTGTGTGTATGTTATTGAAATGCTTGGTATGTGTTGGGGATATTACCACTGGGCGTGAACCGGCCTACCTGGGCCGGGTTAACTTCATTAGTAGTATAAGCAGATGAAGGCCCAAGGCCTGTAGTCGGTTTAGAAACTGTAGCCGTAAACCGGCATGATCTGTAAACTTGTATTTTAAGTTAGGAATAGAGAGATACCAACCGGGATACGAGTATAAACCGGTTGGGACTCTACGGACCGACAGCGCCACCCGTATATAAGGGACCACCCGGCAAGTGTTCAAGGACGCATAACAACAACTCGAGCCTAGGCGAAGCTTGTTTGCTCCTCAGCCATCGAGACCACATCAATTCCATCACAACTAGACGAGGCTTTTACCTTCATCAAGGGGCCAAACTAGTATAAACCCTTGTGTCTTTGTGTCCGCTTTAACCCTTCTGTTAACCCAGAAGCGATGGCTCCACGACTAAGTCCTTTCACTAGGACATCCGCCGTGACAAATCCCATTTACGCTTGGCGCCACCGGGGCTATCGCACGACGGTTTGATGATCTTGGAGGGCAAGCTCAAAGGACTCAAAGGCTATGCCGTGGGCCAGATGACCAAGAGTCGTCGTGGCAAGATCAACATCGATGACGTAGGATGGGGTCCCGAAGCCGATTCGATCGAGTACGGGTACCGGGTCCCCTTTGGTGGCATACACGTTTTTATCGGCAAGATTGGTGAGCCTGGGCCTGAGCTGGACATCTGCACCGACCTCGTCGAGACGGCTCACCGTGCGAGATCTACCCAGGTTAAACCGGCCATGAAGCGTGCCTTCATGGGAGTCATCCACGGAGGAGAGCATGAGGACGAGTCAGAATACGATAGCGACACCGTCGTCTATTCAGGCGATGAATCTTCAACCGAAGAGACCGAATCATTGTACCAGTTGCAAGACGACCAGATAAGGGCTGTTCCGATGGCGACAGTATTCCGGACCCCCCAGATCAGATCAACCGGGTTGGAATATTCATGGCCGGCACGCAGGCGACGAATCACTCTTCGACCACAGCAGCAATGCTCTCCGGGTTAGTAGCGGCAGCGGCAGCAGGGGCAGGAGGCATTGTGCGCCCACCGATTCAAGTTCTGTCTGACCTGTTTGATGCACTAGCTGCACTTGTGGCAGAGGCCAATCCGGCGGATCAGGACGCCCATGATGCAGAGATCACAAAGGTGAGAGAGCAGATCGTACAGGCCAAAGCCGACCTGGCAGCAGAGAAGGACAGGATGGCCGCAGAGCGGGCCGCTGGACGCCTGTGCCTATAAGCTCATGCTCACTGTAACGCATCACAGAGGTCTTGAAGCGGAAGCACGATCACGCCGCCGTTAGGGTTCGACCCTCGAAATCTCTTTCACACTCCGGGAGCTGGAACCAGTAATCCGCCGGGGCACCTGGAGGCAAACCGGGTTGAGGCACAATGGTCCAACCTCGCCTGATGGAACCTCCTTGACAGAACATTGTGATTCCTCCGCCGGTTCTGACACCTCCGGGTCATTATTCTAATCTTATGGACAATCTTGTTGCAGCTTCTGCGCGATTAGAAGCTATCCCGGTGGAAGGAGACTCTCCGCAAGAAATAGAGACGCGCCGGGTTAAGGAACTTCTCCGGACCGCTTTCATTCAATAGGAGGCATATTCATACAGCCGCGATCGGATTCACTCCACACCTCGTCCAAGTCGGAGCTATAGCAGGTGCCTGGATGAACCGGCCATATCAAGCAATGCGCGAGGCCGTGAAGCGGCCCTTGGCAATAACCTGGAAGGTGGTGTTCACGATGCTCAGTATGTAGTGGACCGGGCCCGGGCACGAAGGGAGGCCGAGTTAGCAGCGCAAAACGAGGCGGGTCAGCTTACACCGGTTCGTCCTACCACGTCTGTCGGGCCAGGGGTCGCATCCGCTTTGGGAGTACCTGCTTAGTCCTCGCGACGCAATGTACGATGCCCAAAGATTTCAAGGGTCCGCGAAGGTGCCAAATTACACCGCTGATTTATCTCCGCAAGCGGTAGAGAGTTATGAGATGGCCATGGAGATGCTGGATGTGGATGAGACCGCATGTGCAAAGTACTTCACCATGATGTTGGAAGGCACGGCCCGCATTTGGTTGAAGAGCCCGCCGCCAAATTCTATCAGTTCATGGGCCCGCTATGGCCCGGTTTATCCGAATTTCAAAGATACGTAAGCAGCCCAAGTCCATAGTAGACCTAGCGGCTTGTGTTCAGGAGGACGGAGAGTCAACAACCCACTGGGTACGCCGCGTCTCGGAAGTCTTGCACTCGTCTTACAGGATCAATGCTGACTCTGCGATCTTAACCCTGGAGGGCAACTGCCGGTTTATGCCTTTAAAGATGAAATTGGGGCGTATGAAGCGGTTCTGTAATGACATGGGGACTCTCATGGCCGCTTTAGTGAAGTATGCTGATTCAGATAGTACCAAGGATCCTGAGACTGACGATGACGAAGCAGGAAAGGGAAAGAAGAATAGCAACTCCAAGGGGCATCAATACAAACCGGCGGGCCATGGAAACGGAGGCAAGCGTAAAGCAGATGGCAGCATGGACATTCTGGCTAACACTAATGCGCAGGACAAGGGTCAGCGGCGCAGAGGTAAAGCGTTGAATCATAATGGGGCTCCAAATCCTAACCTGGATGCTTAAACTATTTGTTGAATCAGCCTTTTCCAAAGCACGGGACGAAGGAGGTGCCGGCTAACCACCTTTGGAAGGATTGTTACATTATGCGGGAATTTAAAAACTCTAATGCCTTCCCAGATGACCGTGGTCACCAGGCTCAGACCCGTTTCCATGGGCCGGGTCATGATGGAGCTTCCGTTCGTGTTTCAATCAGTATGTAATAGTAACCGTAATAATCGAGTAGTCAAGGGGTTACAACCAACAGCAGCAGCAGCAGCAATGGGTTATCGAGCCACCAAACAGTTGAACAATGGGCGTATCACGCTTTCACAACTAGCTTGGATAAACGCGACCGAAGCTTCACAAGCGAAGCGGTGAACTCGTTGAACCGACCGTACCACGCCATTTGCGCTGGTCGGAGCAGCCTATCGTGGTGGAGCAGGAGGATCACCCCCGGTTGACAATCCGGGCGAGCTGGCATTAGTGGTAGACCCTCGTGGAGGTTATAAATTCACCAAGGTGCTCATGGATGGAGGGAGCAGATAACATCCTCAGATTATGAGACATTCCGCCGAATGGGGCTAATGTATAAGGATTTCGCACTCGCCTAATACGGTGTTCCATGGTGTGGTGCCCGCAAATCAGCATATCCTATCGGTAAGATAGCCCTGGAGGTGGCTTTTGGGGACGAGCATGATTCCCGATCCGAGACACTAACCTTTGAGGTGGTGAAAATCCGGAGCCCATATCACGCCTTGTTTGGGCGATCGGCTTATGCCAAATTCATGGCACGGCCTTGTTATATCTATTTGCAGCTCAAGATGCCGGGTTACAAAGGGACAATAACGGTTCATGGGAGCCGCAAGATTGCTTTGGAATGTGAGGAAGGAGATGCAGCCTATGCAGAGTCGGTTTGTGCCACGGAGGAGTTGAAATATTATAGGGACAATGTTGATCCGGCGGACATGACCCCTTTGAAGAAGCCCACTACTGAGCATGATTCAGATCTGAAGTTCAAATCGGCAGCTGAGACCAAGCTTGTTGACTTCGCGGTTCGGCGATTCGTCCAAGCAGTTCATCGTCAGGCCAACTTGACCCTAAATAGGAAAGCGCTACCATCGAAGTTCATCCGTGAGAATCGACATTTTTGCATGTAAGCCTTCCGACATGCCTGTGTACCGAGGAACTCGCCGAGCACACTCTTAATGTTGATCCCAAGTATAAACCGTAAAGCAGTTTCTCCGCCGGTTTAATGAAGAAACGCGCAGCCATTGAGAGGAAGTGGCCAGTGCTCTTAGCGGCTGGCTTTATCATTGAAGTGTTCCATCCGAGTGGCTTGCTAATCCGGGCTGGTTCTTAAGAAAACGGCACTTGGCGATGTGTGTGGATTACACGGATCTTAACAAGGCTTGTCCAATGGATCCTTTTACCCTCCCCTGCATTGACCAGATTATTGATGCCACAGCGGGTTGTGAGCGTTTGAGTTTTTTGGATGCATATTCTGGGTATCATCAGATCAAAATGGCTGTTAAGGACCAGGAGAAGACGGCGTTTATTACTCCCTTTGGAGCCTTCTTCTATGTATCTATGCCTTTTGGGCTCAAGAGTGCCCAAGCCACTTATCAACGGTGTGTACAGAATTGCCTGCATAAACAAATCGGTCGCAATGAACACGCCTATGTGGATGATATTGTAGTCAAGTCAAGGCAGAAGGAGATGCTGGTTGATGATTTGAAGGAAACCTTTGACAACTTGCGGGTTTACAAGATGATGCTTAACCCGGCCAAGTGTGTCTTTGGTGTTCCGGCAGGCAAGTTACTGGGTTTTCTTGTGTCCAACAGAGGAATTGAGGCTAATCCGGAGAAGATTATGACTATCACCTCCCTGGCTAAACCAAAGTGTATCAACGATGTTCAGCGTTTGGGGGGTCGGATCGCCGCACTGAGCCGGTTTATCAGCCGCCTCGGAGAGAAGGCCATCCCTTTATACCAGATGCTGAGAAAGACAGATCAATTCATCTGGAGTCCGGTTGCTGATGAAGCGTTGGAGGACTTGAAGCGGCAATTGGCCAATCCGCCCGTTCTTGTGGCTCCGGTTGACAAGGAGCCGTTATTTTTATACGTAATGGCCAATGCTCGTGCAGTTAGCGTGGCTATTGTGGTGGAACGCAAGGAGGCAGGCAAGGAGTATACGGTTCAGCGGCCGGTTTACTATATCAGCGAGGTGCTCATTGAATCCAAGCAAAGGTATCCGCATTGGCAGAAGCTGGTATATGGAGTTTTTATGGCGTCGAAGTGAAGCAAAGATTTCAAGGGCACCCCATCACAATGGTCGGCCCAGCTCCTTGGGCGATATCATACAGAACCGTGAGGCGACTGGCCGGATTGCCAAGTGGGCTATAGAACTTGGGCCGCACGGATTGAAGTACGTACCTCGGACGGCGGTGAAGTCTCAAGCACTTGTGGATTTCATCAATGATTGGACTGAGTTGCAAGCACCAGAGGAGAAGCCGGATCACACGTATTGGACTATTTATTTTGATGGATCCAGGCAATTGGAGGGCTGGGGGGCTGGAGTCGTATTAACTTCCCCACGAGGTGATAAGTTTTGTTATGTTCTCCGCTTAATGTTCCCTTGTACTAATAATGCAGCAGAGTATGAAGCCTTGCTCCATGGTCTCCGGATGGCTAAGGAGATGAACCTAAGTCGGTTTAAGTGCTTCGGTGACTCGGACCTCGTGGCTCAACAAGTGTCTGGCACTTGGGATTCTAAAGACCCACTTATGGCTGCATATCATCGTGAGGTGGATAATATTGCGGGTCACTTCAAGGGTTATCAGGTGGATCACGTGGACCGTCGAAAGAATGAAGCGGCGGATGCTTTAAGCCGGTTGGGCTCTCAGCATAAACCGGTCCCGCCTAATGTCTTTCTTGATGTGCTGCACAACCCGTCAGTCAAGCTCCCGGGTGAAGCGGATTTGGCTATTCCTGATCCGGAGGCTCAATTGGTGGCAGCCCCGCATGTCATAATCGATTGACAGTTCCTTATCTTGCGTACATGAACCGGGGAGAGTTACCAGAGGATGAGACTCTAGCCAGGCAGATAGTCCGGCGATCCAAGTCTATGACTATTGTCAATGGTGAATTGCATCATTGCAGTGTATCAGGGGCGTTTCAACGCTGTGTTTCTCCGGAGGAAGGCTCTGAAATCTTACGCGAAATCCATGAAGGGGATTGTGGTAATCACGCCGGTTCAAAGTCTCTGGTGGCAAAGGCGTTTCGTCACGGGTTCTACTGGTTGACAGCTCATGCAGATGCAGAGGACTTGGTTAAACGGTGTGATGGCTGTCAGAAATTTTCGAGGCGTGCTCATGTGCTGGCTCAAGAATTGAGGATGATTCCAATTACTTGGCCGTTTGCAACATGGGGGCTGGATATGGTCAGACCTTTTAAAAGATCCAAGGATAAGAAAACCCACCTTTTGGTGGCAGTTGACAAGTTTACCAAGTGGGTTGAAGCGGAGCCTGTCAGCAATTGTGATGCAGCTACAGCGGTGCAGTTCATTAAAAAGGTGATTTTCCGGTTTGGCTTTCCAAGGGTGCTATGAAGGAATTCTGTGAACGTGAGCACATCCGACTTGACGTATCATCAGTGGCTCACCCCCAGTCCAATGGGTAGGCAGAACGAGCTAATCAAGAGATCTTGCGAGGCATCAAACCCCGGCTTATGGTTCCGTTGCAAAGAACACCGGATGTTGGGTTGAAGAGCTACCATCCGTAAGCATGAGTATCAATACTACGCCCAACCGGTCTACAGGATACACGCCGTTTTTTATGGTCTACGGAGCGGAGGCGGTTCTCCCTAGTGATATCCGGCACGATTCGCCTCGTGTGGCAGCTTATGTTGAAGCGGACAATGAGACAACACGGCAAGACGCTTTGGACCTATTGGATGAGGAGCGTGACATAGCGGCTGTCCGCTTGGCCATTTATCAACAAGATCTTCGTTGCTATCACAGTCGCCGGGTCAGAATTAGAACTTTTCAGGAAGGAGATTTGGTGCTTCGGCTCATCCAAGACTAGACGGATATGCACAAGTTATCCCCACCTTGGGAGGGACCTTTCATGGTCAGCAAGAATCTGCACAACGGGTCGTACTATCTGATTGATATTCAAGAGCATAAAGACTCACGCACATCAGAGGAGGAGACCAACAGGCCGTGGAACATAGCTCATCTTCGGCCTTACTACACCTGAGCCATTGGCTCTATCTATGTACATATTATGACAGTGTATATATTATCTTTGATATAATAAAACCGGAGCCTCAGTTAAAGCGGGGTCTCTGTCCTTTCATATGATTTGTGGTTACATGGAGTGGTTCTGTTTTAAAGCGGCCTCCGGTTTACCCCTTGAAAGTTGCTTTTCACATCACTTGGGGCCTTGGTCGTGTCCGAACCAACGCGACGCCTTTTGATAGGCGAAAGCCACCAGATCACTTGGGGACATGGTCAAGTCTAAACCAACACGCTTCTTGATCGCCTAAGGCCACAAAATCACTTTGGGGCTTGGTCGAACCCAACCATTGCCACGCCTTTTGATTGGCATATATGCCACGGTTTCATTTGGGGACCTGGCTGACTTGAACCATTGTCACTCCTATTGGGGGCTTGGTCCTGTCCACCATGGTAACACCATCTGATCAGCTTAGTAAAGCATGTTTTTTGCAAACGGTTTTTATCATTGCCTTTGCTTCCATATTTCTCTTATGACTATTCTTTAATTTTTGTTGTGTTTCCTTTAAATCAAACAACACTTTTTTACCGGTTCAGCTGACGGATTCGGTTCATTTTTTAATCCGGAGAGATATGCCCGGTTTACCTTTCCTATTAACATCATGGAGTAACAGGGGGGGCTCATAATGACCCACCACGATTTACATGGAACTGTTTTCTCCCCTTTGACGGTAATGGTTTATAAAACCTCCGCTTCAAGCCTGGCTAAGCCAACTTCATGCCCTGCAATTGCAGTTCAAGATTTTCTGATTGCAGGAAATATAAATTGAGGATTTCAAGCAAAAGCATCAGTACTTATGCACGAAGGCATATTTAAAGCGGAAGTATTGGTTATTCTATTACAAGGCAACGCGGTGCCCAAATAAGATCATTGTTCTTCCGGGCGGATCATTATAAAGTAGCTATTTAAACCGGCTTCCGTTCAAGCCTGCTCATTGTCCCGCGCCGCTCAGCTTCCTCGCTTATCCATTGGCTGAAATCAACAAAGGGTCCAATGATTCCCATTAAAGCTTGAAAGACAGCCTCTTCATGGATCGTAGAAGACGGTTCAATATCGAGCGTAAGTATGCTTACGGATTGGAGGAATCAGATTCTCGCTTCAAGAGTTCGTGCGAGTGCACTCGCTTGTTCCGATCGTTGTATCGGGCTTGATAATGCGACAAGTCCGCCTCTTTAGCCAATTGACAAGCCGAGGGCGATCGCACGGTTTATCGCTTCTCAAATCATCTTCATTGAACTCAGAGCCATCTTCCTTCAGTGGGATAGCCTTTGAGCTACCTCAACAGATCGAATCCGACACCCATGCTTTTGCCCTAACAAGGCATTAATGGCTCCGGCTCGAGCAAAGCAGATTTTTTCAGCTCTTCAATCCGAGCAGAAGCATTGACAACCTATTAAGAGTGTCTTGGATTAAAGAGGGTGCCGAATTGTTATGAGAGGTCGTGGTGATGATCCGCGCGCCCCAGATACGCTTATTCAACTAAAGTGTAGGCAATGAGGGAGTCCTCGACAAGGGGTGTCCGGACAGCGGACTATCATTATCCGCCGACTCCAAGACTACTAAGATACAAGATTGAAGACTCCGCCCCTGTCCGGATGGGACTTTCCTTGGCGTGGAAGGCAAGCTTGGCAATACGGATATGTAGATCTCCTACCATTGTAACCGACTCTGGTAACCCTAGCCTCCTCCGTGTCTATATAAACCGAAGGCTTTAGTCCCAGAGGACAACATACATTACAACAATCATACCATAGGCTAGCTTCTAGGGTTTAGCCTCCTTGATCTCGTGGTAGATCTACTCTTGTACTACCCATATCATCAATATTAATCAAGCAGGACGAGGGTTTTACCTCCATCGAGAGGGCCCGAACTCGGTAAAACATCGTGTCCTCGCCTCCGTTACCATCTCGCCTAGACGCACAGCTCGGGACCCCTACCCGAGATCCGCCGGTTTTGACAATCGACATTGGTGCTTTCATTGAGAGTTCCTTTGGGGCAGATCGAAGCTGCGCTCACGCCGCCAGTCGATTCGAAGCTTGAACTTCACGGCCGATGTCCGGAGACTTGATCTTCGACAGACTCGAGCCACAGCCAAGCGCCGCCAGACTGTGATGATGGGCATGATCTAGCTCGCCGCGACAAAGGCCTTGGTGGTCTGCACACGGATTTGCTTCGCCATTAGCCCGAGCCGATCGCCAGATCGAGGGCGGTGCATAGACGCCCACTGGGCTTCAACATCCACGGCGATGGAGCCGAACACCGATCTTGTCCCTCGCGAACTCGTGGATTCCGAGACGCCGGACTTTGCCGGATTCAACCTCCCGCACCCCTACCAATCGATCCGATTGGGCGCCGGTTATGGAATTCACCGCCGCGGACATCTTTCAATACTCGCCTTTTGGCGATATCCTGAATTCACTAAAGCATCTCTCATTATCAGGAGAGTCCTGGCCGGACTATGGCCAGGATGGTTGGGGTACGGACGACGGAGAAATTCAGATCCCACCCATCGCCCACTTTGTAGCCACTGTCGACGACCTAACCGACATGCTAGACTATGACTCCGAAGACATTGACGGAACAGACGACAATGCTGGAAACGAACAAGAAACAGAGCCTATAAGGCACGGGAGGACCACCTCGTCACATGACATATATATGGTGGACACCCCAAAGGAGAGCGATAACAAGGACCAACGGGCCGCGGCAGAAGATGACCCCGCCAATAAACAACCAAAACGGCGGCGCAGACGCCGCCCTAAGCCCCGCCTCGACAACAACAACGCTCCAAGGGAGCCCGCAATACGGCAGGGCTCGCAAGTGGATGACGAACATGCAAATAAGCAACCGTCCGAACATGACGAGTCAGATAATCAGTCCAGGCCCGGTGAAAACAACAGTCCGGACGACCTCATGTCGGACACGCCACGGAGAGCAAGAACCTTCGAAAAGACTCGCCAAGATCTGCAAGAAGCTCAAGAAGGAAAACGGAGGCTCAAAACAGCGGAAGACACACTCGTAATGAGATGGAGCAAAGTGCTCAAAACCGCAGAGCAAGCACGGCAACGGCAACCAATCAAAGAGCTACCCGCGCTAAGTCGTTATCGATTCGACGAGGAGGCCATAGAGCTCCACCGTCCCAAAAATAAAGGGGCTGCCTGGTTGATAGACGGCCGATGACAAAGCAAATTCGACAAAGCGCCACACATAAATCAACTAATCTAACTTGAAGGATAGATGGCCCAGCCAGGTCCATCTACGGCCAAAGGAGAAGGCCCCAAGAAGCAAGACAACACGCAAGTGTCCGATGATAGCGGCACACACAAATACAGGGCGCCCAAACCCTTTATGTTTCATCGATGAGGTGCCGGACCATGAATTCTCAAACAGGATTTAAACCCATAAACATAGAGGCCTATGATGGAACAATGCACTCGAGTCTCAGATAGAAGATTATATACTACATATACACATGGCCAGAGGAGACGATCACCATGCCATAAAATATCTACCCCTCAAACTCAAAGGGCCAGCCCGTCATTGGCTTAAAAGCCTCCCCGAAAACATGTTGGAAGTTGGGAAGAGCTCGAGGACGTTTAGAGCAAGTTTTCAAGGGACTTATGTCCGCCCTCCTGATGCGATGATCTAAGTCATATAACTCAACAGCCGGAGAGTCACGAGAAATTTCGAACAGGTTTCTTACCAAAAAGAACGAAATAGTCGATCGGGTTCGACGCCAAGCCTTAGCAGGTTTCAAGCACAATGTCCGAGATTTAATGGCTCGCCAGCACCTCGGTCAAGAGAAACCGAGGACAATGTCCGCATTAACAAGCCTCATGACCCGCTTCTGTGCGGGAGAGGATAGCTGGCTAGCAAGATGCAGCACCAGCGACCCAAGTACATCCGAGATAAGAGATGGAACGAAAATCACGGCACAGAAAAGAGCAGCGCCGAATAAAGAGAAAAGCCCAAAGAGCACGGCAGCAACGAACGGATTCAAAAGCTCGCGCCCAACAACAAAACACAGCCTCTAAAAGATGATGAAATGGATTTAATTATCCAACTTAAAAAAGATTTTGGGTCGGATATGTCAAATCCACAGTACCCCCGGAAGGCCTGCAAATCACACCCACCGGGATTGTTGTGTTTTTAAACAGTCCAGGCGACTAAACGCCGAACACAAGGGGCTCGACACGTCAAGCGAAGACGATAAACCCCACCAGCAGAGCACCGGAAAACAAAAGACTTTCCCACAAGGGGTTAAAGCAGTAAACTCACTTCATGTGATAATACGGAAAAATAGGGCGGCACTTTCTAAAAAGAGCTTCGCGCGGTCCAACCCAATGTAATCGTAGAGATTGGATATCAAACATATCACTTTCACCACCGACTATTCCAGCAGCGTCAAATGCGGACGGACTCTCGATATTGAATCCCATAATAGACGGATTACAATCTACTAATGTCCTAATGGACGGAGGCAGCGATTTAACCTGTCAGATTCAAAAACAATCCGTAGGATGGGATAAACCCTGCCAAAATCCGACACAGCCGCACTTCCTTCAAAGGAGTGATGCAGTGCCCTTACGCCAAGTGCATGTGCTCCATATTACTAGAAGTCGTGTTCGATCGCCAACAATTTCGACGAGAAAAATTAATTTTTCATATCGTCCCATTTGAAAGTGAATATCAAGCACTCTTGGGACGAAAGGCTTTTGTCCGCTTTAACGCCATACCGCATTACGCGTCTCTTACACTCAAGATGCCCGGTCCGCGTGGCGTCATTTTAGTGCGAGGGTCACTTAAAGACCCCGGACTCGGATAGACGAATCCGGCTTCACAGGGGGCTGCACGCACAAACAACCGCGGGTTCATACAAACCCTGCTTTAATTATTTATATTTCTTATTTTACACATATTTTTCGGACGAATTGTTTTTAAAACTAAACGTTCATCTCTTTCTACAGATGAAAACGCATACCCGGCCCAGATAACAAACAAGAACGGAGACACAGCGCAGACGCGTGCGTAGGGACCCGCCAGAGGATTCTTTTCAGATTAAGACCCTCGCGTAAACCTTTTTTACTGTCTCTTGTTGTTATTCTCCTTGGTTTCTTCCTATAGCCAAAGCGAGCTCGATGCTCGCATCGGCCGCGTCTGTAAGACCATGCCTGCATTCGACACTAGGGGCTTAGGCATCGCTCGCCCATTATTATAAAGACCAACACCTTAGGGAGTGTTTGGCGCCTCGAAAGTTAGGCATTATATGCATCAGCTCGAATCATGTCTTTGGTCAAATGTTGGGTTTGCTCGCTCTCGTGTTTTGCTGCCTTACGCTCCGTGATCATCGGTTAACGCGCACCAGGAGAACTATCGCGACAGCCCCACCGCCGGGCGAAAGCACCTCAAGAGAGAAAGCCGAAAACTGACTCATGATACAGCGAGAGATCGGTCAACCACTCGATCGACTATCTAATGTTTAGAATTCCCGCGCTGACGAAGGACCGCTTCCGGTCAGCACACACGCCCGAATTCGGAGAAGGAGATGCCACCAGGGCTATATCGTAGCCCCACCCTCGAGCTCCACCGCTAAGTGAAAGTGATAAAGCATTATAGTCCAGATTGCCTCGCTCGCTACACTACCACCTCCTTTTAACAGACCGAGAAGTCGGATTAAGTGAAAACGCGCTATTTTTATGAACACCCCGCACCTTGTGCGTAATGTCAAGACTCGCCATCTTTCAAGTTATACACAAGTATACGAACGTCAGACATGGGAAGTTTTACTACTTGGGACGCACAAGTATAAAAAACAGTTATAACATAATCATCGACGATAAGCTAATACGCTCATTTGAACGTGACATTTTTCGAGCACTACGACTTATTACATGAGCGCCACACATAACTTCCCCGAATAGTGCTCGGCGGGAGCCGCTTTCATCCAAACCTGGGCGGCAACAGCGTGGCATCCATCTCCGGACAATGCGCTTCACACGGGCAAGAGCCATCCGCGTGCGTCCTCGGCGCAGCCGACCGCTTCACCTCCTTTATATGCGGCACCGCCCAAGGAATTGCTGCAAGAAGTCAAGTAGCTCGTCGCCTTGACCTCTCTCGCCGATATGGGCCATGATGTCAGCCATGGCAAGTCCGACAATCTATTTTGCTCGCCCATTCGACCAACCGGTTCACAACGGAAGTGAGCGATCCGGACTGCGGAATTGAGACCAATATAGCTCTTCCGCCACGTGATCCTTCGGCCCGGAAGTGCTTACCGCATCGCCGCACTTGCAGCTAAGTCCATATACGGATCCTCCGGACTCCACAAATTACCAAATTGAGCATACTTTCCATCCATAAACCGGAGACGCAGCAGTAAAAGGCTTGCCAGCGACGATATCTCCGCCCGGGCGCAGTTCCTCCTTCATAGCCTGCATTGACAGAGCGGGCATCCTTGGCTTCGTGGTGGCCTTCTTCAGTCTTCCCATCCGATAAGCGCCTTTTCAAGAGCCTCATTGCGTCGGCAGCATCCTTACTTTCATGGCCAATTGCCACCTCGCCTCGCTTAGGCAAAGGCGCAGCCTTTTTCGCTTTCAACTCCTCGGCCGCCGAGGTCAGCCGCACACTCCTTCGGCTTGCTCCTTAGCTAGAGCAAGTTCGCCCAAGGCTTCCACAGCAGCAGCACCGTATGTACAAACAGCATATAATTTATCGAGGAGGGCTTCACCCCTTCATAAAGCGATCATGGAGAACTCATTTACCTTGCGACTCATTGTCGCCGGTTGACAAGTGCGGCGTCCGATTCGCTAAGTCAAGTTGCCGATTTAACTCGCCAACCCAATAGTCCGCTAGCCTCGACTATCCGCCACCTCCATAGGAACGGCGGCATTCATTATCGGCGATGGATCCTCGACGCTGCTCGCTTCCGACAACCTACCGAGTCCTGTGGGCTACTATCTATACAGTATGATTTTATGTGCAAAACTGTTAAAAGACAAAGGTGCGCTATTCAAGATACCTCAAATCCCGCCAAAGCAAACTCATGGCGGCATTACGCAATCCGCTCTCGGGCGGATTTAAATCCTTCCAATCACCATACGCATCAACGCACGGTGATCTTCTGAAATGGACGCCTCAAGCAGATTCTTCAGTTCTCCGCCGGATACTAGTGGGTGCCGAGCTCATCGCCCTCCGAACTCGGGATACCTCCGTGACGATATTTCGTGCTCGCTCGCTTTATCTCGACGGCGCTGCAGACGGAGGCGTTTGCTCTCCATCATCTCCTAAGAAGGTCCCCAAAGATGAACTCATCTCGAGAAGGCTGCAGATCCGAATCGAATATAAATATTTCGTTACCCACGAAGCACAAATGAAGGCATTTTACTAATTAAGTCCCCTTTCATACTCACGGCTCGTTGGAGGGCTGATCCTTTGGCGATGATTGTGCGTCCGATTCTCTCGGACGACGGACCCCTAAGTGAAGATCTCTTCCCACGCTTAGGGCTTTGGCCTCCGGATCTTCGTGAGGCGGTCCTCTTCTCCCCAAGGGAGGGGTTCTTGGTTCCCCCTCTTCACGCCCTTTGGGCTAAATATTAGCTCCTCTATTTTCCCCTGCCGCCTTCGTAAGGCACGACCACAACATTCTCGACCAGCACGGGCTCCAAAGGCGGTTCTCGAGAGGGGGCCGACACCTTATCAGCCTTGATCGCGCCACCCATTCCTCAGAAAGAACAAGGGGTCAGGAGGCTTAACTCTAGAAAGGCATATAAAAAGAATGTCCAGACTCGAGCTATTTACCGAGTATCCGGGCGATCGCGGCTTAGGCCTCGCTCCTCGGCTAAACCGACATGCCACCGCGGTCCGAAGAACGACTTGTACATCTCCACGGGTGTTGCACCCATAAAGTGTTGGAGAATACGAGGCCCCTCCGGGTTGAACTCCCATAGACGGAGAGGACAGCGTTTGCAGGGCAGAAGATGCCTAATTAGCATAACCTGCATCACCACGATTAGGTCGATCTCCCTCGCTTGGAGGTCTCGAATCCGGCCCTGCAGTGAGGGCACGTCTTTGGACGGCCCCCAATTGAGCCCTTGGTCAACCCACCGACATCAAATGGCGGAGGTCCCGGCGCGAATAAAGGCGCGGCTTTTGCTCGCTGCCCTTTGGAGCGGTGATATAGAACCACTCCTGCTGCCCACATCCGAGTTCCTCTTGAAGGAACCCTCGGGCACGGGCATCGGCCTTTTGCTTATGGTCACTGCCCAGCACTCCGCTTGACGCCCCGATCATCTTCGGCTCCACCTTGAAGGTCTTCAGCCATAGGCCGAAGTGGGGAATGACGCGGAGGAAGGCTTCGCAGACGATAATGAATGCGGAGATGTGGAGGATGGACTCCGGGGTCAAGTCGTGAAAATCCAGCCCATAGTAGAACATGAGCCCTCTCATGAAGGGGTCCGTCGGGAAGCCTAAACCTCGACGGAGGTGGGATACAAAGACAACGAACTCACTGGCTCGGGGTGGCACGGCCTGCCTTGGGCGGGCAACCCAGCGAAACCTCAGAGGCTGTGTACTTGGCCTCACGCAACTTCATTATGTCCTCCTCCGTGACGGAGGAGGGCATCCACCGCCCCGGAGGTCGGAGCCGACATGGTTGAGGATCCAAGCGCCAACTGAGGCTGGGTGTTGGAACCGGGAGCGGGAAGAGATTCGATGCGAGATTGAAGAACAAGGACAGACCTTGGTCCTCTTATAAAGAGGAAAAATACCAAGAGTCGTCTCCGTGACCGTTCGGGATTCACCTTGGATAGAGGAGGCTTGGCGACGGGAACGGTTGGGTTACCCACGCACGTATTGATGAGAATCCCGGGATAAGGGGAACACGATCTCTGCTTCGACAAGACATGCCAAGAAACCGCTTCGCTAAACGTGCCGAGGTGGTAGTAAAAACGATTCAAACAAAGGCTTGGTGGCGGTGTGATGTCACGCCGCATAATACGCCGCCAGATTAAGCTAAGTGTACATTTTATTCTCTCTACGGTGGAATGTGGAAATTATTTTTGCAGAGCCGGACACTATCCTAGTGTTCATGATCTTCTCTAGATTATTCAAGGGAGGAACTCGCCTTGCAATGCCGAACATTATGCGCGCCGGACTTATCGTCATTGAAGCCTGGTTCAGGGGCTACTGAGGGAGTCCTGGACTAGGGGGTGTCCGGACAGCCGGACTATCATTATCCGCCGGACTCCAATACTAGGAAGATACAAGATTGAAGACTCTGTCCCGTGTCTGGATGGGACTTTCCTTGGCGTGGAAGGCAAGCTTGGCAATACGGATATGTAGATCTCCTACCATTGTAACCGACTCTGTGTAACCCTAGCCTCCTCCGGTGTCTATATAAACCGGAAGGCTTTAGTCCGTAGGACAACATACATTACAACAATCATACCATAGGCTAGCTTCTAGGGTTTAGCCTCCTTGATCTCATGGTAGATCTACTCTTGTACTACCCATATCATCAATATTAATCAAGCAGGACGTAGGGTTTTACCTCCATCGAGAGGGCCCGAACCTGGGTAAAAACATCGTGTCCCTCGTCTCCTGTTACCATCCGCCTAGACTCATAGTTCGGGACCCCCTACCCGAGATCCGCCGGTTTTGACACCGACAGCAGCTTTCAACTTCTTTCGAATATCTAACCCTATGTGACCAATGCGTGTACCTGCAACAGTACAGGAACGATCACAAACCGGATCTATTATAAGTAGGCCAGAGTTGTCAAAGAAACCAAAAGGAGCTTACCAAAGATAGCAGCGGTCATGGAGTGTACTTGCCGCTTTTACGGCGGTCACTCATCTACCACCGGTTTAAGGGCAGCTTCAGTTTTTTCAGCTCTTTTATTAAAGCGGCCTTCTCAAAGGGCCCAATCAGCCCGCTCCTTCTTGAAGCCCTCTTTCACTGTTCTCCGATGCTCAAAGCTACTGGTTAATTCTTCCTTGCCTTGTCGGTTTCAGCTTGTTGGGTCTTCAAAGTTTCTTGCAGATCGGTAATCCGTCCTCTTTGATCCTCACTTCAGCCTCGATCAAGACAAAGGCTTGGCTTTAAACAAACGGTGCAAGAATTTGAAGTACCAACCACATAACAAGTTATATGCTTGATACTTGGGGGCTAATGCACCTTCAATTTTCATCTCTTACTAAATCGCAAAGTCCCAAGCTCAATACAGGTATTCAACTTGGCACTTGGGGGCTAATGGCTATTTGTTCAGTTACTTTTTGATGTTAGAATCTTTATTGGAGTCCCGGTTTAACTATACTAAGTTGAACCGGCCCTTGGGGGCTACATTGATGGATTTCAAAGTTTTGAGGACTATATTCAAGTCCCGGTTTGAAGAAGGTTACAAACCGGCCCTTGGGGGCTAGGATGATTAACACAGTAGCAGTAATTAAAGAAAGAAGAAGCACAAGAAAGTTACCTCAAATTTATCCCTCATCATCTTTACCAGACCAGCTTCACAGTCACGACTAGTATATAGCCGGTTCAAACCAGAATGAAGATCCTGGGCACTCAGAGCAGCATATGTTTCCAGATTAACATCCCATTTTCCTTTGTTCGTGGCAGAAGAATCTTCTTTCACAGTATGCTTAGTTAAAGCGACAGGATTCCCTGGTTCAAAGCGGCCTACGCTGGTAATTACAACGTCATCATCCTTGGACTCGCCGGTTTGCGTTGGCGCAGTCGGTTTATCGGCATGTTTTGAAGGACTGCGGGATCTTTCAATCCGGACGGAGCTGGCAGGCTAGTCAATAGGGACTGAAGTATTGATAGGCCTTTCCTCAGGAATAGCATCATCTTTCAAGGGAGGATCATTGGGAATATCCTCATGAAAGAACGTTTCAACATCTGGTGCTTTATCCTGTTCAGGGGCAACGTCTTCCTCAGCCGCTTTATCCAGGCGGGCTTTCTTGCTCGGTTTAGGTTTAGCCCTGAAAGAGAAACAAAGAGTCAAGGAATGGCATAAGTTATAACACAATATACCGGAAACATATGTTCAGCCTAGCTTACCCAAGAACCGTTTTCAGTGGCGGCAGCTGAGTGGCCGATGATTCACCAGAGGAAGAATGAGAAGTAACCTGATAATCGGAGTCGGACGGATTAAGAGGTTGACGGATGAAACCCGCTTTAGGATATAAATTATTAAAAAGGTCGGAGACCTCGGAGCGGCGTTTTCGAACCAGACTGTTTGGTAAACCGGCGGAGGTAACTAACTGGCCATTGTGCCGGGTTGTGCGGCGAGCTTCATGTTGCTGAGTCTTCATAAGAAATTTGGGATCCAAGTAAGCAAGAGGATGAGAAAATTTAAATTTCCGGTTTGCCTGGCGAAATTTGGGCAAAGGCAAAGGATCTAAATCGGAAGAAAGAATAGTTACCTCACGACATCAAGATTGCCGGCTTCAGTCGCCCCGACAAGTATCATCATCAATAAGGCGGTAAAAAGTAAGCCTAGTGAATCGAAGTTCTACCTCAAGGTCCGAAGTTACCCACATCATCATCAACAAAGCAGGATCGATGAAGCAAGTGGTTTTCCTCTTTTAGCAGGCTTCTTGATAACCTTGGTCTTTGGCGGGTCGACCGCTCGCTTTCTCCGGTTTGTCTTGCGGAAGCTTCTTGCTCCAAAACAGATTATCACCCTGGTTAAGCAGCAATTGATGTCAGACAGAGATAGCAATAACAGGTTCAGTAAAAAGGACAATCAAAATCTTACAGCTGGCGGTTTGTTGGTAGCACAGAAAGGGAGCAGGCCGGTTTGAGCGCAAAGGTGTTCCGGTTCGTTCAACATTTTCTTCACAGCATCTGTGACTTCATCATTTGAGAGCTGGATTTTGGTGCGTCGGAGCGGATCATCGACGCTTCCAGTATATTTGCACATTAAACCGGAGCGCCGGCTGAGAGGCAGTATGCTCCATGATATCCAACAGCGTGCGAGATCTACTCCTGTTAAACCGTTAGCCATGAAAGCGCGAAGCTTGGACAGTTGCGGAGCATATTTACTCCTCTCCTTGGCACTTAAACTTTGTGGGAAGGGGTGTGTATTGCTGAGCCACTCCGGATGAAAGCCAGGCAAAGGATTTTCATCGTCAGGGGATTTATCTTTGCAGTAGAACCATGTGGCATTCCACTCCTTGGGGTGACTGTGTAGTCTGGCATGGGGATAAGTCATCTCTTTCCTTTTCTGAATTGCCATACCGCCCAATTCGGTATTGGGGCCATCAGTGAATTCTGTGCAGCGGTTTAAGTGGAAGCAGTCTCTAAACAATTCAACTAAAGGCTCCTCTTGAAGGTATACCTCACAGAGCACTTGGAAGTGACATAGGTTGGTAACAGAATTGGGGCCAGTATCTTGCGGGCGGAGCTGAAAATTGGCTAGCACATCCCGGTAAAATTTAGAACTGGGTGGTTTAAAGCCCCGGACTAAATGATCTGCAAAGATCACAACCTCTCCCTCTTGAGGTGTGGGAGGACATTCATTACCAGGAACCCTCCAGTGGATAGTATCTTTGCTGTCTAAAGCGTCGATCAAGACTAAATCATCCAGATGGGTTTCTGTGACGCGAGAAGGAACCCAGTTGCACTCATATACTTGTTTGGCCATGGTGAGATCTACAAGAAATAGCTGATTCCGGTTCAAGAATATGTTGGATAAAAGAAGGTGCTGGTATGAACAATGCTAAACCGGAGGCAATATATTTAAACCGGATTTCTCTGAGGTGGCATCATATGGATAAAGAATTCTGGCGGTTTAACAAGGGGACTAATGTGTATACCGGTTTACTAACTTTTTCTATATTAAGTTAAACCGCCTGATCTAAACATTGGAGGCAATTGCGGATGGCTAAGTATGCAGAAACAGGTTTCACAAAGTCTTATTGCAGCAATGGATCTGAAGCAAGTTCAGAAAAAATAGAAAATATTCAAAAGAGTAAAGCGAAACGGAAGTAAATCAATGGGCAGGTATGTGGATGAGATCTATAAACTTGAGTGAGAAACTACAGGCGGATGCTAAAAAGTTACTGCTAGTCAGAGCAGGGTTTCACAGATCTATCCAGAAGTTTGGGTATGAACACGAACCCTAGAACAGATCTATGTTAAGAAGAACAGAAGGCTTACCAGAATCGAGGAAGACGCGGAAGGATACGCGGTGCTCTGGTGCGTTCAGGTTGATGCAGCGGCCCAAGACGGTGCAGAGGTCCACGGCGGCGGCGGAGCTCTGAGGCTGGCGACGCGAGGAAGACGAAGAGAAAGAGACGAAGGGGAGAAAAGGAAATGACCCTTCGGTCCTATTTATAAGGCAACAGACGTGTGTCAGGCGCGCGAATCCAGGAGCCAAAATTTCAGAAGTGGAGCTGATGCCTTGGGTATCGCAAATCTATTAATAAAAGAAGGTGTCATAAATGTTAACTTCATGATGACGTCAAGCCGGTTTACAGCAACCAGAGATGATGACGACATGGCGGTTTACCAATTACCAGAAGATGTTGAAGACAAAGATTTTTGTGAAGGATTGAAATGAACCAGTTCAAATCAACTGGGCCTAATGTTGGGGATATTACCATCTGGCGGAACCGCCTACCCGGGCCGGGTTAACTTCATTAGTAGTATAAGCGTATGAAGGCCCAAGGCCCTGTAGTCGATTTGGAACTCAGAATCGTAAGCGGCATGATATGTAAACTTGTATTGTAAGTTAGAATATAGAGATACCAACCGATACGAGTATGAACCGTTGGGACTCTATGGACCAACGCGCCGCCTGTATATAAGGGGACCACCCGCAGCGGTTCAAGGACGATAACAACAACTCGAGCCTAGGCGGCTTGTTTGCTCCTAGCCATCGAGACCACATCAATTCCATCACAACTAGACGAGGCTTTTACCTTCACCGGGGCGAACTAGTATAAACCCTTGTGTCTTTGTGTCCGCTTTAACCCCTTCAAGTTAACCCGTAGCGATGGCTCCACGACTAAGTCCTTTCACTAGGACATCTGCCGTGACAAATCCACGACAGTATGTGTGGGATCTAACTATCTAGTTGTTTATCCTTAGTAGCCTTTCTTACCGGGAAATGTCTCCTAGTGCTTCCACTGAGCCATGGTAGCTTGCTTGTGCTCCGGAACACTTAGGCTGGCCGATATGTGTCCTTCTTTGTTCCTGTGTCTGTCCCTTCGGGGAAATGTCACGCGATGAATACCGGAGTCCTGTTAGCCCGCTACAGCCCGGTTCACCGGAGTCCTGCTAGCCCAGTGCTACAGCCTAGATTCACTCAACCGATGACCGACATGTTCGGCGTCGGGTCATGGATGCTCGTCCCTCGTAAGTTTGTGCCACTTTGGGTTTACGACTAGCCATGTCAGCCCGGCTCCTTATCATATGGATGCTAGCGACACTATCATATACGCAGCTAAAAAGGAGCAAACGCTCCAGGGCAAAGGTAAGGCGACACCCGTGGGAATACCGTGCGTGAGGCCGCAAAGTGATATGAGGTTTTACATGCTAGATCGATGTGGCATTGAGCCGGGGTCCTGACACGTTGTTGAAGCGCTGCATGTATTTATGCAGGGTCTCCCTAGGTTGCTGCTTGACGCCGTGCAGGTCGCCCGCGGCCGGCGGACGGTCGCGTGTGCCCTGGAAGTTGGCGATGAAGCGGCCGCGCATCTCCTCCCAGGAAGAAACCGACCCCTCGGTCAAGTTCAGGAGCCAAGAACACGCGCCATCCTTGATGGCCATCAGAAACCAGTTTGCCATGGTCTTCTCATCACCATTGGCCGCCTCGATGCTCAGCTCGTAGAGCTGTAGGAACTTGGCGGGGTATGCGGTGCCGTCGTAGCGTGGAGGCAGGTCAGGCTTGAACTTGCTTGGCCAGACGAAGTTGCGGACCTCTGCAGTGAACGCACGGTATCCTGTCGTGGCCACTGGAGGTCGTCAAGGGGGTGGAACGTAGTCTTGATGCACGCGCACTGCCAACTCCTGTGGCGGCTCGCGAGCCTAGTGCTGGGGCACTGGAAGCACGCGCGCTTCTCCTTGGGGACGTTGCACCACCTGGCAGCTCACGTCATCCCGAGCCGGCGCCGGGCGCTGCGCGTCGTGCCGTGGAGCCATACGCCTTGGCTTGACGATGGCACCCCGGGCCGGAGGAGGATCCCCGTGCACGACGTCACCCGCTGCAGGTGGTTGCTGAGGCAGCGAACGAGCCGGCCCATCGGAGCCCCCGTGCGCGACGCTGATGAGCTCGGCGATGCGCTCGAGCCACTCCTCGTAGAGATCTCCCACGGGACGGTAGCGAAGGAGCTCCCGCACCGTGAGCAGGGCGTCCTGTGCGGTCCACCTGGTCGCGGCGTGTGTGGGATGATGAAGCTGCTGGGGTCGCGACGGAGTAGCGGTGTAGCCATCATGGCGCACTGATGGGTGCAGCAACGAAGCTTTTTGCTCATGGCCGGCAGGGCCTGTGGCCGCGTTGGCCACCGGAGAAGGAGCATGGCGGGCGCAACCGTCACCAACCGGAGCCGTCTGAGCGACGCGGGCACGACCGTGGCCTGATGCTCCGCGCGAGACCTGCGCGCGTTGGCCATGGAGATGTCGGAGCAGAGGCGGATCGAACGACAACAGAGAGGATCGGACGCACCGTACCTGGCATGCCAGATGTTGGATTTCGGGATCGGACAACCCGTGAGAGATTGGAACACTGGGGTGAGTGCGAAGATCTCAACCTACCCCGCCTGCCTACTCGCAATCCTCCCTAGCCTAGCGCGAAGAGCTTATAGAGACACAAAGACGTAGAGGTTTTGTCACGCCCAAGATGCAACCCTATCCTAAAGGAACTCGAAGGTCCCACCAAGGATAGAAGCGCATCTTGAAGACGCTTTTGCAAGGTGGATATCATTACATCTACCATACATAGTAGATGGGTATACATACAAAAGGCATAAAATGCCACACGAATACAACATCATCTTACATAAGAGCACCATCCCACTACGGATGAAACACAAACAGAAACACAAACGACATCCACCTCGCTAGCCCAAAGGCCGACCGAACCTATCCCCGATCAAAGAAGAAGCAGAAGAAGAACTCCAAAACAGGCAAACATCGCCTCATGTCATGATCATCACATAACCTGTACTCAAGAATCGATGTTTTGTAATCAGAGCCACGAGGACTCAGCAATCCCATTACCATGGGTATCAAGACTAGCAAAGCTTAATGGGAAAGGAAGGTGTAAAGTGGCGAGGTTGCAGCAGCGACTAAGCATATATGGTGGCTAACATATGCAAATAAGAGTGAGAAGAGAGCAAACGGAATTGTCGTCAACTAGTAATGATCAAGAAGTTATCCTGAGCTCCTACTTACGTCAAACATAACCCAAAACCGTGTTCACTTCCCAGACTCCGCTGAGAAGAGACCATCACGGCTACACACGCGGTTGATGCGTTTTAATTCATATCTGGTCAAGTTATCTACAACCGGACATTAACAAACTTCCATCTGCCACATAACCGCGGGGACGGCTCTCGAAAGTTTATATCCGCGGAAACATAAACCATTACGTTGTCTTCCTTGTCCAACGTCAACTCTTTTAGCATGTCATACTTAATGAGTTCTCCCAATTATAAAAGGTGTCCAAGATAATATATTTATATGTGAACCCCTCTTTCCTTATCACTTCCTATTAATTACAATGATCACAAAGGCTAAGTTTATCAACTCTCAACAATTCTTATGCCTCATACTTTCAATGTGTGAAGTCATCACTATTCATAAGATCAATATGAACTCTTTTATTCTTTCTACTTTCTCAAGATCATAGCAACATAGCAAAGCCCTTGACTCAACACTAAACTTTATTATAGATACCTCACGGACTCGATTACAAAAAGAGATCACAAAGCAAAAACTCAAAACTACTTGATATAAAAACTTCAAACTACTAGATCAAGATACTACTAAAGGGATCGAGCTAAATAAAACGGTAAAAATAGGAGTGTGATGGTGATACGATACCGGGGCACCTCCCCCAAGCTTGGCAGTTGCCAAGGGGAGTGCCCATACCCATGTGATTATTTCTCCTTCTTCACGGTTGGTGTTATGATTTGCTTGTCGATGATTCCCTTCAAGATACGGTTCTCCTCCTCAAGCTTGTTGACTTCTTGTTTGAGGTCCATAATTTCTTTACGGAGCTTGCCTGTAACGGCCAAAGCTCCCTTTACCCAAGGATGCTGCATAGCTTATGGAGAACAAGTAAAGCTCTTTTTCATATTTTCATAAGGAAGAAATCTAAAGTTGGAAGGGATGACCGAAGCTGGACTAGCCAGGCTAGGTAGCTCCCCCATCATGAATTCTGCTTGGAGACGAGAGGTAACTTCTTGATCTTCCTCCATGGCATCTATCCCAGCCTCCATCTCATCCTCCATTGATGGTCCAAAGTGATAAGCATCGCTATTTGCTCCTGAACCTGGTGTTGGGTGAGACACCCGGCTCTCCCCGACTAACTCCTGAGAAGACATCTTGCTTTTATTCTGCAACAGGAATAGCTCGAAACGAAAACAGAGGATATTTGCATGATACGGTGGTCAAAACCTTCGGGAGTATATGAAGGAAATATGCCCTAGAGGCAATAATAAAGTTATTATTTATTTCCTTATATCATGATAAATGTTTATTATTCATGCTTTAACCGGAAACATAATACATGTGTGAATACATAGACAAACATAGTGTCACTAGTATGCCTCTACTTGACTAGCTCGTGAATCAAAGATGGTTAAGTCTCCTAGCCATAGACATGAGTTGTCATTTGATTAGCGGGATCACATCATTAGGAGAATGATGTGATTGACTTGACCCATTCCGTTAGCTTAGCACTTGATCGTTTAGTATGTTGCTATTGCTTTCTTCATGACTTATAAATGTTCCCGTAACTATGAGATTATGCAACTCCTGCCATCGGAGGAACACTTTGGTGCTACCAAACGTCACAACGAATCGGGTGATTATAAAGGAGTACTACAGGTGTCTCCAAGGTACATGTTGGGTTGGCGATTTCGAGATTAGGTTTTGTCACTCCGATTGCTCGGAGAGGTATCTCCGGCCCTCTCGGTAATGCACATCACTTTAAGCATTGCAACTAATGAGTTAGTTAAGTAGATGATGTATTACGGAACGAGTAAAGAGATTTGCCGTAACGAGATTGAACTAGGTATTGATACCGACGATCGAATCTCGTGCAAGTAACATACCGATGACAAAGGAACAACGATGTTGTTATGCGGTTTGACCGATAAAGATCTTCGAGAATATGTAGGAGCCAATATGAGCATCCAGGTTCCACTATTGGTTATTGACCGAGAATAGTTCTAGGTCATGTCTACATAGTTCTCGAACCCGTAGGGTCCGCACGCTTAACGCTACGATGATGCTTATATTATGAGTTTATGAGTTTTGATGTACCGAAGGAGTTCGAGTCCTGGATGAGATCGGGGACATGACGAGGAGTCTCGAAATGGTCGAGACGTAAAGATCGATATATTGACGACTATATTCGAGTTCGGAAAGGTTTCGAGTGATTCGGTATTTTTCGAGTACCGGAGAGTTATGGGAATTCGCCGGGAGTATATGGGCCTTATTGGGCTTTAGGGAAAGAGAGAGGAGAGGTTGGTCGCTTCAAGGCCTAGTCCGAATTGGACTAGGGGACGGGCTGCGCCTCCTTCCTTCTCTTCTCTTCCCCTTTCCTTGACTCCTACTCCTACTACTTGAAGGGGGAATCCTACTCCTGGGAGTAGGACTCCTCCTGGCGCGCCCTCCTAGTCGGCCAAGACCTCCCCCTCCCTCCCTTTTATATACGGGAGCAGGGGGCCCCAGACACACAAGTTGATCTACGGATCGCCTTAGCTGCAGCGGTGCCCCCTCCACCATATTCCACCTCGGTCATATCGTCACGGAGTTTAGGCGAAGCCCCGACCGGTAGAACATCATCATCGCCACCACGCCGTCAGGCCGACGGAACTCATCCCCGACGCTTTGCTGGATCGGAGCCCGGGATCGCCATCGAGCTGAACATGTGCTGAACTCGAGGTGCCGTGACGCTCGGTACTTGGATCGGTCGGATCGTGAAGACGCACGACTACATCAACCGTGGTTGTCATAATGCTTCCGCCACGGTCTCACGATGGTACATGGACAATATTTCTCCTCTCTCTGCTATGCCATCACCATGATCTTGCGTGTGCGAGGAAATTTTGAAATTCCACGCTCCCCAACAAAGGGCATCCGAGCCAGGTTTTATGCGAGATGTCATATGCACGAGTAGAACACAAGTGAGTTGTGGGCGATATAAGTCATACCGCTTACCAAAGATGTCATACTTTGGTTCGGCGGTATTGTGAGATGAAGCGACCCGACCGACATTACGCCAGACGCTTACGTGAGACTGGTTTCACTGCTACGAGCACTCGTGCTTAAAGGTGGCTGGCGGGTGTCTATCTCTCTCACTTTAGTTGAACTGAAAGTGGCTACGCCCGGTCCTTGCGAAGGTTAAAACAGCACTTACTTGACGTAACTATCGCTGTGGTTTTGATGCGAGGTAAGAACGGTTCTTGCTAAGCCCGTAGCAGCCACGTAAAATTTGCAACAACAAAGTAGAGGACGCCTAACTTGTTTTTGCAGGCATGTTGTGATGTGATATGGTCAAGATGTGATGCTATATTTTATTGTATGAGATGATCATGTTTTGTAACCGGTTATCGGCAATCGGCGTGAGCCATATGGTTGTCGCTTATTGTATGAAATGTAAACGCCCTGTAATTGCTTTACTTTATCACTAAGCGGTAGCGATAGTTGTAGAAGCAATAGATGGCGTAACGACAACGATGCTACGATGGAGATCAAGGTGTAGCGCCGGTGACGATGGTGATCACCATGGTGCTTTGAAGATGGAGATCACAAGCACAAGATGATGATGACCATATCATATCACTTATATTGATTGTATGTGATGTTTATCCTTTATGCATCTTATCTTGCTTTGATTGGCGGTAGCATGCACCATTGCGAAAGTTCTTCGTGCTGAGACACCACGTCATGATCGGGTGTGATAGGCTCTACGTTCAAATACAACGGGTGCAAAACAGTTGCACACGCGGAATACTCAGGTTAAACTTGACGAGCCTAGCATATTAGAATATGGCCTCGAACACGGAGACCGAAAGGTCGAACGTGAATCATATAGTAGATATGATCAACATAGTGATGTTCACCATTGAAACTACTCCATCTCACGTGACGATCGGACATGGTTTAGTTGATTTGGATCACGTGATCACTTAGATGACTAGAGAGATGTCTGTCTTAGTGGGAGTTCTTAAGTAATATGATTAATTGAACTTAAATTTATCATGAACTTAGTCCTGATAGTATTGTGCAAATTATGTTGTAGATCAATAGCTCGCGTTATTGCTTCCCTATGTTTATTTTCATATGTTCCTAGAGAAAATTGTGTTGAAAGATGTTAGTAGCAATGATGCGGATTGGATCCGTGATCTGAGGTTTATCCGCTAGGTGACAAACCTATTGCAGGAGCAGATGCAGACGTTATGAATGTTTGCCTAGCTCAATATGTTGACTACTTGATAGTTTAGTGCACCATGCTTAATGGCTTAGAATCGGGACTTCAAAGACGTTTTGAATGTCATGGACCATATGAGATGTTCCACGAATTGAAGTTAATATTTCAAGCAAATATCCGAGTTGAGAGATATGAAGTCTCCAACAAGTTCTATAGCTAAAAGATGGAGGAGAATCGCTCAACTAGTGAGCATGTGCTCAGATTGTTTGGGTACTTCAATCGCTTGAATCAAGGGGGAGTTAATCTTCCGTATAAGATAGTGATTGATGAATTCTTCTAGTCACCATCACTAAGTTACTAGAACTTCGTGATGAACTATAGTATGCAAGGGATGACGAAAACGATTCCCGAGCTCTTCGTGATGTTGAAATCGACGAAGGTAGAAATCAAAAAGGAGCATCAAGTGTTGATGATTGACAAGACCACTAGTTTCAAGAAAAGGGCAAAGGAAAAGAAAGGGAACTTCAAGTAGAATGAAAAGCAAGTTGTCACTCCCGTGAAGAAGACCAAAGCTGGACCAAAGCCTAAAACTGAGTGCTTACACTGCAAAGGAAATGGTCACTGGAAGCAGAAATGCCCTAAATATTTGGTGGATAAGAAGGATGCCAAATTGAACAAGGGTATATTTGATATACAGGTTATTGATGTGTGCCTTACTAGTGTTTATAGTAGCCCCTGAGTATTTGATACTTTTTTGGTTGCTGTGATTAGTAACTCGAAACATGAGTTACAGAATAAACAGAGACTAGTTGAAGGGGAAGTGACGATGAGTGTTGGAAGTAGTTCCAAGTTTGATATGATCATCATCGCACACTCCCTATACTTTCGGGATTAGTGTTAAACCTAAATAAATGTTATTTGGCGCTTATGAGAGCATGAACATGATTTGATCGTGTTTATTATGATACGCTTATTCATTTAAAGTTAGAGAATAATTGTTATTCTGTTTACATGAATAAGACCTTCATGGTCATACACCCAATGAGCATAGTTTGTTGGATCTCGATCGTAGTGATACACATATTCATAATATTGATGCCAAAAGATGCAAAGTTAATAATGATAGTGCAACTTATTTGTGGCATCGCCGCTTGGGTCATATCGGTGTAAACGATGAAGAAAGTCCATAAAGATGGATTTTGGAATCACTTGGTTATGAATCATTTGATGCTTGTGAACCGTGCCTTTTGGGCAAGATGACTAAAACTCCGCTTCTCCGAACAATGGAACAAGCTACTAACTTATTGGAAATAATACATACCAATGTATGCGATCCAATGAGTGTTGATGCTCGTGGCAAGTATCGTTATTTTCTGACCTTCACAAGATGATTTGAGCAGATATGGGTATATCTACTTGATGAAACATAAGTCTGAAATAGTTGAAAGGTTCAAAGAATTTCAGAGTGAAGTGGAAAAATCGTCGAACAAGAAAATAAAATTTCTACGATCTGATCAAGGAGACGTAATATTTGAGTTACGAATTTGGTCTTCAATTAAAACAATGTGGAATAGTTTCACAGCTCACGCCACCTGGAACACCACAACGTTATGGTGTGTCTGAACGTCGTAACCACAATTTATTGGATATGGTGCGATCTATGATGTCTCTTACTGATTTACCATTATCGTTTTGGGGTTATGCATTAGAGACAGCTGCATTCACGTTAAAAGGGCACCATCTAAATCCGTTGAGATGACACCGTATGAACTATGGTTTAGCAGTAAACGTAAGCTGTCGTTTCTTAAAGTTTGGAGTTGCGATGCTTATATGAAAAAGGTTTTCAACCTGATAAGCTCGAAACCAAATCGGAGAAGTGCGTCTTCATAGAATACCCAAAGGAAACTGTTGGGTACACCTTCTATCACAGATCCGAAGGCAAGATATTCGTTGCTAAAAATGGATCCTTTCTAGAGAAGAAGTTTCTCGAGCTTGATAAGGTAATTTTTACCTTCTCCCGAATTGGAAAGTAGTTCATCACAGAAATCAGTTCCAGTGATTCCTACACCAATTAGTGAGGGAGCTAATGATGATGATCATGAAACTTCAAATCAAGTTACTACAGAACCTCATAGATCTTTCAGAGTACGGTCCGCACCAGAGTGGTACGGTAATCCTATTCTGGAATTCATGTTACTAGACCATGATAAACCTACGAACTATGAGGAAGCGATGATGAGCCCAGATTCCGCGAAATGGCTTGAGGCCATAAAATCTGAGATGGGATCCATGTATGAGAACAAAGTGTGGACTTTGGTGGAGTTGCCCGATGATCGGCAAGCCATATTGTATAAATGGATCTTCAAGAGGAAGATAGATGCTGATAGTAGTGTTACTATCTACATAGCTTGACTTGTCGCAAAAAGGTTTTTGACAAGTTCAAGGTGTTGACTACAATGAGATTTTCTCACTTGTATCGATGCTTAAGTCTGTCCGAATCATGTTAGCAATTGCCACATTTTATGAAATCTAGCAAATGGATGTCAAAACTGCATTCCTTAATGGATTTATTAAAGAAGAGTTGTATATGATGCAACTAGAAGGTTTTGTCAATCCTAAAGATGCTAACAAAGTGTGCAAGCTCCAGCAATCCATCTATGGACTGGTGCAAGCATCTCAGAGTTGGAATATACACTTTGATAAGTTGATCAAAGCATATAGTTTTATACAGATTTTGTGTGAAGCCTCAGATTTACAAGATAGTGAGTGGGAGCACTACAACATTTCTGATAAGTATATGTGAATGACATATTGTTGATCGGAAATAATGTAGAATTATTCTGCAAAGCATAAAGGAGTGTTTGAAAGAAGTTTTTTCAAATAAAGACCTCGGCAAAGCTACTTACATTTTGAGCATCAAAATCTATCTCACCTTCTTCTCCTTCATCTCCCTGATGCGCCTAGAGCGGCGAGGCGGTGGAGGCAGTGGAGGTAGTGGGATGTAGTCTTCTACCACAATTGGCGTGGTCATGTCGCCCACTGTGGATCGCCGGCGCCACCACCGTGCGTGGTCATTGTCAGCACCACCACCATCGCGAGGCCACCTTCAGCACCACCATCGCTAGGTCATCTTCACCACCTCCATCTCTTGCCCATGGTCAGCCACCACCATCTCTTGCCCTTGGTCAGCCACCACCAGCGCTAGGTCATCCTCACCGATGCCCATCGTCATGCAGCTCCTCATCCTCACTCTGCTCCTCTTCTCCGCGACTCCAACCGGATCATCCTTCTTGTTGTCTATGCCGGTGCCGTAATCGCTGCTGCTTTGGTCAGTAGCCGAGGTCGATGCCGCTGCTCCTACCGTCCAAAATGCAACAATGACCGTTAACAATCGATGTGAGACAAAGCCAAATGTAGAGGAATAAGAAGAGGCGAACGCATCGCATCATCATCGGCAGCGAGCGCATGCGACACATAGTCTTGTTGTACACCTTCACGATGAGCATGTTACGCTGCCTGCCGCACTCAAGACAAGGAAGTACCCCAGCTGCAGGTCGAGGCACGGTAGAACTTCTCCCACCCACGAGACAAGTACATGTGGCCCTTCTTGATCGCCAATCGCACATCCCATCGTCATAAACCCGCTGCCGCCTATCGCAGCTTCACATTATTTACGGATCTTCACCCATCAAGATGTTCATAAAACTGTCAGCAGCCTCAAGTTTGGGAAAATGAGTGATGTAGCAAACAACAGATATCATAATGAGATGGGTGAAGGGAGATCTCGCTTTTATATACCAGCCATGGATGATACCAAGCCTCAAGTATGATAGTGAAGAAATCGAAGCATCCAACTCGCATCATGTGTCGAGATCGGCGGTGGCTGCTTCCCGCCATCTCCGATAAGCAGAAGAGACCAATTAGTACCCTTACAACAGATCATAAAACATGCATTTGTCGCAAGTACACCATATTTCCTATTTTTAGCAAAGTCATGCTAAAATTCACGGAAAATTTCAGCATGACCTTTTGCTGAAAATAGGACATATGGAGTGCCCGAATTTGCCGGAACGGAAGTTAATCGACATTCCGGCAAACTCAAGGGCCTCTCGGGGTACCTGCAAATTCATCACGACACAATGGTCGGAGACAAAACCCAACAAACTAGCAAGTCTTTCTCAATGTGATCACAAGTAATTCAGAGGCATCACAATAAAGCAACACCCTGCACTAGCCTAAAAACAAGTGAAGTTTCACCCATATAAGAACAACTTTATAAAATCAAAGAAGTTGCTAAATTTTTTGTACCACAAAGAATTACATAAAAAAATCCAGGATCATTTTTTCTAGAGAAAAGCATCATTATAAGGGGAGTTTCTTACTCTACCAGATCTACTAGGGGCAAAGTAGAACTGATATTCTTTTGTCGACTTCTAGTACAAGGTATAGAAGAGGAGGTAAATACAAGAGACATGTAATTGCAGCAGTATTAACAAGATAATTTCAATAGATTTATAGTGCAAATTTATAGTAGAATTACAACTACAAGGTGAGCCGTAACCATACTCAAAATGTAGTAGAAGATACCTTCAATCAACCTCACAATCTAAAGAGCTGCAACTTGGGCTTTGAAATGAAGATAAGTGGCCAGTTAACACACTGTCAAAAAAATTCAGTTAACACACTGTCAAAAAAATTCAGTTAACACACTGTCCAAAAAATTTAGTGAATGGATGGCAATACATCATACACTCACATTGCTACTTTATTCATCAACTTGTATCATTAAGAAATACTACTCCAAAGATAGTTTTGGTGTAAGTAGGTTTTGCCTCATCTGTTGTATTCTTCTTTTGTTAGCTATCTCAAAAATTGAATGAACCGTTAGCTATCTCGTAAGACAAAACAAAAATTCAGTGTGTTAACCATATGGCCAAAATATTGTCCCTAGACATCTCCCGTCCTACCCAAGATAAACCCTAGTTACAAAAATGCAATGTAAAATTCAGCAAGCAACATGCCTAAATCCAGTGCTTGTTTGGCTTTACTGAATTACCAACACAAGGCACACAACACATTTATATTTTTTCAGGTCACACAACACATGCCTGAGGAGGAAGATTGAATTTTCTACAGAAGCATCATCAGGTACACTTCAACATGTGCTAGCAGCAACAAATGGTCAATATCCATTCTTATTTATGGTCAATATTTATAACCTATCAACAAATGGCAAGAATATTGAGTAATCCATCGAGTTTGATCTATCGCAGATAATCTATTGCAATTTGAATCGTGAACCCTAACTTTTGGAGCATGTGATTTTGTCTTGAAATTCCTTTTGGAGCATCGGTTGGAAGGAATGGGGAATGGTGGAGAGAGGGAGGAAGGAGGAAGGAGGAGAGGTACCTGGTCACGGAGGGGTCGGGTTGGGGTCGGCGAAGGGGTCGTGGTCGGGTCCGAGCTCGTCCGGTCCTCGCCGCCGTGGTGGAAGGAGAGCAGGGCCGTGGTGGAGGACGGCAGGGGCAGGCGGGTGGGCGCTGCTGTGGCCGCTCGCCGGCTGCCGCAGGGCCGAGGAGGCCTCGCCGTCAGAGGGAGGAGAGGAGAGGAGGGCGGGCGGCCGCCGTTTCCTGCTCGGGGCGGGGGGGCGGGGGTGGAGTCCGCGGGGTCGAGGCGGCGGCGTTGGGGCAGCGCAAGACCACAGCGGTGGCGGCAAGGCCGACGGCGGCAGGCGCGGGCGATGGAGGGACGGAGCAAGGGGTCGGCGGCACGGTTGGGTCGAGTGGATCTCGCGAGGAGGGAGGGAGGCAACAGTGAAAGGGGAACAGTGAACTGGGAGGGATCTAATGGCGCACCGCACACCTAGTGCGCCATAAGTACAACCATTCTATTGGCGCACTCGCCTGCTGGCGCCATTAGAATTTACTAGCCCAACTGTGGTCGTTATATTCCACGAACCCCACTCCATCGTAACAAGCCCACTAGCTCGACCGGGTCACCACGCAGCACACACACCAGGAGGTCCTGGGTTCGATTCCCAGGCTCCCCATTTTTGTAGTTATGCATTTAAAATGTTGTTTGATATTTATGAATATGAAAAAATATCATCAAATTTATTATTCAAAAATACCATCAAATTTGTTATTTGAAAATATCATCAAATTTGTTATTTTTTCTTTGCAATTTTAGTTGCATTCATTTGTGACGGTGGAGCGGGCCGGGATGGTGCGGGGAGAGGGTGCGGTGGTCGCCGGCGGCGGTGGAGTGGGGGACAGTGGGTCGGGTTTCATGGCGGCGGCCGGTGGAGCGGGGAGGGTGCGGGGGACGTCAGCAAGGTGGAGTGGGGAGGGTGCGGGTGTGTCGGCAAGGTGGAGTGGGGATGGTGCAGGTGGGGTCATGTGGAGTGGGAATGGTGTTTTTATATTTATTTGTGTTTAAATATGTTCAAACTTGTTTAAATCATAACAGTAATATTTTTTATGCATTTTAAATGTTGTTTTTATATTTATTTGTGTTTAAATATGTTCAAACTTGTTTAAATTATAACAGTAATATTTTTTATAAAAATAGTAAAAAACTAAAAATATGTTCAAAAAGTGCGGGTCTTGGGGCCGGGTGTTCTCAAGGTGGAGCGAGGGAGGTTGCGATGGGTGGAGCTAGCGGGAGGGTGCGGAAAGCGATCGAGATGGAGGGGAATCGAGATCAAGTGTCCTCATGAATTAAAAAGTGCCCATGAAATTTAAAAATATTCATGATATCAAAAGTGCCCATGAAATACAATCGAGAAATGAAGACTACGATTTAAAGTGCCCATTAGTAGTTTTGCAAAAAGTAAAAATAATAAGATATAACCTAATGGCGATTCTCCGTGCGCTTATTACTAGTTTAAACTAGTAATGGCGCATCAGGCGGCGATGCGCCATTAGTAGTTTTGCAAAAAAGAATAAAACAAATTTACAAGAATGGCGCATCGCCGCTTGGTGCGCCATTAGTAGTTATAGATAGTAATGGCGCATTATGGACCAGATGCGCCATTAGTGTGTATGGGAAAATGGAAAAATATTCATATAGTGGCGCACTGCTTACGTGCGCCATTAGTGTTTTTCCACACTAATGGCGATCACAAACTGGTGCGCCATTAGTATATAGTAGTGGTGCACTGCTTCCATGGTGCGCCATTAGAATCAATCCTATCTATAGCCCTTTTCCTAGTAGTGAGGGCAGGTCATCCCTACTCCCGAGCCCAACAAGAGCATCGTATTTGTTTCTCACTTCCTCCATGGCTTAGTCGTGCGCTAAGTCAAGTGCCCTCGGGGAAAGACGAAGGGAAGAACAGAGAAGCAGAGCTTCACACACTGCACATCCAAACCGGGGGAATTAGTATCTCCACGAAGGAGGATAATCGGGGAGGGGAATCTAAGGTCTCCTCCCCCCGCGGAAAGAAGAGGGCTGCCTCCGAAGACTTGGAGACGGAGGTGCCTAGACAAGGGAAGAAAACTTCACTAGGGGGCCCTGCCCTAGAGAGCGCCCTCACCGCGCCATGCCCGCAAACAGGCCAGCCCTCCGCCGAGCTGTAAGTCAATTGTAAAAACAAAGCTACTGCTTCCTCCTCCGAGTATGGATGTATCATCACATAAAATATCGAATACTCCATGTCAAAGTGGTGTGGTAACCGTACACACACGAAAATTTTATGCCAGGGTTCAGAATGCTTGCCTTCAAGTTGTGTAGAGGCAGGGTGCATCCTAAAGCTTTTGAAAGTTTTCTTCTCTCTCCAAAAATCCTTTTTAATTTTTTTGAATTAATACATAGTTTCAAAACAGTACAAAAAAGTTGTCTGAAAAAATTTCAAATAAATCTGAAAATAAACTAGACAAAATTTGAGGGAGGTAGGAAAAAGAATCAACTCATTTGGAGTTATATTATAAAAGATAGGGTCAGTCAAAGTTTGGTCAAATTCTGTTTTTAAAAAAATAATATGGAAAAAAAGAAAAACATTTCAAATTAAAACACGTCGAAGATGTACTCTGGTGTTTACGTCTTCACTTATCCAGCGTGGATCGGCGGTGGGTCATCGACAAGGTCCAGGGGCCCATCGGTCAGTTTGACCAGCCGCCTCCTCCTTTTCCTCCGCCGAAGCGGAGGCGGACTCGCGATCGCCGCTGATTTAATGGCACATCCCCGCGGGGTTCTAAGGGTGGCGATGGATCCGCCAGTCCAGGGCGGTCCTCCCGGTGGTCGAACGGCTGGCGGGGGTGAAGGGAGTCGCCGGCGACGAGCTTCGCGGCGGAGATGGCTTCGGGACGATTTGGGGGTCCGAGCTATGGTGGCTCTCCGTCGCAGCTGGGGGTTTGGGTGGCTCCGCAAGACGAAGAGGAGTCGGGTGGTGATGCTGGAAGGGTGGGGGAGGCTCTGTTTGTGACGGATGGGACCGGAGGGCGGCGGCGGCCGGAGACGAGGAAGAAGGCCTCCCGCCGTCGCTTGCTGGCGGTGGGGCGCGCTAGTGGGGTGGTACGAGGCTGCTTGAGGGTTTGGACGGGTCCGAGGGTCTCTATTTATAGCGCAGCTACATCGGTTCCGCGGCCGTGGATAAGGACGCCGGCGAACCGCCGTTCTGTTGCTGCAGGAGGACGTGGCAGCGACGAGCGCTTGCAAACGAGCTTGTGGATGAGCTCGGACGGCTCCAGAGGGCAGCTGGCGCACGCGTGTGGCTCGGGCGGCGCCGTCCATGGCAGGAGCTCACCGTGGCTGGCCGCTAGCCGCCGGGTTTAATTCGACAGCGGGCCGTGGGGGCCTGTGGGCGGCCTGGAGCGTTCTGAGGAGTGGATGAGGACGGCCGTGGCTCTGCAGGCGAGCAAAGGCAAGGGGCTAGACGCGGCGACCCGTGCGCACGCACGTGCAAAACGCGCGCTCGGGCGTGCCCACCGCACGCACGTTACATGCTTGACGCAATACCAGAGCATGCAAAAGGGCTAGGGTGAGGCTGGGATTAGCAGGCCTGGGTTAGGGTTAGCTAGGAGCTTAGTGGACAAGTTAGTTAGGTTAGAGGATCAAGTTTACAATGCTAACTAAAAACCATGCCAAAACTGGCCTTGCACACAAGGTGTTTGACAAAATGCTAAGGCCATCTAGGCAACTCTTGGGGTGGCCAAAATCTCCAGAACACAGTCTCTTTAGATGCTAAGGAGGGTGGCAAGCTTAGTTTGTCAAATGTAGAAACTTGTTAGTGCAAGTTTTTGAGAAAACCATTTCTGGACAGGAGGTAAATGCTATCATTGCATGCACCAAATATACTCCAATGGGGCCACTCTGCAGGACTTAAGGGTTTTGTAGGGTGGTTTATAAACAGGAGAAAGATCATGGGCATTAGAGCAAAATAAAATGGGGTTGAAGTAGAAAGTGCCAATCTGGTCCAGAGAGCAAAAGAGGATGATTTGCTCAAATCTTGCAAAGAACATTCATGGGTTTTTGCATAAAAATGATTTATATGCATCTACTGTCATCTCCAAATACTTGGTAAATTTTTTAAAGGTTTATTTAAAGGTGTTGTAGTGCAAAGGTACCAACTGGACTAGTTTAGAAAACTTGGGGTAGAGCTCAAAAATTTCAATGAATAAAAGATATTTTTACCCAGAGTGATTTAACCACATGCCATCCCCAAATTTTGGTGAAAATTTTAGATGCTTTTATCAAATGGTTGTAGTGCAAAAGAGGCTCTAAAACTTATAAAAATCACTTTAAAAGAATAAAGCTAAAAATAATAATTATGCAAATACATCCACTGATAGAAGAATTGTTTTTCTTGAGGGGGTATACAAGTCCAATGATAATCTTGGAAAGTTTTTACTTGGGGCAAAAACTTCACAATATTAAAGAAAAAGGGGTTCTGGAATCAAAAGAAAATCCCGAAAGGAAAAATTTTAATCTCCTGGCAAAATTTTAAAAATCAAAACCTGGTTAAATTTTTGGGGTGTTACAGTACATGGCTGGGTCGAAACGGAGAAACTGCGTTGTCGTTGTGTTCATGGGAGGCAACGGAATGCGTCGTGTTCATCGGGGGGCAACGGAACGCGTGTTGTTCGACGGGAGCCAACCGGCTTGGACGGAACAACCAATGGAGATGTGTCGTGGGAACGAACACCTATGGGACCGGAGCCCCTTTCGGTCCGGCGGGGGGCGGAGATCGCACGAAGAGCGGATCGAGGCGAAGCACGCGAGCGATTTACCCAGCTTCGGAGCTCTCCAGAGAGATAATACTCCTACTGCTGCTTGTCTGATTGTATTGAGTTCTTGCTCGAGAGCGTGAGTGTTTTCTGGTTTCGAATGCTTCGAACCCCCTCTACGTTGCGCATGGGCCTCCTTTTATATGCTAAAGGGGTCACCGACAGGTGGCAACGTACGCGAGGGCAAAAATGGAAAAGGAGTTGTGGTTGGTACAACTACCTGAACAGTGTATCCTACCTAACCCTGACGGCAGGGGACAAAGGCACTAAATGCCCGTCTGTGTCGCCCAAATAGTGCAGAAAAGGACCATCAGGGGCGCCACCGCTCGCCACGATGGCGACCTTGTCAGCGCCGCTTGCCACCTCGCACCGCTGGCTGCACAGCCTCTCGCCACGCATGCCTGGAAAAGTCCCATGGCGACACGTTGATGGATGCGCCGGAGCGGGTACAGAGGGAGCTTGCCGCCGCAAGTGCCTTGCCGCGTCGCCGTCTTGCCGCGTCCGAAAACTTGTCGCCGCTGCCTTGCCGGACGCTGGCGCGCCGCGGCAAGTTCCTTGAAATGCCTTGTTATCTTCCGCAAGCTCCTCTTGCCGGGTCTTGTCTCCTTGGCTTAAATACTTTGTTCTTGAATGCCTCCAAAGGAACCACGGAGGACCTTGGCGGTCGCGGCAAGCCTTGCCGCTGGTGTCGCGATCGCCTGCACAAGTTCAGGATACTAGGGTACCCCTACCTAGTACACCGACAGAGCCCCGGCTGGGCCACACACGGTGCCGAGGGCTATTGGGCCAGCCCAAACACAGCACGGGCACGCGCCTGGGCCACGCCAGATCTTACTCCAGATTCACTGCGTGTTCTCCCTAACGGCACGCGTTGAATGCGGCGTCGTGGGAGAGATCGTGGGTGGTTCTTTATTCGGAAAAGCGGAACGTCCGCCCCGTCCCTCTTTATAAGCAGGGGAAACAGGGGCAGTTCCCCCATCTCTCCAGTTGCTGTCCCAATCTCAAGAATCTCCGTCGCTCCTCCCCTTCTTCCAAAGCCGAAAGAGAGCAGCGCTCCGCCCCCCATCGCCGCCGTCGCCACCAATGCCGTCGATCTCCACCACCTCTGCCATGGCCCCGAAAGGCGGGAAGGCCGTGAAGTCGGTCGAGGCGCTGCGGCTTGAGGCGCTGCGAAAAGAGCGGGCGACTTTCCCCCCCGAGCTCGCCGCGAAGGAGCTGAGGGAGTGGTACTACCTCTTCTGGTCGACGGAGATGCGAGTGCATCCGTGCATGAAGGTACTCTCCGCCGCCGCTTCCGAACGGATACCCTTTCTTCAAGGCCGTTTTCATCAAGGGCTCGCCCACCCTTCTCTCAATTCTTCGCGATATTATGAACACCTACGGGTTCCATCTCCTTGACTTCACCCCCAATGTTGTTCTGACCATGGCAGTTTTCGCACATCTCTGCGAAAACTTTGTCGGAGTCCACCCAAATGTAGCTCTTTTCCGCCACTTCTTTATGCCCCGGGTTGAGAGAGGATAGCCTTTAGCCGGCGGAATCGCCTGGATCTCGAGAGCCGGCAAGAAGGAGTCTTATCTGAAGGGGGAGCTCCGCAGCAAATGCGAGGAGTGGAGAGCAGAATGGTGTTGGATTGTTGAGGAGAACCCGCAGCCGTTTACTGCCTGCGCCAAGCCCTAGCAGTGCGCGGCAATGATTGGAGCGCCCTGGCCGCAGACGACGATAAGTTGAGGATTGCCATCACCCAGATCTTGCGGCTCAGCTTGCGGGCTCATCGAGGCGCGGTTGGCGCGATTTTTTCGCCACGACGCTTCGCAAGAGAGGAGGAGACCCGCTGGAGTTTGGGGGTCCGACGGACATCATGAGGCTATGCCCGGGCCTCAACTTCAACTTCACCGTCCTGGAGCTGGACGCGATGCTCAAGGAGCTGTTCAAGCACGACACTCGGCATCCCGAATGGTTCAGGCTGCCGCAGGCATCGCCCCACAGTAACACTTCGCCGACGCATCCGCGCAATGATGCCGCAATGCGATTCGCATAGAATTGTCCCAACTTGGCAAGAGCCTGCAGACAACGTCGTGTAGCAGTTCTTCGACGGCTTGGTGGAGGTGGCGGTCCGCGCCGATGAACAGAAGAGCCTCACCCGCAACACCACCGATGCGGAGATGCGGCGCATCGCCACCAGGGCGGAAGAGGCGGCGGCAGCCGCCGCCGCGGGCGAGTTTGGGTTCACCGTGGAGGAGGTAGAGGCAGCCGAGGCGGCAAGCCTTGCCGATAGAGATGAGCTTGCCGGAGAGCTTGCCGGTGAGGGAGAGCTTGCCGAGCCTGAAGCCGAGTCGAGCGAGCCCGCCGAGGGTGCGAGCGGCCCACCATCTTGAAGCAGCTTGCCGCAAGCAGAGCCCCCGGCCCCACCAAGAAGGCGTCTCCGCAGGGCTGGGGACGTAGCAGGGCGGCAGACAGGTCAACAGCCCTCACGCCGCGCGACGCGCTCCGCCGCGACAAGCATTGTTGCCGCGGGAGCACCTCACGCCGCTGCGGCAACTGGAGCGGGGTCCTCCCGGACCGCCACTTCTGACCCTACCGCTGCCCCCGCCAAGCGGTCAAGGGAGCCTACTCCTCCGCCTCGTCGCACCGAAAGGGGGCCGGACTTTGACCTCTCCGCGCTCAGATCCGACGAGGAAGAAGAAGAGTAAGATTCTTCGTTGTACTTGAAGTTCTTCAATTCTTGATGTTTTTGTCTGGCATCTGATTTGCTTTACTCTGAACTCACTCCTTTTCAGGACCCTAGCCCAGAGAGCGGCGGAGAGAGCCAAGGCTCCGGTGATTGTCATCGAGGACGAGCCCACCGCGATAGCAGGGGGCGCGCCCGAGACCACCTTGCCGACCCGCAACTACTCCTCGGCAGCCTCAGCGCAGCCCCCAACAGAAGTATCTCACATTTACTTCCGTTGTTGGGCAAGATGGGTGCTCTTTATTTGCTGATATCTGCTCTTTGATTTGTGTAGGAGCAGAGCAGCCTCACCAGAGCAACCGAAGCCGCCTCGAGATGCTATCTGCTTAACTACGCCGCCAAGGAGGATTCCCTCGCAAGGGAGCTGCTTCCCAAGGAGAAGTCTCGCAAGGACAGTTCTCCGCAAGGATGGCACCAGCGACTTCGTGGTGGAGCCTATGACTGCAGATCCCAAAGATGTAATTCTTCTTGCTTGAAAACTTCCCTTGTGTTCTTCTTCTCCGTTTTTTGATATTTGCTTGACTTTTCTCGCTTTTTTCGCCTTCGGGATCCACTCTTCCACGGAGCCGATGGAGACGAGGCCACCGGCGAGGAGAACGCGCGCGGCAACACCGACGACGCCGCTGCCACCGAAGAAGGAGCTGGCGCTGATGAGCCCGCCGGCGAAGAGGCCGCCAAAGCTGCCGCCGCGGGAGCTGGCAAGGGATCTCGCGATCGCACTGACGACCCCGAGGCCGCAGGAGCGCAAGGCGCTATGCCGACCGCCGATCCCTCCGCCGCTGCCGCAGCGCGAGGCTCCGAAGAGCCCCAGCCCGGCGCCTATTTGAAGGTCGGCGATGGCGTCTTCATCAAGCTCCCCTGGGCGTCAAGCTCCAGGGTGCTGGTCGAAGGAGAAGTCTTTGACGGAGAAGTGCTCGCCTCCGCTGGGCTGACGCTGGTTGACGCGCCGAGCAGCAGCAGCGGCGAGCCTGAGGAGGAACAGCTGCCGCGAGGTTTTCACACTCTACCGCTACCGACAAGCCAAGGTGGAATCCCGGAAGCGCTTGTCGCATGTGCAGGAGTGGATATTGAGAAGATGCGGAGGAGCTCCGAGTCGCGAACAGTGAAGCCCTCCGTCCATTGCAGAGAGCGGGCGAACTCGCCGAGGCGCTGGAAAGCCTTCCTCCTCGAGAAAGCCGGTTCAAGAGCAACAGCGGCTTGCCGCCGAGGAGCTGTTTGCGCGGGAAGGCGAGTTGACGCAGCGGAAGGTCAATCTTGACAGCCATGAGGAGGAGCTTGCCGCGCGAGAGCAGACATTTGGTGGGGCCCTCAAGGAAGCAAAAGACGCTGCCGCAGCTGCCGAGGCCGCCAAGAAGGAGCTGGAGACGAAGGTGGCGCAGCTGGAGGCCGATCTCAGGGCGAGGGACGAAGAGCTTGCCGTGCTCCAGCGCGAGCGCGAGAAGGACGCCCGCGCCCATGGCGAGCTGCAGGGTCGTCTCGTCGAGAAGGGCAAGGAGCTGAGCGCCGCCAAGGACTCCAACGCTGATCTTGAGTTGAAGCTGGCTACTTTGACCGAGACGCTGGACGGCGCCAAGGAGCGGGAGGAAGCCTTGAAGGAGGAGATCAAGGCCAACGAAGCGCTGCTGACGAGGGCCGCCGAAAGCCAGAACACTTTTATGGAGACTGTGGAGCTCTGGACAGAGGGTCTCAGAATATCGCCCAGAATATCAACGAGGAGCCGGGCGCACTGGGATGGAGGATTTCGGTTTTCTCCGATGAGAACCTCCAGCCCAGCGCCAAGCTCACTGTTTCTTCAAGGGCGTATGACGCACTCCAAATGACTCCTAGAAAGGATCCCAAAGCAGCTGGCCGACGAGTCACGCACGATCTGCGCTGCAAAAGGTATTCGTGAAGGTGGCCTTCCGCAACCCAGGCCTCAACCTCACCAACGTCCTCAAGAAGCTGCCGGCGGATGCTGATCTGGAAGAGCTCAAGGCCCTTGTCGCACCCTGTCGGTGTACTAAAGTAGGGGTACCTTAGTACCCCGAACTTGTGCACGGGCAGTCGCAGCACCCCGCAAGGCTTGCCGGACGCCCGCCAAGGCCCTCCGCCGCTCCTTATTACCGCCATTCAAGAACAAAGTACTAACCAAGAAAACGAAGGCCCCGGCAAGAAGAGCTTGCCGAAGGCCAACCGGCATCACAGAAGATTTGCCACGACGCTCACAAGCCCCCCGGCAAAGCCGACGGCCGCAAGCTTGCCGGCACAACAAGAGAAGGGCCGCGGCAAGGCACTTGCCGCGGCAAGGCTGCCACCCAAACTCCAGCGCACCCAGCGACGTGTCATCACAAGGCCATCCCAAGGGCACGTGGCGAGGCACTACGCAGCTGGCGCGGAGCAAGGTGGCAAACGGAGTCGACAGAGATGCCATCGCGGCAACCGTGGCTCACTTAACGGTCACCTCCTGCAGACTGTTAGCGACCGGACAGGCATTTAATGCCCTTGTCCCCGCCGCCGAGTTAGGTAGGGCATCACAGCACCGCTGTACCAACCCGCACTTTACCTTTCTACCCCTCTTCCCACGCCGCCACCGTGGATCCCCCTTCGAGTATAAAAGGGAGGCCCATGCGCACATAGAGGAGGTTGATCCATTCGATACCCAGACACCACTCATACGCCGCACGCCGAGCAAGATCAAATAACAAGCGTAAAGGCAGCAGAGGGGTTTTATCTCCCGAGAGCCCCGGCCGGGTAAAATCGCCGCCTCCCCGCTACTGACCTCGATCCGCTCAAGACGCACCCCCCGCCCTTGTTAAACCAGGAAGGGGCACCCAGTGCCCCATAGGTGTTCGAGGCCGCAGAGAGACGCTACGCCCCGACATCTTTGGCACGCCGTAGGGGTTCGCCGAGGTCGTGGAGCATCCGATCCGTCTCCCACGCTACATCAGCTATCGCCAACATGCCACCGAAGAAGAAGCCTTCGGAGGTAGCCGCCCGTTTACATCATTCCACCACCACCGCCGAGCACGCAGCGGTGGAGTGGACACCGCGGAGGAGCGGGTGCCACCGTGGGACGATGTCGTCACCAGATCCAAGAACAAGGCCCCGCAAGCGCCGGGCGACAGGCAGACGCCGCACCTTCCCAGAGGTGCAAGGTCAATAACGCCCGGTGCTCCTAGCACCGCTCGCGCTGGAGCAAGGCTAAGCCGTGGATCGCGACGCCGAGGTCAGCATGCACGCCCGCATGCCGGGCGCGAGTGAGGTACGACGCTCGGACGAGGTGTTGCTCCTCCCAATCCGTTGGGAGTCCGAAGACATCCCGCCTCGCGCCGCTTCGCCGCCGCTGCCACCTAAGATAGCGAGAGGAAGCGCCGCCCGAGCCCAACTGCTTTAGACTACCTCCGCGCCGCACAAGATCGATAACCGGAGGATGACCATATACAGCCTCATCGGCCGCTTAACGGCGATAAGCCCCGGCGACCGAATGCTGCCGCGCCAGTGAAGACGCCGGCGCAGCAGCGCCGACAGACCGCTGGGTGCCGCTGCGGCGCCCCAGCCCCGAGGGCTAAGATCGCCACCGCCAAGACCAACCCCGACGCCGAGTGCATCAAGGCCGCCGGACCCGCGAACTCGCTGCGGATCAGCGCCACGCTTCCAAGAACGGCAACACGAAGACGCCAGATTACATCGAAGCGCCGGAGAGAAGCGCGACGTCAATCTGACCAGCGCTGGGCCCGCCGTCGACATGCACGCACTCCGGGAACCAGCGATTTGTCAGACGCTGCAGGTTGCCCGCTGCTCACCCATGAAGCCGCGGCAAGTACAAAGGGCCCAAAACCAAGAACTTCAAGCCAGACGCGTTCGAGAAGTACGACGGCAGGATACACCCGCCGGAGTTCCTCAAGATCTACACCATCGCGTGCAGCTGCCGGAGGGCGCGACGAGAAGATCCTTGCCAACTACTTCTGCCGGTACTCAAGCCTAACGTTAGATCTTGGCTCATGCACTTGCCGGACGGCTCCATCTCTTCATGGGCGGACCTGTGTCATCAGCTTGTCGGCGCTTCATGGGTGGCCACAAGCCTCATGGCTGTGGAGAGTGACTCCACTTGCTCGCCCGTATGAGGGGAGCCCCGCAAGTATATACAAAGATTCAGCCAGTGCAGCGCAACATCCCGTGACGCTCACCCCGCCGCGGTTATTAGCGCGTGTTTATCGAACGCGCGAATCGCAGGATGAGGGAGGAGATGGCGATGTGCAAAATCGAGATTTCAGCGAGCTCTACGCCTCGCCGACAAGTGTGCACGGGCTGAGGAGGGAGGAAAATCCCGGAGAGGTTGCCGAGCGTAAGAATCGACAAGGAGGACGCCGCCCGGCAAGGAAGAACCAGAGGCGTAAACAATAGGAAGAGAAAGGCTAAGGACGATTAGCTGTTGAGCATTCCGCAACGGAGGCGGTTCCGACAAGGCTAAGACCGACGACTCGGGCGAGGCTGTGGTAGCCGCCGACAAGCAGGATAGCTCCTGCAAGCGGTATTGCAAGATCCACTGCATCAAGGGCCATGATCTCCAAACCCGCAAGAAAGTGGAGCAGATGGCGGAGCTGCAAAAGCCACACGAAAGGCCGCGATAAGGAGGGAGCCCAGGAGGTGGCGGAGGATCCGAAAGAAGCTTCCCGCCCGGGAGGGCACTGCTGGCAAAGCCAAGACGCTGCAGGAGACAGCCTCCCGCCGCCGCGACAAGGACTAAGATGAAGATGAGGATGATGAGATGGAGGAAGATGAGATCAAGGAAATATGCCCTAGAGGCAATAATAAAGTTATTATTTATTTCCTTATATCATGATAAATGTTTATTATTCATGCTAGAATTGTATTAACCGGAAACATAATACATGTGTGAATATATAGACAAACAGAGTGTCACTAGTATGCCTCTACTTGACTAGCTTGTTAATCAAAGATGGTTATGTTTCCTAACCATGAACAAGGAGTTGTTATTTGATTAACAAGGTCACATCATTAGTTGAATGATCTGATTGACATGACCCATTCCATTAGCTTAGCACCGATCGCTTAGTATGTTGCTATTGCTTTTATCCATGACTTATACATGTTCCTATAACTATGAGATTATGCAACTCCCGCTTGCCGAGGAACACTTTGGTACTACCAAACGCCACAACGAATCGGGTGATTATAAAGGAGTACTACAGTGTGTCTCCAAAGGCGATGTTGGGTTGGCGATTTCGAGATTAGGATTTGTCACTCCAATTGTCGGAGAGGTATCTCTCGGCCCTCTCGGTAATGCACATCACTTAAGCCTTGCAAGCATTACAACTAATGAGTTAGTTGTGAGATGATGTATTACGGAACGAGTAAAGAGACTTGCCGTAACGAGATTGAACTAGGTATTGATACCGACGATCGAATCTCGCAAGTAACATACCGATGACAAAGGAACAACGATGTTGTTATGCGGTCCGACCGATAAAGATCTTCTTAGAATATGTAGGAACCAATATGGGCATCCAGGTCCCGCTTATTGGTTATTGACCGAGACGGTCTCGGTCATGTCTACATTGTTCTCGAACCGTAGGGTCCGCACGCTTAAGGTTTCATGACGGTTATATTATGAGTTTGTGTATTTTGATGTACCAAGGAGTTCGAGTCCCGGATGTGATCAAGGACATGACGAGGAGTCTCAAATGGTCGAGACATAAAGATTGATATATTGACGGCTATATTCGGACCGGAAAGGTTCCGAAGTTACCGGAGAAAACCGGAGTGCCGGAGGGTTACCGGAACCCCACGGGAAGTAATGGGCCTTATTGGGCCGAGAGGGAGAGAGAAGGCCGCACCAGAGGTGGCGCCCCCCTGGGGAGTCCGAATAGGACAAGGAGGGGGCGCGCCCCTTCCTCTCCTCTCCTCTCCTTCCTTCCCCTTCCTCCTTCCTAGTTGGATTAGGAAAGGGAGTCCTACTCCCACTAGGAGGAGGACTCCCTCCCTTGGCGCGCCTCAGGCCGGCCGCCCTCCCCTTGCTCCTTTATATACGGGGCAGGGGGCACCCCGAACACACAAGTTGATCCCTGAGATCGCTCTCAGCCGCAGCGGTGCCCCTCCACCATAATCCACCTCGGTCATATCGCGGCGGTGCTTAGGCGAAGCCCCGCGCTGGTAGAACATCAAGATCGCCACCACGCCTCGCGGCCGACGGAACTCTCTCCCCGAGCTTTGCTGGATCGGAGCCCGAGGAGCGCCACCGAGCTGTACGGTGTCAAGAACTCGAGGCGCCGGAGTAACGGCGCTGGATCGCTGGATCGCGAGGAGAACGACGACTACTTCCTCTACGCCAGATCGCTTCCGCTTCGGGTTCACGAGGGTACGAGACAACACTCTCCCTCTCGCTATATGCATCACCATGATCTTGCGTAGCGAGGAAATTTTTGAAATTACTACATTCCCCAACAAAGGGCATCCGAGCCTAGGTTTTATGGTTTGATGTTTTGCACGAGTAGAACACAAGTGAGTTGTGGACGATATAAGTCATACCGCCTACCAAAGATGTCATACTTTGGTTCAGCGGTATTGTGAGATGAAGCGCCCGACCGACATTACGCCAGACGCTTACGCGAGACTGGTTTCACCGCCACGAGCACTCGCTGCTTAAAGGTGATCAAGGGTGTCTGCTCTCTCACTTTAGTTGAATCGAAAGGCTACGCCCCGTCCTTGTGAAGGTTAAAACGAGTCTATTTGACAAACTATCGCTGTGGTTTTGATGCGAGGTAAGAACGGTTCTTGCTAAAGCCCGTAGCAGCCACGTAAAATTTGCAACAACAAAGTAGAGGACGCCTAACTTGTTTTTGCAGGCATGTTGTGATGTGATATGGTCAAGACGTGATGCTATATTTTATTGTATGAGATGATCATGTTTTGTAACCGGTTATCGGCAATCGGCTGGAGCCATATGGTTGTCGCTTATTGTATGAAATGCAACGCTCTGTAATTGCTTTACTTTATCACTAAGCGGTAGCGATAGTCGAGAAGCAATAGATGGCGAAACGACAACGATGCTACGATGGAGATCAAGGTGTCGCTACCGGTGACAATGGTGATCACGACGGTGCTTCAAGATGGAGATCACAAGCACAAGATGATGATGGCCATATCATATCACTTATATTGATTGCATGTGATGTTTATCCTTTATGCATCTTATCTTGCTTTGATTGACGGTAGCATTTTAAGATGATCTCTCACTAAATTATCAAGAAGTGTTCTCCCGAGTATGCACCATTGCCAAAGTTCGTCGTGCCTGCAGACACCACGTGATGATCGGTGTGATAAGCTCTACGTCCATCTACAACGGGTGCAAGCCAGTTTTGCACACGCGAATACTCAGTTAAACTTGACGAGCCTAGCATATGCAGATATGGCCTCGAACACGGAGACCGAAGGTCGAGCGTGAATCATATAGTAGATATGATCAACATAAGATGTTCACCATTGAAAACTACTCCATCTCACGTGATGATCGGTTATGGTTTAGTTGATTTGGATCACGTGATCACTTAGATGACTAGAGAGATGTCTGTCTAAGTGGGAGTTCTTAAGTAATATGATTAATTGAACTTAAATTTATCATGAACTTAGTCCCGTAGTATTTTGCAAATTATGTTGTAGATCAATAGCTCGCGTTGTTGCTTTCATATGTTTATTTTGATATGTTCCTAGAGAAAATTGTGTTGAAAAATGTTAGTAGCAATGATGCGGATTGATCCGTGATCCGAGGTTTATCCTCATTGCCGCATGTAAGAATTATGTCCTTAATGCACCGCTAGGTGATGATCTATTGCAGAGCGTATGCGCACGTTATGAACGCTATTAGCTCAATATGATGACTACTTGATAGTTTTGTGCACCATGCTTTATGGCTTAGAATCGGACTTCAAAGATGTTTTGAACATCATGGACCATATGAGATGTTCCAGAGTTGAAGTTAATATTTCAAGCAAATACCCGAGTTGAGAGATATGAAGTCTCAACAAGTTCTATAGCTAAAAGATGGAGGAGAATCGCTCAACTAGTGAGCATGTGCTCGATTGTCTGGGTACTTCAATCGCTTGAATCAAGTGGGAGTTAATCTTCCGATAAGATAGTGATTGATGAATTTTCTAGTCACCATCACCAAGTTAGTAGAACTTCGTGATGAACTATAGTATGCAAGGGATGATGAAAATGATTCCCAGTTTTTCATGATGATGAAATCGATGAAGGTAGAAATCAAGAAAGAACATCAAGTGTTGATGGTTAACAAGACCACTAGTTTCAAGAAAAGGGCAAAGGGATAGAAGGAACTTCAAGAAGAACGGCAAGCAAGTTGTTGCTCAAGTGAAGAATCCCAAGTCTGGACCTAAGCCCGAGACTAAGTGCTTCTACCGCAAAGGGACTGGTTATCGAAGCGTAACTACCCCAAGTATTTGGTGGATAAGAAGGATGGCAAAGTAAACAAAGGTATATTTGATATACATGTTATTGATGTGTACTTTACTAGTGTTTATAGCAACCCCTCGGTATTTGGTACTGGTTCAGTTGCTAAGAGTAGTAACTCAAACGGAGTTGTAGAATAAATGTAAACTAGTTAAGGGTGAAGTGACGATGTGTGTTGAAAGTAGTTTCAAGATTGATATGATCATCATCGCACACTCCCTATACTTTCGGGATTAGTGTTGAACCTAAATAAATGTTATTTGGTGTTTATGCTGAGCATGAATATGATTTGATCGTGTTTATTGCAATACGGTTATTCATTTAAGTAAGAGAATAAACTATTATTCTTTTACATGAATAAAACCTTATATGGTTACACACCCAATGAAAATGGTTCATTGGATCTCGATCGTAGTGATACACATATTCATAATATTGAAACCAAAAGATGCAAAGTTAATAATGATAGTGCAACTTATTTGTGGTAATCGCCGCTTAGGTCATATGGGTAAAGCGATGAAGAAACTCCATGCCGATGGGATTTTGGAATCACTTGATTATGAATCACTTGATGCTTGCGTAACCATGCCTTTTGGGCAAGATGACTAAAACTCCGCTTCTCCGAACAAAGGAGCGAGCAATTGACTTATTGGAAATAATACATACCGATGTATGCAATCCAATGAGTGTTAAGGCTCATAGCGGTATCGTTATTTTCTCGACCTTCACAGATGATTTGAGCAGATATGGGTATATCTACTTGATGAAACATAAGTCTGAAATAGTTGAAAGGTTCAAAGAATTTCAGAGTGAAGTGGAAAATCATCGTGACAAGAAAATAAGGTTTCTACGATCCGATCGCAGAGACAAATATTTGAGTTACGAGTTTGGTCTTCAATTAAAACAATGTGGAATAGTTTCACAAATTCATGCCACCGAACACCACATCATAATGGTGTGTCCGAACGTCATAACCGCATTTTATTGGATATAGTACAATCTATGATGTTTCTTACCGATTTACCAATATCGTTTTGGGATCATGCATTAGAGACAGCTGCATTCACGCTAAATAGGGCACCATCTAAACTGCTGAGACGACACTATATGAACTGTGGTTTAGCAAGAAACCCAAGTTGTCGCTTTCTTAAAGTTTGGAATCATGATGCTTATGTGAAAAAGTTTCATCCCGATAAGCTCGAACCCAAATCGGAGAAGTGCGCCTTCATAGAATACCCAAAGGAAATTGTTGGGTACACCTTCTATCACAGATCCAAGGCAAGATATTCGCATTAAAATGGATCCTTTCTAGAGAAGGAGTTTCTCTCAAAGAAGTGAGTGGGAGGAAAGTAGAACTTGATGAGGTAATTGTGCCTTCTCCTTATTGAAAGTAGTTCATCACGTAAATCTGTTCCTCGTGACTACTACACCAATTAGTGAGGAAGCTAATGATGATGATCATGTAACTTCAGATCAAGTTACTACCGAATCTCGAGGTAAACCAGAGTGAGATCCGCACTGAGTGGTACGGTAATCATGTTCGAAGTCATGTAACTAGACCATGATGAACCTACTTAACTATGAGGAAGCGATGATGAGCCCAGATTCCGCAAAATGGCTTGAGGCCATGAAATCTGAGATGAGATCCATGTATGAGAACAAAGTGTGGAATTTGGTGGAGTTGCCCGATGATCGGCAAGCCATAGAAAATAAATGGATCTTCAAGAGGAAGACGGACGCTGATAGTAGTGTTACTATCTACAAAGCTAGACTTGTCGAAAAAGGTTTTTGACAAAGTTCAAGATGTTGAATACAATGAGATTTTCTCACTCATATCGATGCTTAAAAGTCTGTCCGAATCATGTTAGCAATTGCCGCATTTTATGAAATCTGGCAAATGGATAAACAAAACTGCATTCCTTAATGGAGTTATTAAAGAAGAGTTGTATGTGATGCAACCAAGAGGTTTTGTCGATCCTAAAGGTGTTAACAAAATGTGCATCTATGGACTGGTGCAAGCATCTCGAGTTAGAATATACGCTTTGATAAGTTGATCAAAGATATAGTTTATACAGCACTTGCAAAGGAAGCCTCTGATTTACTAGAAAGTGAGTGGGAGCACTACAACATTTCGATAAGTATATGTAAATGACATATTGTAGATCGGAAATAATGTAGAATTATTCGCAAAGCATAAAGGAGTGTTTAAAAGGAGTTTTTCAAAGAAAGACCTCGTGAAGTTGCTTACATATTGAGCATCAAGATCTATAGAGATAGATCAAGATGCTTGATAAGTTTTTTCAATGAGTACATACCTTGACAAGATTTTGAAGTAGTTCAAAATGGAACAGTCAAAGAAAGAGTTCTTGCCTGTGTTACAAGGTGTGAAATTGAGTAAGACTCAAAACCCACCATGGCGTAAGATAGAAAGAGAATGAAAGTCATTCCCTATGCCTTGGCCATAGGTTCTATAAAGTATGCCATGTGTGTACAGATCTATTGTACACCCCGCACCGATTTTGGCAAGGAGTACAATAGTGATCTAGGAGTAGATCATCGATAGCGGTCAAAATTATCCTTAGTGGAATAAGGATATGTTTTCGATTATGGAAGTGATAAAAGGTTCGTCGAAGGGTTACGCCGATGCAAGTTTTGACACCGATCCGATGACTCTAAGTCTCGATCTAGATACATATTGAAAGTGGGAGCAATTAGCTAGAGTAGCTTTGCAGTGCATTGTAGACATAGAAAATTGCAAAATACATAACGGATCTGAATGTGAAAGACCCGCTGACTAAGATTCTCTCACAAGCAAAACATGATCACACCTTAGTACTCTTTGGGTGTTAATCACATAGCGATGTGAACTAGATTATGAATCTAGTAAACCCTTTGGGTGTTGGTCACATGGCGATGTGAACTATGAGTGTTAATCACATGATGATGTGAACTATCGATGTGAATCACATGGTGATGTGATCTAGATTATTGACTCTAGTGCAAGTGGGAGATCAAGGAAATATGCCCTAGAGGCAATAATAAAGTTATTATTTATTTCCTTATATCATGATAAATGTTTATTATTCATGCTAGAATTGTATTAACCGGAAACATAATACATGTGTGAATATATAGACAAACAGAGTGTCACTAGTATGCCTCTATTTGACTAGCTTGTTAATCAAAGATGGTTATGTTTCCTAACCATGAACAAGGAGTTGTTATTTGATTAACAAGGTCACATCATTAGTTGAATGATCTGATTGACATGACCCATTCCATTAGCTTAGCACCGATCGCTTAGTATGTTGCTATTGCTTATCCATGACTTATACATGTTCCTATAACTATGAGATTATGCAACTCCTGCTTGCCGGAGGAACACTTTGGTACTACCAAACGCCACAACGAATCGGGTGATTATAAAGGAGTACTACAGTGTCTCCAAAGGCGATGTTGGGTTGGCGATTTCGAGATTAGGATTTGTCACCCAATTGTCGGAGAGGTATCTCTGGCCCTCTCGGTAATGCACATCACTTAAGCCTTGCAAGCATTACAACTAATGAGTTAGTTGTGAGATGATGTATTACGGAACGAGTAAAGAGACTTGCCGGTAACGAGATTGAACTAGGTATTGATACCGACGATCGAATCTCGCAAGTAACATACCGATGACAAAGGAACAACGATGTTGTTATGCGGTCCGACCGATAAAGATCTTCAGAGAATATGTAGGAACCAATATGGGCATCCAGGTCCCGCTTATTGGTTATTGACCGAGACGGTCTCGGTCATGTCTACATTGTTCTCGAACCGTAGGGTCCGCACGCTTAAGGTTTCAATGACGGTTATATTATGAGTTTGTGTATTTTGATGTACCAAGGAGTTCGAGTCCCGGATGTGATCACGGACATGATGAGGAGTCTCAAATGGTCGAGACATAAAGATTGATATATTGGACGGCTATATTCGACACCGAAAGGTTCCGAAGTTTCCGGAGAAAACCGGAGTGCCGAGGGGTTACCGAACCCCCGGGAAGTAATGGGCCTTATTGGGCCGAGAGGGAGAGAGAGGGCCGCACAGGAGGTGGCGCCCCTGTGGGAGTCCGAATAGGACAAGGAGGGGGCGCGCCCCTTTCCCTCTCCTCTCCCTCTCCTTCCTTCCCCTTCCTCCTTCCTAGTTGATTAGGAAAGGGAGTCCTACTCCCACTAGGAGGAGGACTCCTCCCTTGGCGCGCCCCTAGGCCGGCCGCCCTCCCCTTGCTCCTTTATATACGGGGCAGGGGGCACCCTAGAACACACAAGTTGATCCTTGAGATCGCTCTCAGCCGTGTGCGGTGCCCCTCCACCATAATCCACCTCGGTCATATCGTATGCGGTGCTTAGGCGAAGCCCCGCGCCGGTAGAACATCAAGATCGCCACCACGCCGTCAGGCCGACGGAACTCTATCCCCGAGCTTTGCTGGATCGGAGCCCGAGGAGCGCCACCGAGCTGTACGTGTGTCAAGAACTCGGAGGCGCCAAGTAACGGCGCTGGATCGTTGATCGCGAGGAGAACGACGACTACTTCCTCTACGCCAGATCGCTTCCGCTTCGGTTCACGAGGGTACGAGACAACACTCTCCCTCTCTGCTATGCATCACCATGATCTTGCGTGTGCGAGGAAATTTTTGAAATTACTACGCTCCCCAACAGAGACCGATGACCAGGAGTTTCGTAAGGCAACAAAGGTGTTGTGCATCGACGGCGGCGCTTCGCACACCTCGCACCGCCAACTCAAGCAATGGGTGCGAGAAGTGAATGCCACGGAGCCGTCCGTCAAGCGCCGCAAGCCTCAAGTGGTCCAGACGCCCATCGCCTTCGACGCTGAGGACCACCCCGATCGCGCCATCATGTAGGGTGCTTGCCGATGTTGGTTTCACTCAACAACCGCAACCTCAAGGTCACGAAGATGCTGGGTTGACGGCGGGCCGCCTGAACTTGATTTCTCCACTGTACTCAAGAAGCTCCAGATCCCCGACAACGAAGCTTGAAGAAACCGCACCTTTCAAGGATAACCGAAGGAGCCAGCCCAAGGGGAAGATCACATTGCCGTGACATTCGGCATAATTGAACTTCAGGATCGAGAGGGTCACGCTTGACGTGGCTGATATCCCCTTACCCTACAACGGATACTCGACCGACCCAAGACTCGCCAAGTTCATGGCGGCCTCTCACCACGCATACAATGTGCTCAAGATGCTCGCCCGATGAGTGTCATTTCTGTCCAAGGCGATAAGAGGGATGCACTCGCTCAGACCGACAAGATCATCGAAGCAGAGCCGCAGCAGAGCGCGAGCCACTTGCCGCTGAAGCTCCCCGGGAAGAAGAAGGCCAAGTCCAGCAAGGATAGCTCGTGCCCACTCCGCAAGCGCACTCTCCCCGAGCGCTGCGCTGCTGCCGAGGACGCACTCGAGCTCCACCGCAAGTGCGAAGGCAAAGGCAGATCAACCAAAGACTAAGCCCGCAAGAACGGCTCGAGTTCGCCCGCAAGCCCGCCTCCGAGTGCCGCCATTGCCGAGGACGCCGCCATCGAAGCTCGCCAGCCGATGAGACAAAGAAAGCTGCCAAGCTTCAACTTTGAGTTGTGCTCCTCGAAACCCATACCCGTATGAAGAACCCGAGCGCAGAGGGGTGGAATCGTGGTTGGGTTGCACCATCGATCCGTTTCGAGTCCGCTCGACGATAAAAGCACACCGCAACCAGCCCGACGAGTTCTTCCCACCGGAGGCAACACCGCCAGCGGGCTGCTGATGCCCTGCGCTCAGCGAGTGTGTTTGCGCCGATGGGTTCCCCGAAAGCGTAAGGATGAAAACATACAAAGGGGGAAGATCAGGGAAGAAGCACAGCCTCGGCGGATCACTGAATACGGAAAAGCTAAGTCACCCAAGATCTTGTACAGAGCACCTTTTAGTCCTATGACCTTGTGTTATGTCCTCGAAGGCCCATCCTTTGTACGAAAAACTCTGTGCGCGAGGAACTAACTCGGGTTGTTGCATCCTTGCTTTGTTTCCGAGTCCGCCAACAATACAAGTGCGCCGAATCGACTGTGAGAAGGTTTTTGCCGGATACAACACCGCCAAAGAAGTTGTCGATGCCCGCGCTTAGCAAGTGTGTTAGCGCCGCAAGTTCCCTAGAAGCGAGGGATAAAAACGCATAAAGGATATAGCGAAGTAGAGGGCGAATATAGCGAAGCCTTGCCGTGGGGCGCCCTTCAGATGAGAAACTTAGCGCGGAGGAACCGACTCGTGGTTGAGTTGCGCCTTGGTTTGTTTCCGAGTCCGCCAACAATACGAAAAGCGCTGTAACCAACCCGAGAAGGTTCTTGTCGGAGGCAACACCGCCAGCTGGTTGCTGATGTTCCGCGACTCAGCAAGTGTGTTAGCGCCGCAAGTTCCCTAAAGAGCGAGAGTACTAATGATACGAAGGGCAAAGCATGGCATCGCTTGCAAAGTCACACAAAAAAGATATATATATATATATATATATATATATATATAATAAACTTATTACAGCACGGCCTCAGCTATTTTCGTGGCTGTAATGGCAGTGACAAGGAGAGGCCTGGCGGGCGCTACCGCACAGGGCTCGCAGCAGCTTCATTGGGGCTGCAGATGCCAAAGTTCCTTCATGACAGCCGTGGCCCTGAGGTCACAAGGCCGGGCGATAAGAACAAAAGAAGGCACACCGCACTGGTCTTGGCGGAGCCGGTTGCCGGGGCGGCAAATGCCAAGATTTCTCCCTCGCGAAGCTAGAGCCACGGGCTGCGGCGCCATTGAGTTTTTTCATCCTCATCATGCATCCTCTTATGGATCGAGGGGGCGGAGCTGCCCTGAACGAAAGTGTGTTTTGTAAAAGAAGCTCAGGCGCTGAGGGAGCGAGCCGCGCTGTTGCGCCTTTGATTTGTTTTCGAGTCCGCCAACAACACAAGCGCCAAGAATCGCCCGCAAGGTTTTGCCGGAGGCAACGCCGCCAAAGAAGGCCGATGTCCCGTGACTCAGCAAGTGTGTTCGCTCCGGCAAGTCCCCTAGAAGCGTAGGGTGGGAACATACAAGGCACAAAATCAAGTAAAGGATTTAGTCCGGCAAGCGCCCCCCTCTTTTCATTAAAAAATCCCAGTTTAGTACAAGTCCATAGAGGATGAAAAACATGATAGAGAGGATTACAGATTTTAAATACAGCTAAGGCCCAAAGGCTTACAAATTAAAAGATAAGATGCCCGTAATCCTCTCCGTTTCTCTGCTCAGAGGTAGGTCAAGGAGGCCCCTGCAAGAGAAGCTTGCCGGGAGGGCAAAGGGCGCTTAGGAGAGCTACGGCGCCGAAGACACCAAGAGAACTTCCTGGGCCGCCAGAGCTTGGCGGAGACGGAGGCGCCGGAGGCGAGCTTGAAGACGGGCGGCGGACGCCAAGACGCTGCCGAGGGCTCTCGCCTTGTACTCCGACTTGACGGCCTTGCCGCCACCCTCTTCCTTCTTCCGCAGCCTCCCACGCTTAGCCGCCCAAGGAGACGGCCCCGGGAGTTCAAGGTCGGGCGACCGGATGATGGGGTCGCTAGTGGCGCGCGAGGCAGCATCCGACGCCTAGTCGGACCCGCCATCTCGCTGCCGCCTGCCGCCTCCTCCTCGCCACTCGCCGAGGAGGGACTTCGCTATCGGAGGAGCTGTCCACACAAGATCTCGCCCTGCACCGAGTCTCAAGACCTTGACGGCGAAGGTCGCCTCCATTAACTTAAAATGGAGGGTAAACCCCGCCGCTGTTGTGGATGCGGCGAACGCCTTCCACCCTCGCCGGTACATCACGCCGGGCTGGGGATACGACGCCACTCGAAAAGTGCCGCTGATCCCGCAGCCCTCGCGCGCAACTCCAACATCTCGGCGGTCCGTTCCATCGCGCCACGAACGGGCCGCAACCGGAGGCGGCGACGAGGTGCTCGGCGAGCTTGATGAAGAACTCCTGTGGGTCGCCCCGCAGGGACCGCCGAGGAGAGTAGCTGCCGGCGGAGACGGGTGGCGACGCCTCGCCGCCTCCCCGAAGCGCCCGACCACGCCCACGACTCGCTCGCTGCCTCGCCTCCTCCTCCTCGCGCGCGCTCCGCCGCAGCGCTGGATAGGAGAGGCGCTGCTCGAGGCAACCTCGCTGCCACCGCTGAAGGACCAGGATTCCTCCTCCATGGCGCTTGGGGGAAGGGTAACGGAGTTGAGACGGGAAGAAGAAGAAGTGCGAGACTATTGTGTTTCTTCCGCCTTTTTAAAGGGCGAGGTGGGGGCTCGCCGCCCGCCAGCCAATCAGGAGAAAGGAGGGCAGAGGAGCGGGCCGACCCGCCATTCGCCCGCGGACGGCTCGGTCTCCCACCTTCACCGCCACGCACCCCCACGCATGAGAGCCGCGGGCGAAAAAGCGGAGCCGAGCGACGGGTGAAGTGACTCGCCCGCACCGGATCACGGGGTGGATGCCTTAAAGATCGCACACACCACCCATGTCTCCCACGACGCCAGAATCGACGATGCCGCTATGGGGAGCGCTGTGGACACGGGCCCGATGCCGCGGCGGACCAGGCCACGCTGCGTTCGCAGATCGCTTTTGGGCCCGCCCAACAACGCCGCACCGCAGTATGGCCCAGCCCGGGGCTCCTGCCGGTGTACTAAAGTAGGGGTACCTTAGTACCCGAACTTGTGCACGGGCAACGCAAGACTTCTCGCAAGGCTTGCCGGACGCCCGCCAAGGCCCTCCGCCGCTCCTTATTACTGCCATTCAAGAACAAAGTACTAACCAAGAACGAAGGCCCCGAAGAAGAGCTTGCCGGAAGGCCAATCAAGCATCATCAGAAGACTTGCCGCGACGCCAAGGCCCCGGCAGCAGCCCGACGGCCGCAAGCTTGCCGGCACAACAAGAGAAGGGCCACGGCAGGCACTTGCCGCGCAAGGCTGCCACCCAAACTCCAGCGCACCCAAAGAACGTGTCATCACAAGGCCATCCCAAGGGCACGGGCGAGGCACTACGCAGCCATGCGGAGCAAGGTGGCAAACGGAGTCGACAGAGATGCCATCGTGGCAACCGTGGCTCACTTAACGGTCACTCCTCCCGTGATCGTTAGCGACCGGACGGGCATTTAATGCCCTTGTCCCCGCCGCCGAGTTAGGTAGGGGCATCGCAGCATCGCCGCATCAACCCGCACTTTACCTTTCTACCCCTCTTCCCACGCCGCCACCGTGGATCCCCCTTCGAGTATAAAGGGAGGCCCATGCGACGAGAGGAGGTTGGATCCATTCGATACCCAGACACCACTCATACGCCGCACGCCGAGCAAGATCAAATAACAAGGTAAAGGCAGCAGAGGGGTTTTATCTCCGAGAGCCCCGGTTGGGTAAAATCGCCTGCCTCCCCCCGCTACTGACCTCGATCCGCTGGGCACGACCCCGCCTCCCTTGCCGAACCAGAAGGGCACCTAAGGTTCTATAGGTGTTCGAGGCCGCAGAGAGACGCTACGCCCCGACACACCCATTGTGGACAAGGTGAACGAGGTCAAGAGGGTTGATGGCGACCGTGTAGATTAGGCCGCCAGTTTCCTCCTTTCCTTGTCGCTGCTAGTCATGTTATGAGAACAATCTATTAGAGCTGCGACAAGTTATCTTGTAATATAATTTTATTTTGGGCAGTATTCGCTATGTTATTCCCTTTACTTGATTCCTTCCCTTGTATGTTTTTACCCTACGCTTTTTGGGAACTTGTCGGGTGGCACCTTTGTCATGAAGCGCTGAGTGCGAACGTTAGCAGCTCGCCGGGCGGTGCCGCCATCGATAAGAAACCTTGTCGCAACTAGTCGCAGCACACATAAGTTGTTGAGCGGACTCAAACAAAGTAAGGGCTAACTAGCTACGAGTTGGTTCCTCCGCACAGGTTTTCCATACAAAGCACGGTCGCTCGAGGAAGATAACTTAAAATTTTTAAAACTGATTGCTCAAACTTTGGCAACTTAGCTTTTTCGTTGCTTATGGCCCGGCAAGGCGAACTTTCTTGAACGACGCTCGCCCATACCATTATCTTTCCTCCCCCTGCAAACTTGTGGGCGAGGAACCTTCCTTTGAGAAAAAAAGAAGAGAAAATAAAGATATGGAGCCTTAAGGATCGTTATTGCTTACCGGGGGTAGGTGCTGCACAAAGTGTCAGATAACACATGCAAAAAATAGAAAGCATGAAATTGACAAGATGTGCTAAGCACATAAGCTTTATTTATGCACGGGTCCATACCGCTTTGTACAAAGGATTACATGCAACAAAGAAGCAAGACTTGTATAAAGGTGGTTGCCGGAACAGTTCCGCAACCGCGCTTTACGGGTAAAACTTACGAAGATGCTCAATGTTCCAGAGTTGCTCACCGAAGCCATCTTCGGTCTCAAGGAGGACAGCGCCAGCCTAGTGACTTGTTTCACCCGATAAGGGCCTTCCCACTTTGGCGCCAACTTGTTGGAATTCTTGGCGGATCGAACGCCAAGAACAAGGTCGCTTTCCTCGAGACTTCGCATTAACTTTGCGGTTATGGTTGCGGGCGAAAGCTTGCTGGTATCAAGCAGCTCGCAGATAAAGAGCTCAAGACAGCTTTTCTCAAGGAGCAGCGCCATCTTGCCGCAGCTGCTCTTGCTCAAGCTCATCATAAGCGAGCACTCGAGGCGACCAGATACGAAGTTCCGTGGGGAGAACTGCTCGCTCCATAGACTAGAGCGAAGGTGCCTCGCCGCTGGCTCGACGGCGCCGCCCCGACGACCAAAGAACCACCGTAGCTCCTCAATCCAGCTTCTTTCCGCACTCGCAGCCTCGTCGAAAGTCCCGGTCTTGAGCCCATGCAGACTTCAAGATTTGCCCTCTCCGCTGACCGCTGCTTCTGATGAGCAATGGCTGGCAGACCTTGGCGCCAAGATCTTGGACGATCGCATGAAGGTGCGGCTCATGAATTGCGCGGTCGTTGTCGGTGATGATCCGTTAGGGACCCCAAACGGCAAACAATCGATCCAAGAACCCGATCACGACCGTGGTTGTTACCTTCCTCACTACTTCCACTTCCGCCACTTTGTGAACTTGTCGATTGCAACGCATAAGTACTCAAAGCCCCGACAGCTCGGGAAAGGGGCCGAGGATGTCGAGCCCCTGCACTGAAAATGGCCAGATAAAGGGATCGCCTAGAGAGCTTGAGCTGGCTGGTGTATCCGCTGAATGGAACCGCACGCTTCACACTTGGTTACTTGTGCAGCTTGCATCCTCGAGGGCTGTGGCCAAAAGAAACCTTGCCGAACGCTTTGCCGGCAAGTGTTTTGCGCCAATGTGGTGACCACATATGCCTCCATGTATCTCTCGCCAACAGCTTCGCCCATCTTCCCGTGAATGCACTTCAATTTCACACCGCTGAATCTTCTTCAGATAGTGTGTTATCAACAAACCGGTACATACTTGATCGCCGGGCTACTTTTTCCGCTTCTTCTTGCTCTTCGAAGTTCTCCGCTCAAGGAAACGGACAATCTGCTATGATTCACGCCGAGCTCGTGGCTCGACAACAAGGACTAAAGGCACATATGCCGCCGCTGGAACATCCGCTTACAACGAGAACTCGCGCTCAGCCGAGCTTGATGTTCCCCGCAAGCTTGCCGGAGCAAAACTTGTCGGGAGCGCTCGCTTCAACGGAACAAACCCTAGGGCTTGTCGGAGCGCATTTACACCTCAAAGCAGCTTTGGTGTTGAGTCGGCTTGAGCACAAAGATCCCTGGTTCCATTGTGTAACTTAAGCGCGGCGACTTCAACAAAGCCATCCGCAATGTCGCTCGAGCTCTTGGAACATGTTCCATCCGCAGCCGCCAAAGCGCTTCTTCTAACTTTCTCACTTCATCAACGAAGCTTCCATCAACGGACTCGATAACTCTTGTCGACTTGGTGGATGACAAGCTGCGAGTCACCCCCGATAATAAGCTTTTGATCCCAAGGTCACCGCGATCCCGAGACCGCAAGCAAACCTTCAGACTGCAAAGATTGTTTGTTGCTTTCTCCTTGGGAAAGTGCATCCGACCACGACTTGAGGTGCTCTCCGTGGTGCGATAAGTAGCACGCCAAGACCGGGCGCTTTGCAGCGAGAAGGCACCATAAAAGTACATCAGCCACTTTTGCTTGCTTCCTTGACGGGATGCTCGCTCGAATTTCTTCATCCGTGTTGGCGCCCACTCGCTATGAATTCTGCCAATGCCCGCTCGATAGTTGAAGTGCTCTCAAACTTGAGGCCAAAGCTTGACAGCCCAAAGGCCCACACGACAATCCTGCTGTTGCTTCCGGATTCTCGCAAGATCCTCTTCAGCCGAAAATGAGTGACAACTGTGATCACATGTGCTTGAAGTAATGGCGCAGCTTTTCGAGGCCATGAGAAGGCCGAAAAGCAATTTCGCACACCAGAGTACCTTGACCTAGCCCTCGCAGAAGGGAACCGACAAAGTAAACTAGGCATCGCACCATTTTCTTCGCTTTCCTCCCGTGGTTCCATGATCCATCCTTGTCGGGACCAGAGCTTGTCGGGGAAGCCCCCTGCTTGTCGCTGGATGCGTCTGCCGTGGTCGCTGGTTCATCATCCGCCTCCCTCTCCACTACTAATGCAGCACTAACCACTTGATTGGTTGCCGCTAAATACAGCAAGAACTTCTCTTGTGGCTTAGGTGCGACAAGTATTGAGTGGAGGACATGTATCTCTTCAAGTCTCGCAGCGCAGCCTCCGCTCCGAGTCCATTTCATTGACCCGCTTTTTCAATATTTTGAAAACGGCAGGCGCGGCCAGCAGATTTAGAGATAAACTCGCCGAGAGCAGCCACGAGCCGCAAGCCTTCAGACATCCTTGACGCGCTTCGGTGCTTCAATCTGCTCAATGGCCTTGATCTTGTCGGGATTGGCTTCAATTCCCGCCGAGAGATGAAGAACCCGAGAAGCTTGCCGAGGGGACTCCAAACACACACTTCTCGGGTTAAGCTTGAGGTTGATCTCAGCAGATTTGCAAAGGTTTCATCTAAATCCTGAATCGAGTTGCCTTTGTCCTTGCTCTCGACCACTATGTCATCCATGTAAGCTTCCACATTTTTGTGTAATTGTGGCTCAAAAGCGCCATGGACTACTCTTGCAATGTCGAACCAGCATTCTTCAAACCGAAAGGCATCCGTATTTAAACAAAGACGCGCTACATGGAGTGATGAATGCGTCTTCTCCTCATCCTCTTCTCGACATGAAGATCCGATGGTATCTCGAGTATGCGCCAAGAAATGAAAGCAAGTCACATCCGCCGTGGAGTCAACAATCTGGTCAATGCACGGCAAGGGAAATGGGTCTTTGGGACAAGCTTTATTAACATCGTAAAGTCGATACAAAGCCTCCATTTCCGCTTGCCTTTGCGCACCACTACAGGATTGGCCAACCACGAGGATGGAGCACTCCTCCGACAAGGCCCGCTGCTTCCAATTTCTTGATTTCTTTCGCAATGAATTCTGGCGCCCACTACTTGTTTCCCGACTTTCGCTTGACGGGCCGCGCATGAGGACAGACGACAAGGTGGTGCTTAATTACTTTCCTGGGAACACCGGGGATGTCAGACAGTTGCCACGCAAACACATCGACATTCACCCGCAGAAAGCAACAAGCGCGCTTCCTATTTAGGGTCGAGAGTGGCACCGATGGTGAAGGTACCACCAGGCCGCCCTCCTTGGCGACACCTTCTTGGTTTCGCGGAGCTGCCTTCGCCTTCTTACACTTGCCGGTGGAGCTCGATGATGCGTCCTCGACGGTAGCGCAGCACCAAGAGGTGCGCTTGCGGAGTGGGCATCGTAACTCTTGCCGGACTTGGTCTTCTTCTTCCCCGGAGCTTCAAAGGGCAAGTGTCTTATGCTCACGCTGCTGCTACTTCCCGTAGATTTTGTCGGCGCAGATAAGAGCATCCTTCTTGTCGCCAGGACAGAGATGACACTTATCGGCCTCGCATCTTCAAGACGTTGTATGCATAGTGAGAGGCTGCCATGAACTTGGCGAAGCGCCGACGGCCGAGTATCCCATTTTAAGGCAATGGAAAATCAGCAACGCCAAAAGTGACCTCTCATTCCTCGAAGTTCAACTCGCTGCCAAATGTCACCGCAACGTGATCTTTCCTTCGCTTGCTCCTTCCCGGTTGATTCCTTGAATGTGCCGCCTCTTTGAGCTCGCCGTCAGGATCCGACTTTCTAAAGTACCGCGGAGGAGATCAGGTTCAAGCCGGCCCCGGCGTCAACTAGCATCTTAGTGACCTTGAGGTTGCGGATAGTTGGTGAGACCAACATCGGCAAGCACCCAACCGCAGTTATGCGATCAGGTGGTCCTCAATATCAAGATGATAGGCGGTCTTTGGACCATTTCGAGGCTTATGCGGACTCGACGGGTGGTTCTCGCCAGATTGACTTCCCGCACCCACTACTTGAGCTGGCGGTGCGGCATGCAGAGAAGCACCTCACAACGCACAGACCTCTCGGGCTTTCAAACTCCTACCATCGGCCTCGCCATCATCCATATCTTCGCCATCTTCATCTTCATCCTTGTCGCGCCGCGGGAGGCCTGCCTCCTTGCCGCTGCTTAGCCTTGCCGCTGGCGCCCTCCCCGCCGACGCTTCTTGCCGGATCCTCCAAGACTTTCGTGGGCCTTTCCTTGTCGCCGCCAGATTCAGCCTTCGCCGCTCGACAAGCTGCTCAACCTTCTTGCAACTCGAGATCATGGCCCTTGGTGCGTGGATCTTGCAATATCGCTTGCCGAGCCGCCCCGCTTGTCGGTGGTCGCCACAGCTTCGCTTCCTTGGCGCCACCTCCGCTGCCGGACCGCTCAACGACTAGCACATCTTTGCCTTTTTTTTTCCGTTGTTCCGCCGCGGTTTTTCCTTGCCGAGCAGATCCTCGCCGCCGATCCCCGCTCTTGTGTTCTCTCCGGAGTTTCTCCTTCCTCAAAGACGCACACTTGTCGCCCAGGCATATAGCTCATCGACGTCTTCGATCTTGCACATCGCCATCTCCTCCCAAGATCCTACGGTTACGCGACGTTTCGATGGAACGCTACCGATGACCGCGCAGGGTGGACATCCGATGTTGCGCTGCACTTGGCTGAATCTCTCAATATACTTGCGCAGGGCTCTCCTTCCTTCTAGGCGCAGATGAAGGTTGCTTCTTGGCAATGAGGCTTGTGGTCATCAGAAGGCGCCGACAAACCGATGGCACAGATCCGCCCATGAGGATATGGAGTTGTCCGCAAGTGCATGAGCCAGATCTCGACATTGGTCTTGAGCACCGCGGGAAGTAGTTGGCAAGGATCTTGTCGCCGCGCCGCAGCTTGCATCACGATGGTGTAGATCCCGAGGAACTCGACGGATGCAACCTGCCGCCGTAGTTCTCTCGCACGCCCGCTTGACATTCTTTTTGTGTGGGCCATCGACTTGCCGCAGCTCACGAAAGTGAACGCCGGGCAACCCATCGCAGACGGCAAGTCGCTCGTTCTTCGGCGCATGCATGTCGACAAGGCCCAGCGCTGGTCCGATTGACGCCGCTTCTTCAACGCCGGCGCGAGTACGAAGCGTCTTCTTGCTGCCGTTTGAAGAACTTGGCGCTGATCGCGACGAGCTCGTGGATCTGGCGACGCCCGGAGTCGATGTCGAGGTTAACCCGTGAGTCGGCGATCTTGGCCTTCGAGGTGGAGAGTGCACGGTGGTTGCACCCCCACCGTCTTGTCGCCATCGGCTCGCTACCGCAGTCTTGTCGCGCTTCGGCGTACTCGGTTGTTGTGGAGTGCCGCCGCTGGCGGCCGGCGAGACTCGATGGTGGCCTCCAATCGCCGATCTTGTCCGCCATTGAGGGTAATCTAGAGCAGATTGAGCGGGCTAACGCTTCGCTGGGTCTTTGGTGGCGGCGGCGAACGGTGCGAGGAGCGGGATATGCTCGGACTCCCAACTGGGTTGGAAGGAGCAGTATCCCGTCCAGGCGACCGTGTCTTGCTCATGCCAGCATGTTGGCGTGCATGCTGGTCTTGAGCACCCTGAAATCCACCAGCTCGATCTTGGTCCAACGAACCTATGGTACCGCGAGTACCATGACGCTGTCGGTCGCGCGCCTCCTGAGATGGGCGCGGTGCATGTACGGACGCCGAGGTTTGCGCAGCCTTGTCCTTGGACCTGGCGGCGGCGTGAGATCCCTCGTCGACGCATGTTCCTCCACCGGCGTCTACCCCACCACCCGTTTGCTCCGGTGGCAGTGGGATCGACGTGGACGGAGCAGCCACCTCCGAAGCCTTCTTCTTCGGTGGCATGTCGATGAAGATGATGAAGAAGATGAAGATCTGGCTCGCGTGAACGCCGGATCGGGTTCACACAACCTCGACGTCCCCTACCTGGCGCGCCAAAGATGTCGTGGGAACGAACACCTATGGGACCGGAGCCCCTTTCGGTCCGGCCGGGGGCGGAGATCGCACGAAGAGCGGATCGAGGCGAAGCACACGAGCGATTTACCCAGCTTCGGAGCTCTCCTGAGAGATAATACTCCTACTGCTACTTGTCTGATTGTATTGAGTTCTTGCTCGAGAGCGTGAGTGTTTTCTGGTTTTGAATGCTTCGAACCCCCTCCACGTTGCGCATGGGCCTCCTTTTATATGCTAAAGGGGTCACCGACAGGTGGCAACATAGGCGAGGGCAAAAATGGAAAAGGAGTTGTGGTTGGTGCAACTACCTGAACAGTGTATCCTACCTAAACCTGACGGCAGGGGACAAAGGCATTAAATTCCCGCCTCAGGTCGCCCAAACAAAGGCAGTAAAGGACCGCTCGGGCGCCACCGCCGCCACGATGGCGACCTTGTCGGCGCCGCTGCCACCTCAAGACCGCTGGCTGCACAGACCCTTCGCCACGCCGCTACCGAAAGGTTCCATGGCGACATCGCTGACGGATGCGCTGGAGCGTGGGTACAGAGTGGTGGCTTGCCGCGCAAGTGCCTTGCCATGTCGCTGCCTTGCCGCGCCCGAAACTTGTCGTCGCCGGGTTTTGCCGGACGCTGTGGGCCGTGGCAAGTTCCTTGAAATGCCTTGGTTGGCCTTCCCGGCAAGCTCCTCTTGCCGGGGTCTTGTCTCCTTGGCTTAAATACTTTGTTCTTGAATGGATCCAAAGGAACCACGGAGGACCTTGGCGGTCGCGCGGCAAGCCTTGCCGCGGGGTGCTACGACTGCCCGTGCACAAGTTCGGGATACTAGGGTACCCCTACTCTAGTACACCGACAAGATGAGGCCTGGCATACTGCAGAATGGAGGAAACGGCCTTGTGTTTGACCGGCCACGATCAAAACGGGATCCTGTTCATCGGGAGGGGTCTGGCGTACCGCAAAACAGAAGAAACGGACCTCCTACGGTCGAAACGGGGTCCTGTTGATCGGGAGGGGTGTGGCGTACCGCAAAAGGATGAAACAAACTTGTGTTGGAGCGCTACGGTCGAACGGGGGTCCTGTTCATCAGGAGGGGTGTGGTGTACCGCAAAACGGGACTCCACGGGATACTTTTCATCTCCACCATCGACTGCCTTCACACGCTACTATTCATCCACCGTCGGCCTCCTCCAGCCTCCAACTGCGACTGTTCATCCACGGGCTTCTATTCCTCCAGCCTCCACCGCGCGCTCCTCCACTGGCTACTATTAAAGCAGCCCTCTCCACGGGTTCCTGTTCCACCACCCCTCCATGGGCTACTGTTCATCCAGGCCTCCACTAGCTACTGTCAACCAGCCCTCCACCAGCTACTGTTCAACCAGCCCTCCACGGGATCCAGTTCATCCAGCCCTCGACGGGGTCCTGTTCATCCACCGGCTCAATTGCTCGGGGTCCTGTTCATCCAGTTCATCCAGTGGCAACGACCTCTACTACCACGGGGTCCTGTTAATCCAACCCCCCTCCCCACTAGGAACTGCTCATCCACCCCCCCCCCCCCCCCCAACAACGCTCACTGTTCATCAAGGGAAGGAGGCAGCAGTGTTCGATCGGCTTTAGCAGCAAGATGGGCGAATCGCCGATCGGGTTCGCTTAACCGCCATCGATCGATCGCCGGGTTCAAGAACGCAGAGTTCGCAAAGGCAATCACTCGGGTTCAGTAGGCGAATGCCTCGTTTGATTTCAGTTAGAGACCAACGCCTCGCACCCACGCGCCTACGTGTACGAGAGAAACGTGCATCGCTCGGCCCCCGACCACCCACCATAACCGGGAACTCCCCAATATTTTCTTCGCCCTCGCTTCTACCACGATTTTTTCCATCATGCACGGCCCAAAGAATGTCATGCAGCTGCGTCTCCGGCCCGCCCAGGACGAAAAGCCCATTTTCTGTCATGATTTTTTGTCATAGAAGTAGGAGCCCACCACATCTATGATGATACCGGGTTTTGTCACAATTATCATCATAGAAGTGTCATAAGCATCACAGGAAAAAATTCCTTCGGCCCAAAATGTCACGGATGCGTCTTTTTTTTGTAGTGATACAGGTTCTTGAATAAAGTTTTTGGTCTACAAAATCCTTTGGACCTCCTGCCGCACATCTGCGCTGCTTTCGCCTTAGAGAGAAAGGTTCCTTGAGAGGAATGGTCTTCAACTATTTGTACGAAACCGGGCTTAGAGAGAGTCCTTGTATGTCCGTAGGATTAATAGGTTTTGATTCACCTGTGGTAAAAGAGAAAAAATAATTAAATAAAAGGGGAAGGTCATATAGGGTCAAACCGTACTATAGGCTTGTCCGTATTGTGCCTCTGCTAATGCCCAAGGTACTTTGTGCTGTACGGGTTTCACGGATGTACGTGGCGATCGACGGAGGCAAACCTGCTAATCCAGCTCCGGAGTTGCCGAGTTGTTAGCATGCGGAATTGACCGAATTTGTGTAATAGAATCCTGCGGCTTGATAACCGATGAGGTGTGCAGCTTGACAGGGCCGCTCTATACTTTAGCCGCGATGGCCGCGGTATGCTCCTCGGTACGGAGGGAACGTTCCATGTTTCCATTGATTTTACTGATACTACATGGACCGGGCTTCTTGAGCTTCAGATAGGCATAGTGTGGGACTGCATTAAAACGGGCGAAAGCGGTTCGTCCGAGCAGTGCGTGATAGCCACTGCGGAAGGGGACGATGTCGAAGATCAAGTCTTCGCTTCAGAAGTTGTCGGGGGAACGAAGATGACTTCCAAGTTTATTGAGCCCGTGCAGCAGGCCTCTACACCAGGTATTACTCCTTTAAAGATGGTTTTAGTGGGCTTGATTCTTGAAGGATCAATGCCCATTTTGCAGACAGTGTCCTGGTAAAGCAAGTTGAGCCTGCTGCGGTTGTCCATAAGGACTCGCATAAGGTGGAATCCGTCAATGATTGGATCGAGGACCAGGGCTACCAAACCTCCATGACGGATACTGGTTGGGTGGTCCTTTCGATCCAAGGTGATCGGACAAGCCGACCATGGATTGAATTTTGGTGCGACCGGCTCGATGGCATAGACGTCCCGCAATGCGCACTTGCGCTCCCGCTTAGGGATATGTGTGGCATATATCATATTCACTGTTTTCACCTCGGGGGCAAATTTCTTCTGTCCCCTTGTGTTCGGTTGACGAGGCTCTTCGTCATCATCATCGCTAGGCAGCCCTTTCCCCTTGTGTTCGGTGTTGAATTTGACGGCCTGTTTAAAAACCCAACAGTTTTTGTTTGATGATTGGCAGGCTTATCGGGGGTGCCGTGAATCTGGCAAGGCCGATCGATTATTCTGTCCAAACTGGATGGACCATCTCTGTTTCCTTTGAATTGCTTCTTCCATTGGCCGGATTTAGGGCCACTAAATCCGGCGTTGACCGCCGTATCGTTGGTACCGTCATTGTTGATTCGACGCTTGTGCTTGTTGCGTCGTGGCTTGCTATTGCCGTCCCTGGCTTCGGAGGTGCCGGGGTCGCTGGTGCTATTGCTTCTACGGGCAAGCCAACTGTCTTCTCCCACGCAAAAGCGGGTCATGAGTGCCGTAAGGGCTGCCATGGACTTCGGCTTTTCTTGGTCGAGGTGTCTGGCGAGCCATTCGTCGCGGATGCTGTGTTTAAAGGCCGCGAGGGCTTCGGCGTCCGGACAATCTACAAGTTGGTTCTTTTTAATTAAGAACATGGTCCAGAGCTTCTGGGCTGACTCTCCAGGTTGCTGGACTATGTGACTGAGGTCATCGACGTCTGGGGACGTACGTAGGTACCTTGGAAGTTGTCCCTAAAGGCATCTTCCAAATCTTCCCAGCTGCCGATGGCGTTTTCTGGAAGGTTGTTTAACCAGTGTCGTGCCGGTCCCTTAAGTTTTAGGGGAGATATTTGATGGCGTGTAGATTGTCACCGCAAGCCATGTGAATATGGAGAAGAAAATCTTCAATCTAGACTGCAGGATCCATCGTACCATCGTATGATTCAATGTTCACGGTTTTAAACCCTTCTGGGAACTAGTGCTCCATTACCTCATCGGTGAAGCATAGGGGGTCTGCGGCGCCTCTGTATCGGGCAGCGTCTCGACGCAGTTTGGATGAAGTCCGTAGGCGATTTTCAGCCTGGGTGAGGTTGTGCTGGTCGCGCCAGGCCTGATGGTCGTCTTCTCATGCTGGAACACGCCCCCTTGATCTGTAGATTCATCTAGTCTGACCGGCTCTATTGTCCAGGTCCTGTCGTTGGTCGTAGATGTATCCTGGAGCAGTTCGCGAGGTGGTGCGGGCTGGTGTTTGGCTTGAGTTGCCGCTCTGTCCTGGCCACGTGGTGGTCGGTTAGGCCTGTCAGCAGCACCACGCATTGGCGGTATGGGATCCAGGGCTTCATCATCAAATTGTGGTAGCAGCTTGCGCTTCGGGTAACTCTTGGCTGGGCGTTCGAGGCCGTATTCCTCAGCTGCGAGGACATCGGTCCATCTATCATTGAGTTAATCCAGATCAGCTTGAAGCTGCAGCTACTTCTTTTTCATGCTTCTTGCAGTGGCGATTAGCCGGCGCTTAAAGCGCTCTTGTTCGAGGGGTTCCTCCGGCATGATGAAATCTTTGTCGTCGAGGCTCACATCCTCTTCGGAGATCGGTAGGTAATTACTGTCCTCCGAGCCCTCATTCCCGACGGGATCTTCGGGGTTAACTTGCCCATCCTCCCAATCATCCGGTTTGGATGTTGGTTCGACAAGGGCTTCAGGGTCTTCGGCATTCTCCGGAGTATTATTGTCTCCGGTGCTGGTATTACCGTCTTTGTCGCGACGTGATTTTGAGCGGCGTCGCTGACGTCGACGCTTCAGTGGTGCTTCAGCGGGCTTGTCTTCAACCGGATCCTTCTCGCCATCGCCGTCGTCCTCTTTGGGTGTGTCCACCATATACACATCATATGTGGAGGTGGCCGTCCAGCGTCCGATGATAGGTGGGTTTTGGCCTTGCTCGTCTCCGGCATCGTCGTCCATACCGGCGATGTCTTCGGTGGCATAGTCGAGCATGTCGGTTAAATCCTCAACAGTGGCTATGATGTGGGTGGTGGGTGGGGTGTAAAAGCCCCCCCCCCCTCTCAGCCCCTAGTGTGGGCTGGGCGTAGTTCGGTGATGATTCCTCCGCAATAGCAAGGGATTGCATTAGGTCCAGGGCCTCGCTTAAAGGAGAGGGTTGGACGGGAGAACAAGAGCCTTTAGCGCTAGGTGAGGAAAAGGCCCCCGGGTCGCGCTCACTTGCTGCAGTCCTTGAGATTCCGGAATTAGGGCCTGAGGGTGAGTCTGGTCCTTCAGCGATGGGTGGAGTCCGGCAGGGCTCTCGGCTTGCCAAAGACACGGCCCCATCCGGGTTGGAGGCAGTGAGCTCCGTAATTGTGGATAGTCCAGTGGATTCCAAACTTCCATCCTCGAACCTAGTTATTTGCTCCGGATCTAAAGCCAGAGTGGCGGTTGGCGTCGCAAACCCATCGAAGATCGAGTCTCCTCAGATATCAGTGACGTAGGTCAGATTTCCAAAGCTGATTTGAAGACTAGGGGCATAGCTGTGGATCTGCTCCAGGTGGCCAATCGAGTTGGCGCGTGATGCGAAGTTGCCGAACATGAAAATTTGGCCAGGGAGAAATGTCTCCTTCAAGGCAGCCTTGTTGTAGATGATTGATGGAGCGATTGAACCTTCTAACGACGGCACAGTGGAACTCTCAATGAAAGCACCAATGTCAGTGTCAAAACCGGCAGATCTCGGGTAGGGGGTCCCGAACTGTGCGTCTTAGGATTGAGGGTAACAAGAGACAGGGACACGATGTTTACCCAGGTTCGGGCCCTCTTAATGGAGGTAATATCCTACTTCCTGGTTGATTGACTTTGATGAGTATAGGGGTTACAAGAGTTGAGCTACCTCGAGATCGTAATGGCTAAACCCTAGGTGTCTAGCCTGTATGATTATGATTATCTCTACGGACTAAACCCTCCTGTTTATATAGACATGGGGGAAAGCCTTCCATCTTGTATCTTCACGTCCCACGAGTCCGACCCACATCACATAGCCCGGACGCCCGGGGACCCCCTAATCCAGGACTCCTTCACTGGCTCCCCGAGGACCCCATAATCCAGGACTCCCTCACCTGCTCCCTCTTCCCCGCCGCGACGATGGGCAAGCGATTCCCGGGTGATGGGCCGGTGGCTAACGGCTTCGGACGCCGCTTGCTGCATGAGTGGGAAGCATACTTGCTCTTCGAGGCCAACATCCCGGTGCCTCCCGACATGCGCACAGGGTCGGGGGGTGGAGGCTCAGCACCGGTGGCGTCCCCATACCCTTGGTGCCTGACATCGACGTGCTCCCTGACTACTTCGCCGATGAGGTCGACTGCGTGCGGGCGTCACTAACAGACGAGTGGCGGGCCCTCCCGCAGTATGCCGCCGACAACCACGAGGCGTGGGCGGCGTACTTCCAGCACCGGCAGGCACGGCGGCTCGCCTCCACCAATGGGGCGCCAGTGCTGCGGGGCACCAAGAACAGCGAGAGGCGCCGCCTGTGGTGGGGCGCCCCCGGCCGCTTGCTTCACTCCGTTCTCCGGCACCTCGAGGGTGCCAACGACCCGCCCTTGACGTACCCTGCCACCCCGGCCCGGAGCGGCAGCCAGTGGATGCCGAGGAAGACGGCGTCCTCTTCTTCCTCCTTCTCCCGGTCCTCCTCCTTCGGGTTGCCGCGCTGCTCAGCGTCAAGGCCGAGCCCGCCGAGACGCTGCTCGGCCGGCGAACACGCAGTGTTGGCATCATCATCAACAATGGCGGGCGCGCCTCCTCGCCGCGGTCAAGACGCAACTGGGGCTCTCCTACGAGGCAGCCTTGAAGTGGGCTTGCGAAGATTCGGGGCGGACAGAGCTAGAGCTCCAGTGTCGCGCCCTAGAGCAGTTCGCCGCTCGGTGCCGTGGCCGCGACAAGGGAGGCATCATCGTTGTCGATGACGACGCGCCGCCATTGGACATCTAGGGCGACCCCGGGCAGGGGTCCAGCAGGGGCGGCCGAGTCAAGGAGGAGAAGGACGATGACGAGGACAACGGCGATGGCGGCGACGGCGGCGACTTCGCCACGCTCAGCACGTTCTTCCTATAGTCTAGGCCTTTCTTTTTAAGTAAATTTTAAGTTTGCTATGTAAGAACTGTTTAAGTAGCCAAAGTTTATGCCCGTTTGCTGAATTATAGCCGAATGTCTTCTAAAAAAATTAAAAAAGCCTTCTGGGCGACCCTGGGGCCAGCGGCTAGGAACCAGATCGGCCTCAAGCCGATTTTTCGCTGGGTCGCCCCTAGGCGGCGATTTTTCGAGCCCCCTGGGGGGCCAACGGCTGGAGATGCTCTAAGTTTGAGAACCACACTACCCCTCTATCCTCCCCTACTCATACATGCATGCATTTTCGAACAATACCAAAAGATTAGTTGGTAAGCACCAGAGTGCTTTGGGGAAGGGTCGCTCCTTAATGCTAGTTCAGTGTACGGCACGTTGATTGCACGCTCTAAGAGAACCTATAGTCATGCTCAAGCTCGATATATCAAAAGCTTTTGATTCAGTGCAGTGGCCTTTCATCTTGGAGGTTATGAGGCGCATGGGCTTTAGTACACAGTGGACCGATTGGATCTGTGGCCTCCTGGATAACTCATCAACTAGAATCATGGTCAATTGACTCCCAGAAAATCCAATATTCAACTGCCAAGGACTACAGCAACGAGATCCCATGTCACCAATGGTATTCATACTCATTATGGAACCGTTACAGAAAATGTTTGAGCTAGAAGTGGAACAGGGTGTTGAAGGCAATGCAACTCTCGATGTATTGATCGGGTGCATGGTGCACGTATATATGGGTACAAGGGCAGCCCTCAGCCCCATCTATACAAGGAAACTAGACCCCGCAGTCGATACGTCACCAGTGACGCATAGACTGGACCAGAACTCCTCAAATGTAGGCGCCGGTAACCCCTTCATCATGCGGCAAACTGCTGAGCGGTGGGAACATGAAGAACGCGAACGCGCCCAAGAGCCACCTGCTCTCGCACGAAGTGAATGTCGAGCTCAATGTGCTTCATGCGATGATGATGAACGGGGTTGGCAGAGAGGTAGACCGCAGAGACGTTGTCACAGTAGACAATGGTGGCCTTCGGGACATCAAGAAGCAACTCCTGGAGAAGCTGGCGAAGCCATGAGCACAAGGCGGCGACATTGGCCACAGCACGATACTCAGCCTAGGCACTGGAGCAGAATACCGTGGGTTGTTGTTTAGACGACCACGATATGAGCGAGGGCCCCAGGTAGCCGCAGTAGCCTGAAGTCGAGCGTCGCGTGTCCGGGCAGCCAGCCCAATCTGCGTCACTGTAGGTGTAGGACCTTGAGAAGAGGTGTCTAGAGGGGGGTGATTAGACACTAAGTACCAAAGTTGCAGTTTTTAAGTTTCCTTAAGTTAAAGTGGAGATTAGGCACAAGTTTAACATTCACAATACATATCAAGAAAGCATGCAAAGAGTTTATGGGCACCGGAAAGTAAAGCATGCAACTTGCAAGAAAGTAAAGGGAAGGGTTTGGAGGATTCAAACGCAATTGGAGACACGGATGTTTTTGGCGTGGTTCCGATAGGTGGTGCTATCGTACATCCACGTTGATGGAGACTTCAACCCATGAAGGGTAACGGTTGCGCGAGTCCACGGAGGGCTCCATCCATGAAGGGTCCACGAAGAAGCAACCTTGTCTATCCCACCACGGTCGTCGCCCACGAAGGACTTGCCTCACTAGCTATAGATCTTCATGAAGTGGGCGATCTCCTTGCCCTTACAAACTCCTTGGTTCAACTCCACAATCTTGTCAGAGGCCCAAGTGACACCTAGCCAATCTAGGAGACACCACTCTCCAAGAAGTAACAAATGGTGCGTTGATGATGAACTCCTTGCTCTTGTCCTTCAAATGATAGTCTCCCCAACACTCAACTCTCTCTCATAGGTTTTGGATCTGGTGGAAAGAAGATTTGAGTGGAAAGCAACTTGGAGAAGGCTAGAGATCAAGATTCATATGGTAGGAATGGAATATCTTGGCCTCAACACATGAGTAGGTAGTTCTCTCTCAGAAAATGTATGCTGGAAGTGTAGCTTCAGTCTGATGGCTCTCTCCACGAATGAAGAGGAGGTGGAGGGGTATATATAGCCTCCACACAAAATCTAACCATTACACACAATCTACCAAACTCGGTGGGACCGAATCGTAAAACTTGGTCAGACCGATTTAGCAAATAATGTGACCGTTAGGTTTTTCGGTGGGACCGAAATGCAACTCGGTGAGACCGATTCGGTTAGGGTTAGGTCATAACATAATCTCGGTAAGACCGATTACACAAATTCGGTGAGAACGATTTTGGTAATAAGCTTTCCAGAGAGTTGGTCAGGTAAACTCGGTTGGACCGATTACACAAACTCGGAGGGACCGATTTTGGTAATAAGTTAACTAGAGAGTTTGCATTGTAATCTCGGTAGTACCGATTGCTCAAACTCGGTGAGACCGATGTTGATAATGGACATACACAGAGAGATTACAATCCCATCTCGGTGAGACCGAGATCCCTATCTATCGTGGAATAGTCACGTCAGATGTCCTCGGTGTTAGGACTTAGTCGCGAGGCCAACGCATCTATGTGGTAGCTTGAGAGGGGTTGGGCGGAATCGAGAGACGCTAGGCGGATCATCACACAAGACGAGAATTTAGACAGCTTCGGGCCCCGGGAAACATCATCCGGAATAGCCCTACATGCTGTTTGAGGCTAGGTCTCATTATGCTCATCGAGAGTCGCCGCATAAGCCGGTTCCCCCTTTGTGTCTAGCCCTAGATATTGTTTCTTGTTACTTGTCCCTCTTTGGGGTGCCCTGCCCCTCCTTATATAAGTTAGAGGGGCGGGTTACATGTGGAGTCCAAATAGGATTAGGACTAGCCTATCTTCTACTACAAGCCGGATACAAGTCAGGGTCTTGATTCCTTGTAAGGAAGATATTCCTCACGCCTTTCCTCTTAAGCCAGCCTACCATAACGTAAGCCGGCCTTCTAGGCCTTGAGCCTCCTGGGGCCCTGGGTCTTATCGCTCCTCTGATCCGCTTGCCAGGTCCACCATAAGTCGCCAGGATCGAGCGGGTCACTTAGTGTGTCGTCCAGCCAGGGCAGGTCATTAGTGAGTCGCCAAGTCCGGCCGGGTTATACTTCCAGCCGGGTTACACCGCGGGGTATATCCCCGACATTAGCCCCCAAGTTTAGCTTGGATTTATCCATGGTAAACTTATGCTGCAAAATAAACACAAGAACAAATTTGACAGGTTGTGCTCCATGTTAATAATTCTTGTAAACCGGCACCAGAACATCCTTAAGTCCTTGTCATTTCCTTCTTCTAGAAAACCCGGGTCAATAGACCAGCTTCACAATCAATTTTCTTGTAGAGGAAATATTGTAAACAAATAATCCATTTGAGTCGGCTTCCAAAGCGCCGGCTTGAGAAATATAGGTCTTGAAATACTCATCTGATTTTCAACCGGCTTAAAGATGTAGATCTTGCCGAGCTATAATTTCCAAAATCTCCGGGTTATAAAAGACTGATGATGTCGAGCCATAATTGTTGTTGACACCGGGTCATGTAATTGATCTTCCTGATTTACTCAAAGCTGAGAATTTGAAGATGTTCCTTCTTTATATGCATAATACCAGTAGCCCCCAAGTCTTAAGAGGAGAACATAGTGATAACTTAAGACTTGCTTCTATATAAGTGTTGCAACCTTGAACAAATCCGGGTTATTCATCTCAATCATTAGTCATAAACTGAATATTCCACATATGTAGCCCCCCAGTGTCGGGTTGTCATGCTTGCAGTAACCTGGGACTTGAAATTGCTTTATGCTCATAAAAACTTCAACCATGTAGCCCCCAAGGGCCGGGTCATTATGCAATAATGAGCAAGGACTTTGTAAATAATTCATTAATAATAACATCATATGATGTAATCTCCACCATGGGGCTTGAACCCACGTCCATAAGGTTAAGAGCCTTGTACTTTACCAACTGAGTAGTGGATCTCTTAATGTACGGGACTGAGGCTTGTGTACCTTGAATTTTCGATAGGAGCAATTGGTAGCCCCCAAGGGCCGGCTCATTTAAAATGTGATGAGTCGGGTCTTCAATAAGTTGAGCAAAAATTGACTTTGCATTAGCCCCCAAGTGCCATGGTGCATGCTGGCAGTGACATGAGACTTGTATATTCGATGTAATCTAAATTTGAATAATGTAGCCCTCAAGTGCCGGGACGTAAGCCTGTAGCGACTCGGGACTATTTCCTCCATTGTAAAATAAATCATGCCCATTGATAAAAATAATAGCTGTTGCGCTAAAGCGACTTATAAAAACCTCAATCATAACACTGGTTATTGATAATAACAATAGAAATCCAGCCATGTTGGATATTTAAGATTTGAATTATATAATCCGGTATGAAAACTTCAAGCATTCAATACCATCATGAAAATCCAGCCAGTTTTGGCTATTAAAGATTTGAATACCTCATCGGTTGACAAGTAAATCCAGAGTTTAAATACCTGGCGGCTCTTGGCCGATGAAGACTTAATACGCATTCATTGTAAGCCGGAATTTTTGTAACCCGGTGGCCTATATCCCTTGAGAAAATCAATAATTGATAACTCTTTTGAGACACCATTTTCGTGATGAGCTAGGACTAAAGCATTTATATAAGTCATAGTTACGCAAATCTCGCATGAGTTTAAATAACATATTCTCGCGACTTAACGTCAAAAGCCGTATGCAGTAACCACCCAAATGTTGTCTTATCCTGCACACAATTAGATCACAAGATCCCTATGATCCTTTGAATTATACCGCCGGCTTATGTGACCCGGACAGTGAAGTTGATAACTCAACTCTGTAAGAGCCGGCACATATGATATTTGTGACAACTCAAATACTTGCGATTGTATAAAAACAGATAAATTTTTTGAGGCTTCTGATTCGAATACGATCAGTAAACCGTTCCAAAGGGGTTAAGCTAAGATTCAAATACGATCATATAGCCCCCAGTGGCTTTGGCGATGCCGATCAAGAGGGTATCGACAGCTATGTTCTCTTTGATTTGAATACGACCTATGTTTGAACAGGAAGCCCCAAATGACCTTAAGAGTTGTTTAGCGACGCTGATTCGAATACGATCCACGTCGATTCCCAAAGGGGTTAAGCTATGATTCGGATACGATCAAGAAGCCCCCAAGTGGGTTCGGCAGTTTGCCAATCAAAAGGGTATCGACAGCTATGTTCTCTTTGGTTTGAATACGACCTATGTTTGAACAGGAAGCCCCCAAGTGACCATATAAGTTTTGGCGTTGCGCCGATCAAGAGGGTACTAATAGCTATGCCTGATGAGCAGGAAGCCCCCAAATGATCATAATAAGATAAGCCGTAAGGCAGGATACCTATGTTTGAACCGCGCATCATGGCAGCAAGTTCTTTTTGGCACCCTTTAATCTTTTTGAGAACTCGAACTTGCAAGAGATTAATTCATTTTGAACCGGAAGTTTAAATCGGATTGAAGGCTTCAAAAACCTTGTGAGAGATAAATTTACCTTGAGCCGAGCTTCAAAGCCTTGCAGTAAATAAATTTCCCTTGAACCGGTTTTTAAACCAGATATTGAGAGTGTCAGTGCTTTGTGGGAGAGAGATGTATCTTGAACCGGATTTTAAACCGGAGTCCAACTTTTTAAGCCGGAAATTTTCTGACGGCCTTTAAATTTTTCACCAATTATAGCGGTAGCCTCTGGAACCGCGTTACCTTCCCTCCAATGACCCGGATTTCTTGAATCCATTGAAACCGACTAATTTTGCCGAGCCATACCATTGTAGCCCCCAAGTCTCAAGATGACTCGAAAAGTTGGCTTGAGATTCTCCATATTTGACCATAGCAGAAGGTATATATCATTGGCGTTGATAACGCGATGTGAATCCACAGAAGGTTGAGGTGACCGCGGAGGGTTATAAATAATCCCGTATGAGCTGTGTCAGCAACTCGGCCAATGGCTCCTTCCAACTGGTTGTTTGATGTTAACCAAACGGCAGTGGCGGCGACTTGTGCGCCTGCTCATTGAACCATCCAGTGCAGACGGCGGCTGATAATATATGATAATTTGCCTCCAATTTGTTGGAAGAGAAACCGGGCTTCCCAAGTAGTGACTTGCTCATACTCAATGAACAGCTCACGCAGACAGGCACGGTCTGGTGTATTGATGTAGACCAGGCCGCGAAAAACGGACGATAAGGACGACCGTAACATTAGAGGCGGCATAGACAGATGAACAGGCTGTGGCGTTGTAAGCCGGTGCGGACGGGCAAGTTCTCCTCCTTGTTGTAAGCCGGCGTGGTCGCGAGAGACGACCACAGCGTTGTAAGCCGGTGCTGGAGTCCGTTGAGTAACGACAACCACCTGTGCCAAAATATGTTGGCGTGCCTCCATCTCCGCGGTATAATATCATTTTTTGTCATAAATAATTATCCTGCATAAACAATATTGCAGACCAAGGCAAAGATAAACTTGTCCTTTGACAAAAACAACATGTGCTAATAAAATAAACTTAGATGGATATCACCTATTTTTCCGGGGCGATAGATAATCGTCATAACATGCCGATCGAGGTGGCTCAACATGGACCACCCGGGTCATCATTTTTTAACCCGAGCAATTAGCATTTCTTTTCTCTGTGAATATGATTGCTCTGTGAGTATGATCCCGTATGAGCCATGTCAGAAACCGGGGTCAAACTCCCTTTCTTTTCTTTACTTCCTTTTTGGCATAGCAAGTATGTTCTCTGTATCCACTGAAAATCAACGAGCAACACCCGGCAACGGGGCGCGGGGCGCGCGAGAGGACCGGGTCAAGGTGCCCTAGAACCTAACCGGCGAGAAAATGACTCGCTAGGACGGCGGCTCGATGGAGTCCAGCTTACTGTGTGGTTGCGGGGTGGCGTGAGGCCGTAGGGGCAGCAGCCCGGGTCGACGCGTGGTGGCGTCGCGGGTTTCTCGGCCGTCTCAAGGCCAAGGCCAAGGCGAGGACGCACCAGCGACTCAGCGGCTCAGGGCATTTCCAGCCGCGCCCCCAAGAAGGCCTCCCCAGGCGATTTTTTCGCGCCGGCGCCGAAAAAACGTCCCAGTCGCGCCCCCAGGACGCCGAAAATCGCCGGTTCGGGCCTTTTTTCCGCCCGGCGGTCACAGGCCAAACCCGCGCGCTTAGGGAGCTGCTAGGGCTCGGCGCTAGCTAAAAGCGCGCTGCCCACGCCGACGGGAAAAGTCAAGATTTTCTTCCCAACTCGCCAGCACCCCGCCCTCGGCCCCCACTAGCCGTATCCCGGCGACGGTCGACGGCCTACTCCGCCTAGATAGCCATTCCCTGCCTGAAAACAGCAGCGCTTCACCGCGGCAACCCCTCCCCGCAACACTAGGCGGTGCCGGCCGCCGTTTCCGGCCGCGGAGGCATGGTTTAACGGCGGGTACACGCCCACGAGCGCAAGGTGTTCGGCGTTTTATCGACTTCGGCGATGGACTCCGGCGAGGAGGAAGAGCTCGCTGCGCGCTGGAGGAGGAAGCCGCGCCGACGCCCAGAAGAAGAGCATCCGATGGTGCTCGCCGCCCTCGCCACCTGCCGGGCGAGCACGAAAAGCCGCTACGAGGTGGCTCGGCGGCGGGCGGTGAAAGCAAAGAACCGCATCGCTCGCAAGGCTATGTGATGCTCTACTCCGACTACTTCGCCGATGCTCCACTTCATGGCGAGAGAACATTTCGGCGCCATATCGGATGAGCCGAAAGCTCTTCCTCAGATTGTGAATTCCATCCGGAGTTCGACAACTACTTCAAGTGCAAGATGGATTGCACCGGGCGCTCTTGGATTCACCTCCATCCGAAGTGCACGACAACGATGAGGATGCTTGCATATGGAGCTCCCAAAGGATTCACTCGACGACTATGGGCGCATGGCCGAGTCCACCAGCATAGAGTGTTTCTACAAGTTCTGCCGGACGGTGGTGGCAGTGTTTGGGCCACAATACTTGAGAGCACCCAATGCGGAAGACACCGCCGGATCCTAGCCTGTAATGCAGCAAGAGGATTTCTGGGATGCTTGGAAGCATCGACGCATGCATTGAAATGGAAGAACTGCCCATTTGGTTGGCGGGGATGTACAAAGGCGCCAAAGGCGGTTGCAGTGTGGTGCTTGAGGCGGTAGCCACACAGACCTCCGGATTTGGCACTCCTTCTTTGGTATGCCAGAACTCACAATGACATCAACGTGTTGCAAGGTTTCCTGTTTTTGCCAAGCTCGTTGAGGGCCATTCTCCTCCGTGAACTTCGAGATCAATGGGCACCAATACAACAAGGGGTACTATCTAGCCGACGGCATCTATCCGCGATGGTCGACATTTGTGAAGACGATCTCAAACCTCGTGCCGTGGAGGCAAGAAGGCCTGGTTTGCGAAGGTTCAGGAGGCTTGCGGGAAGGATGTCGAGCGGCATTTGGTGTGCTCCAATCTCGATTCGCTGTTGTTCGCACCCCGCTCAGACCTGGTCGAAAGATCAAATGTGGGAGATCATGACTTGCTGTGTCATCTTGCACAACATGATCATCGAGAGCGAGCAAGAAGACCCAAAGGTTTGACATCGAACCATACTACTGTGCAGGGTCCTCTAGCGAAGTTGATCACCAGCTACCGCAACTTGGACTGCCTATCTCAAGATATCGCCAAGAGATCCGAGACCCACAGGTGCATCATCAACTGCAGAAAGATCTGATTGAGCACCTATGGAGGCTCAAGGGGGACGCCGCGTGATGAAATACGAGTTTTTATTTGTTGAACTATATAATTTGTTAAACTATTTATTGTTGTACTATTTTGTTGAAGTATTTGATTTTTCTGTGATGAAATATGTGATAAGGAGTAATTATGTTGATAAATGAATGCCGAGAAAGGGCGAAACCACGCCGAATATGGGCCTATTCTCGCCCATATGGGCCGTTTATTCGCCGAAATTGGGCTGCCAAGTGGGCCAATTTCGCGCTGGGCGAGCTGGGGCGGCGATCGGGCTAAAACCGCCTCAGCGAAAGTGTCTCGGCTCGCTCGCCTCAGGGACGATTTTGTGCGCCCTGGGGCCAACGGCTGGAGATTCCCTCAGGGCCAACCCTGGCAGAGGCGGCACGGCCGAGCAAAACCGATCCAGGACGGCTGCATGTGGAGCGGCGGCTCGCGGGAGAAACGGTTCGCAGCTCACAAGTCAGGAGTCCATGCATGTACAGTGGTTATATTCCCTCTATGCATGTACAGTACTTATGCTTCCTTGGAATTTTGCTGGCAAGGAGTAGTAGTTGAGGGCTCTTCACGTAGAGATTCATGGGAATCGATCACTCAACCCAACACATTATATATGCAGCTCATAATTCTTTCTGTGCGTCATTGTCTATAACTGGTTCACCAAGAACTATGCCACGGGTGACGAGCCAGCGGCGACTCTGCAACAAGGGCGGCTCTCAACAGAAGACGGAGGCAACGACGGCAGCTCGACGAGTTGGCTCAACGCGCGTCCGCGACGGCGGGGCCGTAGAGGCAACTCGGAGCAGACATAAGGCAGCTTGAAAACAAGGGCACGCGGGCCACCCGGCGGTGAGTACACGGAGGCGGCGGCTCGCAGCGATGAGCAGCGGACAACGGTGCGGTGGCTTGAGGTTCGTACTGCCGCTGCGGAAGGGCGCCGGCGGCTCGGAGTTGGCCACTTGCAGGTGGAGGCGGACGCAGTTTTAAGAGTCTGTGAAAGCGCGGGCGGCTCAAAGCGAGGCCAGCGTTGGGACGAGCCAGCAGCGGCCTTCGGACGACGGCGGCTGATGGAGCGAGGCGGACGACGACCGCGGGCGGGTACGGCCAGCGCAAGGTTGAAAACGGCTTGGAGTCGTCGTGCGCCCATGATCAAATCCTCTTCTGTTGGTTTGACTTTCCTCTCGTGCATTGTTGTAGTACTATCTCCTCGTGCTGATGGATCAATGGATGTATCACTTTCCCCTTCACATCTGGAACACTAGTCTTCCAAATTAGTAATTCCTTAAAAAACCGTGTAGGAATTCCTCATGAGGTATTACCAAAGTTTTAAATAGCGCTAAGCATCTTAGCGGCGGACCTCTTCCAAATGCTATAGCGTGCTATAGCGGAGCTATGGCGCGCTATTTAAAATGTTTGTTCATTTGTTTGAACAAAAGTCTTTTAACGCAAGACCTTTTGTAAACGCTATAGCGTGCTATAGCGGAGCTATAGCGGGCTATTTAAATAGTGCAAAGCACTCATGGGTACTTGCAGGTTGCAGCTGCTACCTATTGCCGAACGCGGTCGGCGACTTCTGACTTTTTTTTTAATCAATCGTTGCATCTGATTTTTCCCTTCTGTATTATCCTTGCCGCAGTTTGAGACGGCCTCGCCGGGCGCAGTGGCGACTGAGGCAGCTTGGGCAGACCGGCCCAGTAGCAGGGGGAGATCGCAGCAGAGGGCGGCTGGATTTTAAACAGCGTCGAGGCAGCCGGCGGCTCAGAACACAGCCGAAGACGGACATTCACGGTGGTGTTGCAAGCCGGCGCGAACAGCCGAGGGCCGCAAGAGCGAAGCAGTTTGTCTGGCTGTAGCAGAGGAACTGAGGGCCGGTCCGGCAATTCAGGCCAGAGCTGATTCAGAGGCGATTCGCAGAGGTGGAGGCAGGCTGACCTTGGCGATTCGGCGACGGCGGCTGAAGCCAACAGCAGGAACGGACGACCGGTGGAGCAACTGCGGTTCGATGGCGGAATCCTCTTCCGAATCGTGGGCTATCTCCTTTTTCTTCTTTCCTTTTTTTTTTGGCCTTTGTTCCTGGCGCCTTGCACAAAGATCGATCTGGCTCAGATTCCTTAATTGCACAGGGAACAACGTCCGGCGACTCAGGCTAGATGCCCGTCTGATTTGATATATGGAAATTGATCTCCTCTCGGATCCGACTTGCAAAGGCGGCGGCTCGCGACGCAGTCCTAAACCTTTTGCTTAACCTTTAAACCTCACCGATCATAAATCCGATCCGACAAACTTGGACTGATGCAGATGCAGATCCTTTCAAACCGATTCTTCTTCATCCGGAAAATTGCGAACTTCTCCATCCCTGGGAGAGATCCCTTCAAGAACTCAACACCACCGTGCGCGAGCCCCACGGTGGGCGCCAACTGTCGTGGAATAGTTACGTCAGATGTTCTCGGTGTCAGGACTTAGTCGCGAGGCCAACGCATTTATGTGGTAATTTGAGAGGGGTTGGACGGAATCGAGAGACGCTAGGCGGATCATCACACAAGACGAGGATTTAGACAGCTTCGGGCCCCGGGAAACATCATCCGGAATAGCCCTACATGTTGTTTGAGGCTAGGTCTCATTATGCTCATCGAGAGTCGCCGCATAAGCCGGCTCCCCCTTTCTGTCTAGCCCTAGATATTGTTTCTTGTTACTTGTCCCTCTTTGGGGTGCCCTGCCCCTCCTTATATAAGTTAGAGGGGGGGTTACATGTGGAGTCCAAATAGGATTAGGACTAGCCTATCTTCTACTACAAGCCGGATACAAGTCCGGGTCTTGATTCCTTGTAAGGAAGATATTCCTCACGCCTTTCCTCTTAAGCCGGCCTACCATAACGTAAGACGGCCTTCTGGGCCTTGAGCCTCCTGGGCCCCTGGGTCTTGTCACTCCTCTGATCCGCTTGCCGGGTCACCCATAAGTCGCCAGGATCGGGCGGGTCACTTAGTGTGTCGTCCAGCCAGGGCGGGTCATTAGTGAGTCGCCAAGTCCGGCCGGGTTATACTTCCAGCCGGGTTACACCGCGGGGTATATCCCCGACACTATCGGTAAGACCGATTTGTTTAGGGTTTGTGGCAGTGGCTAAGACATATGAAATCGGTGGCGCCGGATAGGAAGAATCGGTGTGACCGATTTTGGCTTTAGGTTTAGGTCATTTGTGGAAGTGGGAAAGTAGTTGAGGGTTTTGGAGCATATCACTAAGCACATGAAGCAAGAGGCTCATTAAGCAACACCTCATCCCTCCTTGATAGTATTGGCTTTTCCTATAGACTCAATGTGATCTTGGATAACTAAAATAAAAAATGAAGAGTCTTGAGCTTTTGAGCTTGAGCCAATCCTTTGTCCTTAGCATCTTGAAGGGGTTCCCACATCCTTTAGTCCATGTCACTCCATTGTTGAACTTATCTGAAACATACTAGATAAAAGTGTTAGTCCAACAAGAGATATGTTGACATTAATTACCAAAACCACCTAGGGAGCACTTGTGCTTTCAATCTCCCCCTTTTTGGTAATTGATGACAACATACATCAAAGCTTTAGATAAAGATATAAAGTGTAGCAAGTAAAGCTTTGGAAAGACATGTAACAAACATAGGCTCCCCCTACATGTATGCAATCATGTGAATATGGAATATAGAAGCATGTGAGAGCATAACATGATGGAGGAGGCAATGTGTTACATGTATCTTGGCCATATGCATCAGAGCAAAGAATATTAAAGAAAATACCTTCATGCTCATGAGTCCTTCTTGCAAACAGTATGTACAGCAGCAAGAATTCCTCATACACATGATTGTGATGCATATACTTACCTTGTAGTCTTGAGTTGGCTTGGGATGGGATGAACCTGCGTAAACAAGGTTAGATAACCCAGATGCATCTACTAGCCAGAGAAAACAGAAGAAACCACAAGAATACCAAGACTGGGATGACATGTAGAAACTGAGTACTAAGTACCACATTGGATTAGACATGTCCCCAAGAGTAAAGATATGCAATGAATTTAAATGATTTCTTTCCCTTAGATGTCTTGCTCCCCCTGAATCTATCATGGGATACTGGGAGAAGATAGGGAATAGAGAATCAGAGCTGAAAGATCAGAGCTAAAAGATATGAATGATGACCAGAGCTAATGTATGCTAATGCAAATAAGCACAACAGATCATATGAACATGTCTCTCCCCTCAAGAAGACATGTGAGCATCTCTCCTCTTGAACACCAAGCATCTGGGATCCTTGAGAAATACTCTCTACTTAAGTATTCTCTCCCCCTGGAGATCTCTCTCTCCCCTTGAGGTTATCTCTCCCCCTTAAGGATCTTTCTCCAAATGATAAGCTTTGATGTTCTCTCTCTCCCCCTTTGACATCAATTTCCAAGAAGGGTCTTCTGGAATCTGTCTAATGGGTTTGGTCCTTGAGACACAGCACAAAGTAATGATAAAAATGTGATGCTTGTAGAGGACAAGATTCATTGAGTGGAGCTGGATCAAAAAAACATAGAATATGTGGCAAACTGTTTTCCCAATGTGAAGTCGGTGGCACCGAGTGGTATGCTTCGGTTGTACCGAAAGGATTCGGTTGGACCGAAAATAACAAATCGGTGAAACCGAGTTCATCTCAGAGAAAACACTTGTCACCTCAACTCACTTAGACTAGTAAGTTCTCACAAAGATTTGCAAGGAATTTACTGAAAGATGTGCAATGAATGTGATGCAGAAAATGCAGAGCAAATAGAAAGAAATCTAGATGAAGTTTTTTTTATGCATGAGACAAGTGCAAAAACACAGAAAAGAGCACAAGAGAACTTCATCTAGAGGTGGTCGGCGACAAAGTCACCTATGTTAGAGTATATGGACTTAGCAGTCAAGTGAGATCACTTGATCATAGGTCATACTCATCGTTTAAGCTCAAAATGGGGTTGCCATTTTTCGTTTAAGCATCTTGATGTATTCACATCTTGTCGAGTTGCTTTAGCTCATTACTTGGAGTAAAGCTTCTCTAAGATGGAATGACATACCTTGGTTGGTGGTGTTGTCCATGTAGTTGAACTTGTGTGGGTTGCTCAAGGTTGATGTAGCTCATCAAGAATTTGGAGCACCACTTGGAATTTGAGTCCATCTACCTACATGGGTTAGTTCTTGCAAGGAAGAGCACTTGTGTATCCAAAATGACAATCATGAAGCTCAACATAGAATTTGTCAAAGGATATGTTTGAATGGTTCTGTGCTTCCTTGTCTTCAACCACCATAGTGTAGAGATTTGGTGATGTAGAGATTGCTCAAGATGTGAGTAGATTACAATCTCATGGAGTTTGATTCCACCAAGTACCTACATGGGTTAGATAACATGCAAGATACAAATATATCCAAGACATAAGATTTTCATCATAAGAGAAATATCAAGGGTTAGTCATAAGCTCATGTCTTGCATGTATCCAATGGAGTTTCTACTCCAAGTTTGAAGCATCGATGATGTTCAATTCTCCTCTTAACCTGCAAAACACTTTCTCATCAAGAGGTTTAGTGAATATATCCGCTAATTGCTTTTCGGTGCAAACATGCTTAAGATCAATGTCACCCTTAGCAACATGATCTTGAATGAAATGATGACGAACTTCAATATGCTTAGTTCGAGAATGTTGCACAGGATTATGACCAATTTTGATAGCACTCTCATTGTCACAAAGCAATGGAACATGTCTCACATATATCCCATAATCTTTAAGAGTTTGGGTCATCCAAAGTAATTGAGCACAACATGAACCTGCGGCAATATATTCAACTTCGGCGGTGGATAAGGATACCGAGTTTTGTTTCTTGGAGGCCAAGACACAAGAGATCTACCAAGAAATTGACAAGTACCCGAAGTGGACTTCCTATCAACCTTGTCTCCGGCATAGTCCGAGTCGGAATAGCCAACAAGATTGAAAGAGGCCCTCTTAGGATACCAAATGCCAAAGTTTGGTGTATGGATTATGTATCTCACTATCCTTTTCACGGCCTTAAGATGACATTCCTTAGGAGCAGCTTGATATCGTGCACACATGCACACACTTAGCATGATATCGGGACGTGAAGCACATAGATATAATAATGAACCAATCATAGAGCGATAAACCTTTTGATCAACCGGTTCACTATCTTTGGTCAAATCAAGATGTACACTAGTAGGCATGGGTGTAGACATACCTTTGCATTCTTGCATATTGAACTTCTTGAATAAGTCCTTGGTGTACTTCGTTTGAGAAACAAAGGTACCTTCCTTAGTTTGCTTGATTTGCAACCCAAGAAAGAATTTGAGTTCACTCATCATAGACATCTCAAACTTCTCCGACATTAGCTTCCCAAACTTTTCACTAAAATGAGGGTTAGTCGAACCAAATATAATATCATCAACATAGATTTGGCAGACAAATAGTTCTCCATTAACCCTTTTAGTAAAAAGAGTAGAATCAATTTTCCCAATTTCAAAGCCTTTTTCAATAAGGAACTTGGTCAAGCATTTATACCAAGCTCTAGGAGCTTGTTTAAGACCATAAAGAGCTTTGTGAAGTTTGTAAACATGATTGGGTTTCTTAGGATTGACAAAGCCGGGAGGTTGCTTAACATAAACTTCCTCCTCTATTTCACCATTTTGAAAAGCACTTTTAATGTCCATTTGGTACAAGGTGATATCATGATGATTAGCATAGGCAAGTAAGATGCGAATGGACTCAAGTCTAGCAACGGGGGCGTAAGTCTCACCATAGTCCATACCTTCGACTTGTGTGTAGCCTTGGGCGACGAGACATGCTTTGTTGCGAACTACTTGTCCATCTTCATCTTGCTTGTTGCGAAACACCCATTTGGTACCGATGACGTTGTGGTTGTTGTCGGGCTTCTCAACCAATGTCCAAACTTGGTTCCTCTCAAAGTTGTGTAGCTCTTCATGCATAGCATTTATCCAATCCGGATCTTCCAATGCTTCTTCAACCTTCATAGGTTCAATGCTAGAGATGAAAGAATAGTTTTCACAAAAGTTAGCTAAACAAGTTTTAGAGCGAGTGATTCTCCCGGTCTGAATGTCATTGTAGATTTGCTCGACGGGATGATCTTTAGCAATTCTTGGTTGAACTCGTGAAAGCTTTTGCTTGGGTCTTCGTTGAATATCTTCTTCATCTTGTTCTTCTTCTTGGCCTTCTTCATTGTTGGCATTGTCGTTCTCTTGTCGTGGTGGAGAAGGAGGTTGTTGACGTTCATCTAGATGCACTTCCTCGTTTTCCTCATCTTGGTGTGTCCCACTTGTGGATGCTTCCGTATCAACTCTTGGTTCACCTTGTCGTGAAGTAGAAGCTTCCACTTGGACGGACGAAGTACTCTCCTTCACCTCCGTTGGACGAACCTTGCCAATAGCCAAGTCTTGAATTGCTTCCGAAGGATCTTTGTCTCCTACATCAATTGGCAATTGCTCTACTTGCGAGCCGTTAGATTCATCAAACTTCACATCTATCGTCTCTTCAACATTTCGGGTGAAATTGTTGTAGACACGGTAAGTGTGAGAGTTTGAGCCATAACCTAGTAGGAAACCTTCATGAGATTTAGGAGCAAATTTAGAGCGACGATGCTTATCAAGAATGCAGCACTTTGAGCCGAATACTCGAAAGTATCCAACTTGGGGTTTGTTACCAGTGAGGAGCTCATATGATGTCTTGCCGAGTAGCTTGTGAAGATACAAGCGATTTGTCCCATGACAAGCTGTCTCAACCGCTTCTGCCCAAAAGTGCTTCGGCGTCTTGTACTCATCAAGCATCGTTCTCACCATTTCGATGAGCGTCCGGTTCTTCCTCTCAACAACTCTGTTTTGTTGAGGTGTGTACGTAGCAGAGAACTCGTGTGAAATCCCTTCTTCGTCAAGAAAGGTGTCCACATTTGCGTTCTTGAACTCCGTTCCATTATCGCTGCGAACCTTCTTGATCTTCGCTTCAAATTGATTTTGGGCCTTCCTAGCGAAGTTTTTGAAGATCTTTTGGACCTGCGATTTATCATCAATAAAGAACACCCACATAAATCTTGAAAAATCATCAACTATAACTAGACCAAAAGAATTTCCACCGAGACTCTTGTAAGAGTTGGGACCAAAGAGATCCATGTGAAGTAGCTCCAGTGGCCTCCTTGTGGTCATGATGTTCTTCACGGGATGCCTTCCTCCAACCTGTTTAGCTGCCTGACAAGCGCTGCAAAGTCTATCCTTATCAAATATGACATCGTTAACTCCAAGGATATGATTTCCTTTAATTAGCTTGTCAAGGTTTCGCATACCAACATGACCTAGTTGTCTATACCATAACCAACCTTTTGAGGATTTAGCAATGAAGCAGGTTTTAGGTTGAGCTTTTTTAATGAAATCAACAATGTATAGATCACCTCTACGCACACCGATAAAGACCATTTTATGATTGTCTCGACGAAACACTTGGCAATCTACTTCAGTAAATAGAACATTGAAACCGAAATCAGCAAGTCTAGATACTGAAAGTAAGTTGTATCCAAGAGATTCAATGAGCATGACATTTTGTATGGAGCTATCATGTGATATGGCCACCTTACCGAGGCCAACCGCCTTACCCTTTGAGTTGTCACCGAAAGTGACATACTTTCGAGGACTATCATTATCAGCAAGCTCACGAAACATGTCTTTATCTCCGGTCATGTGATCGGTACACCCACTATCAAGAACCCATTCCTTTCCTCCTGACATATATCCCCGAAGATTTGCCATAAGACCAAAGTGTCTCATTGCATCATCAAGATCGAAGTCACTATCATCATCCTCATCATAGTATCCATGTTCAACATCGTCATGTGGTGGATCAAGTCCTAGAGAGGGTAATTCATTAGAATGAGTTTGAGAATGATCTTGCTTATGAATTTTTATAGCTTCGGAAATAATATCACTAATAATACCAACATTTCCTTTGGCACGCATAAGGTTTGTAAGCTCAAATAGACGATCACCAAACATAGGATCACTAGTATTCATCTTACTCAAAGCAATAGACTTATGAAGAATTTCATCAAGATTTTTCAAGGAATAATCTGGAAATCGTTCCTCAAGAAATTTTCATATAGTGTAGGCGCACTTAAAAGTAGGCAACCATCCAATCAAGTTTCTAGGCAATCCTCTAATGATAAGTTCAGCAGTTCTAAGATTCCTAATCATGTCAATTGACTCATCATAGGTAGGATGCATAGGATCAACATAAGGTGAACAAGGGCTAGCAATGTACTTGTTCAAATGATATTGATTGAAAATAACAAGCATCTCATTTTTCCACCCATGAAAATACTCTCCATCAAGAATAGGCACTATGTCTAAGACTTCCGATAGTAGACTCATCCATCTTCCTCCAATGGTGATTAAACCAAAGCAATGGAGACCAATGCTCTGATACCACTTGTAGGACCTTGAGAAGAGGTGTCTAGAGGGGGGTGATTAGACACTAAGTACCAAAGTTGCAGTTTTTAAGTTTCCTTAAGTTAAAGTGGAGATTAGGCACAAGTTTAACATTCACAATACATATCAAGCAAGCATGCAAAGAGTTTATGGGCAGCGGAAAGTAACGCATGCAACTTGCAAGAAAGTAAAGGGAAGGGTTTGGAGGATTCAAACGAAATTGGAGACACGGATGTTTTTGGCGTGGTTCCGATAGGTGGTGCTATCGTACATCCACGTTGATGGAGATTTCAACCCACGAAGGGTAACGGTTACACGAGTCCACGGAGGGCTCCACCCACGACGGGTCCACGAAGAAGCAACCTTGTCTATCCCACCATGGCCGTCGCCCACGAAGGACTTGCCTCACTAGTTGTAGATCTTCAGAAGTAGGCGATCTCCTTGCCCTTACAAACTCCTTGGTTCAACTCCACAATCTTGTCGGAGGCTCCCAAGTGACACCTAGCCAATCTAGGACACACCACTCTCCAAGAAGTAACAAATGGTGCATTGATGATGAACTCCTTGCTCTTGTGCTTCAAATGATAGTCTCCCCAACACTCAACTCTCTCTCATAGGTTTTGGATTTGGTGGAAAGAAGATTTGAGTGGAAAGCAACTTGGGGAAGGCTAGAGATCAAGATTCATATGGTAGGAATGGAATATCTTGGCCTCAACACATGAGTAGGTAGTTCTCTCTCGAAAATGTATCTTTGGAAGTGTAGGTTCAGTCTGATGGCTCTCTCCATGAATGAAGAGGAGGTGGAGGGGTATATATAGCCTCCACACAAAATCTAACCGTTACACACAATCTACCAAACTCGGTGGGACCGAATCGTTAAACTCGGTCAGACCGATTTAGCAAATAATGTGACCGTTAGGTTTTTCGGTGGGACCGAAATGCAACTCGGTGAGACCGATTCGGTTAGGGTTAGGGCATAACGTAATCTCGGTAAGACCGGTTACACAAATTCGGTGAGACCGATTTTGGTAATAAGCTTTCCAGAGAGTTGGTCAGGTAAACTCGGTTGGACCGATTACACAAACTCGGAGGGAACGATTTTGGTAATAAGTTAACCAGAGAGTTTGCGTTGTAATCTCGGTAGTACCGATTGCTCAAACTCGGTGAGGCCGATGTTGATAATGGACATACACAGAGATATTACAATCCCATCTCGGTGAGACCAAGATCCCCATCGGTAAGACCGATTTGCTTAGGGTTTGTGGCAGTGGCTAGGACATATGAAATCGGTGGCGCCGGATAGGAAGACTCGGTGAGACCGATTTTGGCTTTAGGTTTAGGTCATTTGTGGAAGTGTGAAAGTAGTTGAGGGTTTTGGAGCATATCACTAAGCACATGAAGCAAGAGGCTCATTAAGCAACACCTCATCCCTCCTTGATAGTATTGGCTTTTCCTATAGACTCAATGTGATCTTGGATCACTAAAATATAAAATGTAGAGTCTTGAGCTTTTGAGCTTGAGCCAATCCTTTGTCCTTAGCATCCTGAAGGGGTTCCCACATCCTTTAGTCCATGCCACTCCATTGTTGAACTTATTTGAAATATATTATATAAAAGTGTTAGTCCAACAAGAGATATGTTGACATTAATTACCAAAACCACCTAGGGAGCACTTGTGCTTTCAGTAGGAGACCAGGTCAGTCAAGGGCGAGGCCGTCAACGTGAGACCTAGAGCCGCGGTGCCGCGGATGTACTGAAGAATCCGCTTCACCAGGTTCCAGTGAGTGTCGCGAGGGGCGTGCATGTGGAGACACACCTGCTAGACGGCGTACTACAGGTCAGGCCGAGTGAGTGTCAAGTACTGGAGAGCACTGACGATGGAGCGGTAGAATGCTACATCTGGCACGGGTGAGCCGTCGAGCATAGAGACTTTGGCCTTTGTGTCGATAGGCATGGGGACAGGCTTGTAGTTAAGCTTGCCTGCCCGCTCGAGAAGGTCCTGTGCATACTGCTGCTGATGAAGAAAGAACCATCGGCGCGTCGTACCATTTCAATGCCGAGGAAGTAGTGCAACGGGCCGAGGTCCTTAAAGGCAAACTCAGCACTGAGGCAAGCAGTATGCTGGCGAAGGAGCTCGGGAGAGGAAGCCTTCAAGATGATGTTGTCGACGTAGAGGAGTAGGTAAGCGGTCGTCGGAGCCTGGTGGAAGACAAACAGCGAGGCATCGGAGCGAGTAGCCCAGAACCTGAGCTGCTGCAGAAAGCCGGCGATCCGCTGGTACCAGACGCGAGGGGCCTGCTTCAACCCGTAAAAAGAGCGGGAGAGCAAGCACACATGGTTAGGTTGAGCCGCGTCAACGAAGCCGGTCGACTACTGACAGAAAACCTGCTCCGAGAGGTGGCCATGCAAGAACGCATTCGACACATCCATCTGATGCACCGGCCAGGAGCGAGAGACCGCGAGCTGAAGGACCGCGCGAATCATTCCCGGTTTGGCAACTGGGGCGAATGTGTCGGTGAAGTCGACTCCAGCATGTTGCCGAAACCCGTGGACCACCCATCGAGCCTTATAGCGCTCGAGAGACCCGTCAGGGCGAGTCTTATGCCGGAATACCCACTTGCCAGAGATGACGTTGGCATGGGGTGGCCGCGGGACAAGCTACCAGGTGCGGTTGCGCACCAGCGCGTCGAACTCCTCCTGCATCGTCGCGAACCAATGCGGATCGTGAAGTGCGGCTCGAGCGGACGACGGGAGAGGTGACGGCGCAGACATCGAGGCGGCGAGGAGGTACTCATTTGCAGAATAACGCGTGCTGGGCCGATGAATGCCGGCGCGAGCACGGGTGACCATGTGGGTGTCCGGGACGGCCGGCGGGACCGGCGGGATCGGCGGGGTCGCCGGGGCCGGTGATGAGGCAGGCGAAGAGGCCATTGAGGAGTCGGGGTCAGGCGCGGGAGATGCGCTCGCTAGCCGAGCTACGGACTCAACGAGAGTCGGGGGCGCCGTGGCCGCCGGCGAGGATGCAGCCGGGCCGGTGGAAGCCGTCAAGGAGCCCGGATCAGGCGCATGGGATGCGCTCGCTGACCGGGCTGCGGACTCAACGGGAGTCCGAGGCACCGTGGCCGCCGGCGAGGAGGCCGGCGAGGAGGCCGGCGAGGGGTCCGGGTCCGACGCCGCGGACCCAGAGCGGGGCCCAGGCATGGTGGGTGCGCCGAAGCCAGGGGAGGCCCACGCGCTGCAGGGGCCCCGAAGCCGGAAGGGGGCCCGAGCGCAAGTGAGCGGCCTCCCCTGGAGGCATCAGGAGGCGCGGGTGACGATGGCGAGTTAGCCGGCGGCGGTACCTGGTGAAAAGGAAAAGACCTCTCATCAAAGTAAACGTGTCGTGAAGTGAAAATTCGGTGGGAAACCGGATCATGGAGATAAGGCATCGTGAATAGGTTTTTGAGCTCCGTGAAGGCCGAGATGCTTCAAAAGAACGAGATGGAGATAAGATATCCGTGTCGAAGATGCAAGCTGAAGAGCCTTATGGACCCAGATTCCAGACAGGTGCGGGACCACCTGCTCATGTATGGTTTCATGGATGGCTATCGGTGGCAAGGTGATGAAGATGATTATGAAGTCATCCATGGGGGTCGGGCAAGAAATAAGGAAGGGCAGCAAGACAATAGCGGTGAGGGCGGGCGAGAAGACGAAGAATCTCCACGACATGATCACGAAGTAGATGCAGGACACAGTCATCATGTAGAAGACGCCAGACATGATGATGAGGAAGATCAAGACGAAGGGCATGATCATGAAGATGAAGATGCCGGAGCAGACGACGATGGACCATCAATGGGCTGGGTGCAGGACCCTCGTATTCAAGAGCTGCTTCTCAAGCAGACGGGTTACGCAAGAGCTGCCGCCCGAGAGAAAGCCAAGCTGGATCAACTGGAGATAGATGCGGTTACTCCATTGTATGAAGGATGCAGGCCCGAGGATACCCACCTGAAAGTAACGCTCATGGCTCTGGAGATGAAGGTAAAACACAAAATGACCGACGCATGCTTCTGAAGGGGAACAAGTGCCCAACCAGTTTCGAGGAGGCAAAGAAAATCGTGTGTCCTCTGGATTTACCGCACATGAAATACCATGTGTGCATGAACGATTGCATCATTTATCGGGACGAGCACGCGAGTCTACCATATGTCCGGTGTGCGGCGTCACTCGATAAAAGAAGAGGAAGAAAGCTCCTCGAAAAATGGTGTCGTACTTTCCGATCACTCCTCGTCTGCAGTGGTATTTCGCGGACCCTAAGCTAGCAAAGCTCTTGTGTTGGCACGTGGATAGGGAGGAGAAGAAGCAAGAAGATGACGGAAATGATCCGGAGATAAATAAAAAAGACAAGATGCTGAGTCACCCTAAGGATGCGATCCAGTGGCAAGCATTGAACTTCGAACACCCAGAATTTGGGGACAATCCAACGAACATCATGTTGGGCGCGAGCACCGATGGAGTCAATCCGTTTGGCAGCCAGAGAAGAACACACAGCACCTGGCCTGTGTTTGTGTGGATGTACAACGTTCCCCCCTAGATGTGCATGAAGAGGAAGTACATTCACATGAGTATGCTAATTGAAGGGCCGAAACAACCAGGGAACGACATCAATCTGTATCTGGGGCTGATGAAGGAGGAGCTAGACACGTTGTGGAAAACGCCAGCCAATACGTGGGACGCTGCAGCGAAACAATATTTCCCTATGAGAGCTGCACTGCTCATGACGGTACACGACTATCTCGATTACGGATATGTCGCGGGGCAGGTGGTCCACGGATTTTGTGCATGTGTTAGGTGCATGGATGACACAACGTATCGCCAGCTGGATAGAGATCCCAGGTCTTTGAAAACCGTGTTCATGGGACATCAAAGGTGGCTTCGCAACGATGACGCATGGAGAAAACGCAAGGATCAGTTCGATGGTGAAACCGAACCCCGAAGACCCCCACGTACGAGGAGCGACGAGGAAATAGACGAGCTGTTGAAAAATTGGAAAGAGTGCCACCACCGGGAAAGAAGCGAAAGGTGCCAGAGCCGCTGCTGAAGGTATGGAAAACGAGGTTTGTTTTCTAGGACTTGCTGTACTGGAAGATCCTCGGTGTGCCTCACAGCCTTGATGTCATGCATATCACGAAGAACGTGTGCGAGAGTCTGCTTGGTACCCTGCTCAACATGCCAGAGAGAACCAAAGATGGGCCGAAAGCAAGGGCAGACTTGCAATCAATGGGCATCAGGGAGGAGCTTCACGCAAAACGCCCTAATGATGATGATGATGATGATGATGATGATGATGATGATGATGATGATGATGATGATGAGGCGAAGGACACGGAAAGTCGTCGCAAAGGCAAAAAGGCCAAGAAGATCAAATATGACTGCCCTCCCGCGTGCTTCACTCTTAAGTCAGAAGGAGATCGAGCAGTTTTTCACCTACCTCGTATGAGTAAAACTTCCTTACGGATACGCGGGGAAGATAAGCAGATACCTAGACTCAGTGAAGCAGAAGTTCAGCGGGATGAAGTCTCACGACTGTCATGTCCTGATGACGCAGATACTTCCAGTTGCAATCCATGGGATCATGGACGCGCACGTCCGTGAAATGCTATTCGGCCTATGCAACTTTTTCGACGTCATCTCTCGGAAGTTGGTTGGCGTGAAGCAACTCAGAAGGCTACAGGAAGAGATCGTGGTGATACTATGCGATCTTGACATGTACTTCCCGCCCGCATTCTTTGACGTTATGGTGCATCTGCTGGTCCATATCATGCGACGTTATGGTGCATCTGCTGGTCCATATCATGGAGGATATCATCCAACTCCTGCCGACATTCCTGCACAACATGATGCCGTTCGAAAGGATGAATGGTGTCATCAAAGGATACGTTCGCAACAGGGCACATCCAGATGGAAGCATAGCCAAGGGCTTTCTGACCGAAGAGTCCATCTCCTTCTGCACGAATTATCTAGGCATCGAGAACCCCGTTGGTCTAACCGTCAACAGGCACCTCGGCAGGATCGCTGGATGTGGTCACCGCGAGGGTCGTCGCGAAATGCATGTTGACTTCAAGGGTCGACTCGCCGACTTTGAAAGAGCAAACCTAGTCGCGCTACAACACATAGACGTGGTCGATCCTTGGGTGGTAGAGAACAAAACCTTTATTGAGAAAACGTACAATGACCGAGGCCAATAGAGGACGGACGGAGATATAATCAAAGAGCACAACTCATGTTTCACGCGTTGGTTCAAGGAGAAGCTTCTGTCGTACCCTTTACATGAGGATTCTTCCGCGGAAGAAAAACTCATATTCGCCTTGTCACAGGGCGCCGAGCACAACCTGATGATCTATGAGGCGTACGATATCAACGGCTACACATTCTACACCGAGGAAAAGGACATGAAGATCGATTATCAGAACTCCAGGGTAACGATGGAATCCTACACCGGTAACTACAAGGACAGATACTATGGAAGGATCGAGGAGATCTGGGAGCTGAGCTACGCTGGAGAGAAGGTCCCGATGTTCCGTGTTAGATGGGCCAAGAGCGTCCGAAAATAAGACTGGTATTTTCCCACCATGGTTATACCCGAAGCCAAATCCAAGACCGCGGGCGCAAACGTCACCGCGAAAAATGAGCCATGGGTACTGGCTTCCCAAGTGGACCAATGCTTCTCATTACCGACCCGTCAAAGCCCAGTCGTGTTGTCGTAAGGAGAGGCAAAAGGAACATCATCAGAATGGATGGAGTCGCCAATGAGCAAGACTTCGACAAGTACGGCGACCCGAAGATGGAAGATGACGACGACCATGAAGTGCCATACACCACAAGAAGAAGCAGGACCACCCTACCTAAAGGACGTCCGTTCAAGAGAAGAACTCAAGGGGTTCCGGGGCTAAATTATTCAACCGCGAGAAAGAAGGGCAAGAAGATTGTGAAAAGATAGCTAAGATCGAGTCACGACGTGTCGGCCGTGTGTGTCTCAGTGGCAAGCTCAATTATTACATGCAACTAAATTATTACATGTATCACTTGATTTCAACCATGTCATCTAATTCTAAATCTTTGCACAATGGTTTTATCACTCCATTTGCATTTTTCTTTTATTTTATCTCAAATCTTAAATTATTACATGCAACTAAAAATCCAAAAAAAAATTAGTAATGGCGCATCAGGAGAAGGTGTGCCATTGCTATCACGGTGTTTACGGTGCACCCCTAAATGGTGCGCCATTGATATACCAATTTTTATGGCGCACCCCTAAAAGGTGTTCCATTGCTAACCCTCCCCCACTAAAATAACCCCATCCACTCCCACTTGCTCCCCTCTCCCTCTGGCCTCTTTCCCTCCCTCGCCAGATCCACGTGCCCGATCGCCTCCGTCGCCGTTCGTCGCCCACCACCGCGGCGACTACCTTCCCCCGTGCTCCTCCGACTGGTCCAACCACTCCACCGGCATCCGCTGCTACCTCTACGTCAACGCGCGTGAGCCGAGGAGCCGCACAGCACCAGATCCACCTCGTCTTCTTCCTCGGGTCGCCGCCGTCTTCCTCAACTCCGGCCACCTCTGCTGCTACTAAGCTCTCGCAGGGCCTCCTCGCGCCTCCCCGGTGAGCTCCGCCTCCTCTCTCCTCTTCCTTCTCGACTTGCCGCGCCCGTAGCCATCGTGCTCGTCGGGGCCGAACTCGCCGCTGTAGACGTGCTCGTCACCGTCGATGTCAACTGAGCTCATAGGCGTGCTCAGCGCAGCCGTAGGACCCCAACGCACTAGCCCATGCGCATCGCCGTGCCCGCAAACGCCGGATCCGTCGAGCTCCTGTACGGGTCGCGACCGTTCACACTCTGGCCGCCCCTGGCCACGACCGGCCCTGTACCCCGCGCGCGTCACCCGTGACCCTGCCTCGCCCCTGGCCGCGGCCTGGCCGCGCCCGCCAGCGCCCTGCCGTGCGCGGCGGTCTGGTCGTATCCAGGTGCGCCCTGCCGTGCACGGCGCTCTGGTTGTATTAGGAGCGCCTGATGCACGGTATTGTGCTGCTGCTTGTGCTACCCTTCTGTTGTGCCATGGATGGGTGGTTGTGCTGAAGCTAGTGGCCGCTGTTCTCAGAAATTTGTCAATTTTTCAATTGAAGCATGTGTACACAGCGGGCATTTTACTAGGCAATTGATATTTGTGGAGATAGTGTGCATTGCTTTGTTATTTGTAGATAGTGTTTAATGGAATTTTTATCGTTTGATACACTAGTACAATGTACGTCTTGCACTAATACAGCAGTCCGGTGCATAGGTGAAGTACGGATGCAAAAACAGAAATGCATCTGTAGCTGGTTAATATCCCAAGTGTTCCCTAAATGAAAGTAGAGTGGCAAGTATCAGTACTGATGCGAATGTGATGTGCAGTGGTTAATATCCATACATGCTGTGATGAATTTACCCTGACCGGAATCGTGGTTGTTATTGCAGGCGAATTTGGGGCTGAGGGAAGAAGAGGAGGAGCAACTTCTCTCTGGTCTGGTGGTTGCAACTTCAGGACAAGGTAAGAAAGTGTATGATATGACTGCACCTACTGCAATCATTGGATCTGTTAGTGCTTATGCGTGGCTAAGTCATGCATGCTTGCGCTGTACTTGTGGTAGTGCTAGCTGCAGTTATTCCTACTAGCTGCCTGCTGGTGGTCAGCCCTTGCTTGGTTTATAGTTTGTTTGAACTGCTGGCAGAAGCCTGGATTGTAGTTCTATTAATTGATCTGGCGAAAGCTTGAACCTTTAAGCTACTGTTTTGTGCAGGGACAAATAGTTACCCCTTTCTCCTGAAATGTTGATTAATTTCTGTTTCGGGCACTCCTGGGTCAAGAAAATTAGCAAAGGTCATGCCCAATTTTCTTGACCTAGAAGGTGCCCGATTCTCAACCGAAACAAAAATTAATCAACATTTATAGACAATGTTATTTCTACATAGCAAATATTTCTGAGTGGCTTTTATAGTTTTCCCTTAAGTTGAAATGCAAACTATTTTTTCTTCCTGCAGCAAGAGCAATAGTGCACTTAGTAGGATAGAAAATATATAACCTGCAATAGTGCACTTAGTAGGATAGCAATAGTGCACTTGGAACAATCTTTTGGGTAAAGGGGTGTTTTAACCTGTAATGTGAAAATATATAGGATAGAAGAATAGATACTACCCTGATCTCATCCAATAACTCTAGTAGCCTTTTTTCCTATTTAGATCGAACATGGCCGACAACGATGAGGCCGACGGTTCGGGCAAGTCATTCTGGGAGCTGTCCCAGGAGATGGAGGAAGAACCTCACCGCTATGAGGACGCCACAGAAGACACCGATCCCGACTACACAACCCCTAGTGGCGTCGTGGATGACACCACTGATGGTGCCGCCGGGGATGCCACCACTGATGATGGCTGAAAACGCACAGATGGCAGCCAACAGAAGAGACAACGGAAGGACCGGCGCCCGAACGTGCGCGGCACCGTCAAGGAGGAATTTACTAAAGTGTCCTCCAGTGGGCATCTGAAAGGATCGAGAAGAGGCGTCTAGAAGGGGGTGAATAGACTAAGTAAGAAAAGTTGCAGTTTTTAATCTCTTTAAGTTGAAGTGGAGTTTTGGCACAAGTTTTAACATTCACAATACATATCAAGCAAGCATGACAAGAGTATATGAGCAGCGGAAAGTAAAGCATGCAAATTGCAAGAATGTAAACGGATGGGATTGGAGTGTGCAAACGCAATTTGGAGACACAGAGATTTTTCATCCGTGGTTCCGATAGGTGGTGCTATCATACATCCACGTTGATGAGACTTCAACCCACGAAGGGTAACGGTTGCACGAGTCCACGGAGGGATCCACCCACGAAGGGTCCACGAAGAAGCAACCTTGTCTATCCCACCATGGCCGTCGCCCACGAAGGACTTGCCTCACTCGGTTAGATCTTCACGAAGTAGCCGATCTCCTTGCCCTTACAAACTCCTTGGTTCAACTCCACAATCTTGACGGGGGCTCCCAAGTGACACCTAACCAATCTAGGAGACACCACTCTCCAAGAGGTAACAAATGGTGTGTTGATGATGAACTCCTTGCTCTTGTGCTTCAAATGATAGTCTCCCCAACACTCAACTCTCTCTCAAAGGATTGGATTTGGTGGAAAGATGATTTGAGTGGAAAGCAACTTGGGGAAGGCTAGAGATCGAGATTTATGTGGTTGGAATGGAATATCTTGACCTCAACACAAGTGTAGGCGGTTCTCTCTCAGAAAATGTATGTTGGAAGTGTAGGCATGTCCTGATGGCTCTCTCCACGAATGAAGAGTGGGTGGAGCAGTATATATAGCCTCGACACAGAATCTAACCGTTACACACAAATTACCAAACTCGTGGGACCAAATCGTGAAACTCGGTCAGACCGATTTAGTATGTGACCATTAGGCATTTCGGTGGGACCGACATGTCAACTCGGTGGGACCGATATCATTAGGGTTAGGGCATAACATAATCTCGGTGAGACCGATTACACAAACTCGGTGAGACCGATTTTGGTAATAGACAAACAGAGAGTTGGTCAGGCAAACTCGGTGGGACCGATTCGCTCATCTCGATTGGACCGAAATGTTACGAAAGGGAAACAGAGAGTTTGAATTGCAATCTCGGTGGGACCGACCACTCATCTCGGTTTGACCGAAACGTTATGAAGGTAAACAGAGATATTACAATCCCATCTCGGTGAGACCGAGATCCCTATCGGTGAGACCGAAAAGACTAGGGTTTCTGACAGTGGCTATGTCAACTGAACTCGGTGGCGCCGGATAGAAAGTTTCGGTGGGGCCGATTTTGACTTTTGGTTTGGGATATATGTGGATGTGAGAAAGTGGTTGAGGGCTTTGGAGCATATCATTAAGCACTTTGAGCAAGCAAGCCATTAAGCAACACCTCATCCCCTCTCAATAGTACTGGGTTTCCTATGGACTCAATGTGATCTTGGATCACTAAAAGTAAAATGTAGAGTCTTGTGCTTTGAGCTTGAGCCAATCCTTTGTCCTTAGCATCTTGAAGGGGTTCCACATCCTCTAGTCCATGCCACTCCATTGTTGAACTTATCTGAAACATACTAGGTAAGAGTATTAGTCCAACAAGAGATATGTTGACATTAATTACTAAAATCACCCAGGGAGCACTTGTGCTTTCAATCTCCCCTTTTTGGTAATTGATGACAACATACATTAAAGCTTTAGATAAAGATATAGAGAATAACAAGTAAAGCTTTGGAAAGACATGTAACATGCATAGGCTCCCCCTACATGTATGCAATCATGTAAATATGGAATATAGGAGCATGTGAATGCATAAGCATGACAGAGTAAGCAATGTGTTACATGTATCTTGGCTATATGCATCCGAGCAAATGATGTGAATATAGGAAATGTACCTTCATGCTCATGAGTCCTTCTTGCAAACAGTATGTACATCAGCAAGATACTGTCATACACATGACTGTGATGCATATACTTACCTTGTGGTCTTGAGTTGGCTTAGGAAGGAATGAACCTGCGTAAACAAGGTTAGATAACACAGATACACCTACTAGCTAGAGCAAACAAAAGAAACCACAAGAGTACCAAGACTAGGATGACATGCAGAGAGTGAGTACTGAGTACCCCATTGGATATAGACATGTCCCCAAAGGTAAAGATGTGCAATGAATTCAAGGATTTCCTTCCCTTAGATGTCTTGCTCCCCCTGAATCTAGCATGGGATACTGGAAGAAGATAGGGAACAGAAAATCAAGAAATAGAGCTAATGCAAACAATCAAATATGAACATGTCTTTCCCCTCTTAAAGACATGTGACTTCTCTCCTCTTGAACACCAAGCATCTGGGGTCTTTTGAAGTGATACTTCTGTCTCCTTGAAGAAGAACTCTCTCCCCCTGAGTATTCTCTCCCCCTATAGAAATGATTAAGCTTTGATGTGATCTCTCTCTCCCCCTTTGACATCAATTTCCAAGAAGGGTTCTTTTGGATTTTGTTACAAATGGGTTTGGTCCTTGAGTCACAGAACAAAGCAGCAAGTCGAATGTGATGCTGGTAGAGGACAAGAATCATTGAGTGGAGCTGGAACAAAAAGAATGCAGGAACAAGTGGCAAACTGTCTTTCCTGCGGTGAAATCGGTGGCACCGAGTTGTGCTTCGGTTGCACTGAAAGAATTTGGTTGGACCGAAAACAACAGACCGGTGTGACCAAGTTCATCACGGAGAAAATACTTGTCACCTAAGCTCACTAGTCAAGTACGATCTCACAAGGATTTGCAAGGAATTAACTAAAAGATTTGCAAAGAATTGGATGCAGGGAATGTAGAACAAAAAGAAACAGAAAAGAAATCTAGATGAAGTTTTTTTTTGAAAGGGGAAACAAATATGCATGAGACAAATGCAAGAGCACAGAAAAGAACACAAGAGAGCTTCATCTAGAATTGGTCGGCGACAATGTCACCTATGTTAGAGTATATTGACTTAGGAGTCAAGTGAGATCACTTGATCATAGGTCATACTCATCGTTTAAGCTCAAAAAGGGTTACCAGTTTTTGTTTAAGCATTTTGATGTATTCACATATTATTGAGTTGCTTTGACGCATGACTTGGAGAAAATCTTCTCTAAGATGGAATAACATACCTTGGGTGGTGGTGTTGATCGTGATCATGTAGTTGAACTTGTGTGGGTTGCTCAAGATTGATGTAGCTCATAAAGAGTTGGGAGCTCCACTTGGAATTTGAGTTCATCTACCTACATGGGTTAGTCTTGCAAGGAAGAGCACTGTGTATCCAAAATGACAATCATAAAACTTAATGTAGAATTTGTCAAAGGATATGTTTGAAGGGTTTCGTGCTTCCTTGTCTTCAACCACCATTGTGTACAGACTTGGTGATGTAGAAATTTGCTCAGGATGTGAGTGGGTTGCAATCTCATAGATTTAGATTCATCCAAGTACCTACAAGGGTTAGATAGCATGCAAGGGTGCAAATATATCCAAGACATATAAATAGCAACATGAAAGAAATATCAAGGATTAGTCAAAGGCTCATGCCTTGCATGTATCCAAATGGAGTTCCTACTCCAAGTTTGAAGCATCAATGATGTTCAGTTCACCTCTCAAACGGAAAAATACTTTCTCATCAAGCGGTTTGGTGAATATATCCGCTAATTGCTTATCGGTGCAAACATGCTTAAGATCAATGTCCCCTTTGGCAATGTGATCTCAAATGAAATGATGACAAACTTCAATATGCTTAGTTCGAGAGTGTTGCACGGGATTGTGAGCAATCTTGATAGCACTTTCATTGTCACAAAGCAATGGAACATGTTTCACATATATCCCATAATCCTTGAGAGTTTGGGTCATCCAAAGTAATTGAGCACAACATGAACCAGCGGCAATGTATTCCGCTTCGGCGGTGGATAAGGATACCGAGTTTTGTTTCTTGGAGGACCAAGACACAAGAGATCTACCAAGAAATTGACAAGTACCCGAAGTGGACTTTCTATCAACCTTGTCTCCGGCATAGTCCGAATCGGAGTAACCAACAAGATCGAAAGAAGACCTCTTAGGATACCAAATGCCAAAATGTGGTGTGTGTATTAAGTATCTCACTATCCTTTTCACAACCTTAAGATGACATTCTTTAGGGGCCGCTTGATATCGTGCACACATGCACACACTTAGCATAATATCGGGACGAGAGGCACATAGATATAACAATGAACCAATCATGGAGCGGTAAACCTTTTGATCAACCGGTTCACCATCTTTGGTCAAATCAAGATGTCCACTACTAGGCATGGGTGTAGTCATACCTTTGCAATCTTGCATATTTAACTTCTTGAATAAGTCCTTGGTGTACTTTGTTTGAGAGACAAAGGTACCTTCCTTAGTTTGCTTGATTTGCAAGCCGAGAAAGAATTTGAGTTCACTCATCATAGACATCTCAAACTTCTCCGACATTAGCTTTCCAAACTTCTCACTAAAGTGAGGGTTAGTCGAACCAAATATAATATCATCAACATAGATTTGGCACACAAATAGTTCTGCATTAACCCTTTTAGTAAAAAGAGTAGAATCAATTCTTCCAATTTCAAAGCCTTTTTCAATAAGGAACTTGGTCAAGCATTTATACCACGCTCTAGGAGCTTGTTTAAGACCATAAAGAGCTTTGTGAAGTTTGTAAACATGATTAGGTTTCTTAGGATTGACAAAGTCGGGTGGTTTCTTAACATAAACTTCCTCCTCTATTTCACTATTTAGAAAAGCACTTTTAATGTCCATTTGGTACAAGGTGATATCATGGTGATTAGCATAGGCAAGTAAGATGTGAATGGACTCAAGTCAAGCAACGGGGGCATATGTCTCACCATAGTCCATACCTTCGACTTGAGTGTAGCCTTGGGCGACGAGACATGCTTTGTTGTGAACTACTTGTCCATCTTCATCTTGCTTGTTGCGAAACACCCATTTGGTATCGATGATGATGTGGTTGTTGTCGGGCTTCTCGACCAATGTCCACACTTGGTTTCTTTCAAAGTCGTGTAGTTCTTCGTGCATGGCGTTTATCCAATCTGGATCTTCCAAAGCTTCTTCAACCTTCATAGGTTCAATGCTAGAGATGAATGAATAATGTTCACAAAAGTTAGCCAAATGAGATTTTGAGCGAGTGATTCTCCCGGTTTGGATATCATTATAGATTTTCTTGATGGGATGGTCTTTGGCGACTCTTGCTCGAACTCGTGGTAGATTTTTCTTGGATCTGGGTGGAACATCTTCTTCATCTTGTTCTTCTTCTTTGCCTTCTTCATTGTTGACGTTGTCGTTATCTTGTCGTGGTGGAGAAGGGCGTTGTTGATGTTCATCTTGGTGTACTTCCGCGTTTTCTTCATCTTGGTGTGTCCCACTTGTGGATGCTTACATATCAACTCTTGGTTCACCTTGTCGTGAGGTGGAAGCTTCCACTTGGACGGACGAGGTACTCTCCATCACCTCCGTTGGACGAATCTTGCCAATAGACAAGTCTTGGATTGCTTCCGAAGGGTCTTTGTCTCCTACATCAATTGGCAATTGCTCTACCTGCGAGCCGTTAGATTCATCAAATTTCACATCTACCATCTCTTGGACCTTTCGGGTGAAATTATTGTAGACACGGTAAGTGTGAGAGTTTGAGCCATAACCAAGTAGGAAACCTTCATGAGATTTAGGAGCAAATTTAGAACGACGATGCTTATCAAGAATGTAGCACTTTGAGCCGAATACTCAAAAGTATCCAACTTGGGGTTTGTTACCGGTGAGGAGCTCGTATACCGTTTTGCTGAGTAGCTTGTGAAGATACAAGCGATTTGTTGCATGACAAGCTGTCCCTACCGCTTCCGCCCAAAAGTGTTTTGGAGTCTTGTACTCATCAAGCATCGTTCTCGCCATCTCAATAAGAGTCTGGTTCTTCCTCTCAACAACTCCATTTTGTTGAGGTGTGTACGTAGCCGAGAACTCATGTGAAATCCCTTCTTCGTCAAGAAAGGTGTCCACATTTGCGTTCTTGAACTCCGTTCCATTGTCGCTGCAAACCTTCTTGATCTTCACTTCAAATTGATTTTGGGCCTCCCTAGCGAAGTTTTTGAAGATATTTTGGACCTGTGATTTATCATTGAGAAAGAACACCCACGTAAATCTTTAAAAAATCATCAACTATAACTAGACCAAAAGAATTTCCGCCGAGACTTTTGTAAGCGTTGAGACCGAAAAGATCCATGTGAAGTAGCTCGAGCGGCCTCCTCGTGGTCATGATGTTCTTCACGGGATGCCTTCCTCCAACCTGTTTACCTGCTTGACAAGCGCTGCAAAGTCTATCCTTATCAAATATGACATCGTTAACGCCGAGGATACGATTACCTTTAATAAGCTTGTCAAGGTTTCACATGCCCACTTGACCTAACCGTCTATGCCACAACCAACCTTTAGAAGATTTAGGAAGTAAGCAAGTTCTAGGTTGAGCTTTTTTAGTGAAATCAACAATGTAAAGATCACCTCTACGTATACCAGTAAAGACCATTTTATGATTGTCTCTTCGAAACACTTGGCAATCTACTTCAGTAAATAAGACATTGAAACCGAAATCAGCAAGTCTAGAAAGTAAATTGTACCCAAGAGATTCAACGAGCATGACGTTTTGTATGGAGCTATCATGTGAGATGGCCACCTTACCGAGGCCAACCACTTACCCTTGGAGTTGTCACCAGAAGTGACATACTTTCGAGGGCCGTCGTTTTCAGCAAGCTCATGAAACATATCTTTATCTCCGGTCATGTGATCGGTACATCCACTATCAAGAACCCATCCCTTTCCTCCTACCATGTATCCCCGAAGATTTGCCATAAGACCAAAGTGCCTCATTGCATCATCAAGATCAAAGTCACTATCATCATCCTCATCATAGTATCCATGTTCAACATCGTCATGTGATGGATCAATTCCTAGAGAGGGTGATTCATTAGAATGAGTTTGACAATGATCTTCTTTATGAATTCTAGTAGCTTCGGAAATAATATTGCTAATAATTCCAACATCTCCTTTGGCACGCATAAGATTTGTAAGGTCAAATAGACAATCACCAAACTTAGGATCATTGGAATTCATCTTGCTCAAGGAAATAGACTTATGAAGAATTTCATCTAGATTTTGCAAGAAATAATTTGGAAAATATTCCTCAAGAAATTTCCATATGTTGTAGGCACACTTAAGAGTAGGCAAGCAACCTATCAAGTTTTTAGGCAAACCTCTAGTGATAAGATCAACAGTTCTAAGATTGTGAATCATGTCAATTAACTCATAGTGGGTAGGATGCATAGGATCAACATGAGATGCACAAGGGCTAGTAATGTACTTCTTCAAATGATATTCATTGAAAATCACAAGCATCTCATTTTTTCACCCATGAAAATACTCTCCATCAAGTATAGGCACTATGTCTAAGACTTCCCAAAGTAGACTCATCCATCTTCCTCCAATGGTGTTCAAACCAAAGCAATGGAGACCAAGGCTCTGATACCAATTGAAAGGATCGAGAAGAGGTGTCTAGAGTGGGGTGAATAGACTCTAAGTAAGAAAAGTTGCAGTTTTTAATCTCTTTAAGTTGAAGTGGAGTTTTGGCACAAGTTTTAACATTCACAATACATATCAAGCAAGCATGACAAGAATATATGAGCAGTAGAAAGTAAAGCATGCAAAATGCAAGAATGTAAAGGGATGGGATTGGAGTGTGCAAACGCAATATGGAGACACAAAGATTTTTAATCCGTGGTTCTGATAGGTGGTGCTATCGTACATCCACGTTGATGGAGACTTCAACCCACGAAGGGTAACGGTTGCGCGAATCCACGGAGGGCTCCACCAAGGGTCCATGAAGAAGCAACCTTGTCTATCCCACCATGGCCGTCGCCCATGAAGGACTTGCCTCACTCGGGTAGATCTTCATGAAGTAGCCGATCTCCTTGCCCTTACAAACTCCTTGGTTCAACTCCACAATCTTGATGGAGGCTCCCAAGTGACACCTAACCAATCTAGGAGACACCACTCTCCAAGAGGTAACAAATAATGTGTTGATGATGAACTCCTTGCTCTTGTGCTTCAAATGATAGTCTCCCCAACACTCAACTCTCTCTCATAGGATTGGATTTGGTGGAAAGAAGATTTGAGTGGAAAGCAACTTGGGGAAGGCTAGAGATCAAGATTCATATGGTAGGAATGGAATATCTTGGCCTCAACACATGAGTAGGTAGTTCTCTCTCAGAAAATGTATGCTGGAAGTGTAGGTTCAGTCTGATGGCTCTCTCCATGAATGAAGAGGAGGTGGAGGGGTATATATAGCCTCCACACAAAATCTAATAGTTACACTACCAAACTCGGTGGGACCGAATCGTGAAACTCGGTCAGACCAATTTAGTTCATAATGTGACCATTAGGCATTTCGGTGGGACTGACATGTCAAATCGGCGGGACCGATATCGTTAGGGTAAGGGCATAACGTAATCTCGGTGATACCGATTACACAAACTCGGTGTGACCGATTTTGGTAATAGACAAACAGAGAGTTGGTCAGGCAAACTCGGTGGGACCGATTCGCTCATCTCGGTTGGACCGAAACGTTACGAAAGGGAAACAGAGAGTTTGCATTGCAATCTCGGTGGGACCGATCGCTCATCTCGGTTTGACCGAAACGTTACGAAGGGAAACAGAGAGATTACAATCCCATCTCGGTGAGACCGAGATCCCTATCGGTGAGACCGAAAAGACTAGGGTTTCTGGCAGTGGCTATGTCAACTGAACTCGGTGGCGCCGGATAGAAAGTTTCGGTGGGGCCGAGTTTGACTTTTGGTTTGGGACATATGTGGATGTGAGAAAGTGGTTGAGGGCTTTGGAGCATATCACTAAGCACTTTGAGCAAGCAAGCCATTAAGCAACACCTCATCCCCTCTTAATAGTATTGGGTTTCCTATGGACTCAATGTGATCTTGGATCACTAAAAGTAAAATGTAGAGTCTTGTGCTTTGAGCTTGAGCCAATCCTTTGTCCTTAGCATCTTGAAGGGGTTCCACATCCTATAGTCCATGCCACTCCATTGTTGATCTTATCTGAAACATACTAGGTAAGAGTATTAGTCCAACAAGAGATATGTTGACATTAATTACCAAAATCACCCAGGGAGCACTTGTGCTTTCAGCATCCAACGGCGCCCAAAGAATTAGTCAGTGGGTACGTGGGACAACTCGGGTGCATTCTCCGGAGCACCATCTCGATCAACACCGAGAACCTAAGGCATCGTGACCGAGGGAATTTGCGCAACCACCTCTTCACGAAGCTGCACGAATGATACAAGTTCCCCGGTGACTTTGCAAACACATGCCTCTCGAGGAATAAAGTGAACAGTGCCGCCCTCACGAAGATGAGCACGGCCCTGACTACTTGGAGAGCCGCGGTGAAGAGAAGGATTCGAAGTGGTGATAGTTATGAGAAGATCAAGGAGACAAATTCTTTGATCAGCGAAGCTGACTACCTGGAGTTTAAGATCAAGTGCGAGAGCAACGCATCCACGGAATCAAGTCACTGGGGGAAAGATATGCGGTACTTGAACTTAGGGGTCCACAAACTCAATCCCGGCGGTTACAGAGTGGCGGAACCTAAATGGGACAAGGAGGACGCAGAGCGTGCCGAGCAAGGCCTACCGCCCCTCTTCGATAAATACCATGAAAAGCAGACCAGGAACTATGTCAGGGCCCGGTACAAGGTGGACCCGGTAACAAAGGAGCTTACCACGGATCCGAAGGTGAAGGCGCTTGAGCTTGTTCTGGTAAGGAATACACCCCCGCGTAATTAGCTCCATATGATTGAATTCTAATTAATGAAGCCAAATTTCTAAATGTTTCACGTTCCTTCCGCAGGAAACTGAAAGTAGTAGCGCGGGGTCTCAGAGCTCCCCGTCTGCCCCTTGGGACACCACTTGAAATAGGGCGTTGAACGTAATGAAACACAAGGATAAGTTCAGTAAGCCGTCGTCAGCTGGTCGTGTGGCCGGCAAAGGCTTGTCCACGAAATGGTCGGAATACTATAAGGCTGGGCGAAAGGAGAGAAATACCAGCTCAGAAAGCCAGGAGCGCAAGGTTAAAGAACTCAAGGCACAAGTGGCGCGAGTTCCGGAGATAGTCCAAGAGCAAGTGCGAGACCAAGTGGGAGCGACGATCACCGCCATTATGCCTTCCTTGCTTGAGGGGCTGCAAGGGTGGGTTGTGGGCGGTCAACAGGGGCCGCCCCTGACTCCCAGCTTCATGGGCAGCAACTCGCACAACGCGCCGGCATTGGTGTCACCGGCGGAGGCGGCATTGGTGTCTCCGGCGTCGGCACCGGCATTGGAGCTTAATGCACCCGGGTGTGGGAAGAATACGCCGGCCGGAACCTCGGCAGCAAGCGGCCCCTCCGTCACTTGCACGCCCTCTGTTGGCGGTGCCTCGACATTACCCGAGCTCGACGCCATGACAGTAACTAAGCCTCGGCCGATGACTTCATCTCCTTGCCTTTGACTGGGCATCCCTGACGCCCTACATGTTTTCGCAGGGCGCCGCCAACGTTCCATGCACTCTCCTGCACTTCGTGGATGGCGAGTTGATCGATGTCGTCAAGGCCAAAATCGTTGAACCATGCAACCACGTGTTCCACGGTAATCCGATGCCACCCACCGTGTATAGGGTTCAACTGGTTCGGGTGCTGCGGGGCTGCGATGACTTGTTACCTCTGTATCAACCCCCTGGGGCCGACAAAGATGATGTGATGACCCTCAACGCCTGCTTAAACTGGCCCCTGCTTTGGCCGAAGAACCAGATTCGTTTGGGGGCGGGGGACACCACCCCACAAACAACACCGCCAGTCATGCTGGCGCCAAGCCATGGCAAGACCGCCGCAACGCTACCGTCGTCAGCTGATCCGGACATGCATATGGCACAGGATCCGGACAACGACAACGGTACATTTTCCAATGTCGATAAGTACTTCAACGAACATGGGTACGGTGACGAATTCTTGGGGCCTCCTTCTCAAGAACCCAACCCTGCAAAAGACGACCGCGATCTAGCTGGTACCACAGAGAAACCCAATTGCAACAGGCGTCATCTGGCGTTCAGTTCTCAGGAGATGCCTCCAGCTGCCGCCTTCACCGAGACTCAAATAGCCGAGGTGCGAAATATTATCAGCCCCAACACACTCAAGAAGGTGGTCTCTAAGCAGAACTCGATCCCATTACAGCAGAAGAAGCAAAAGGGGCGGAAAAGAAAAAATAACAAGGGTGCGAGCCAGCCAACACCGAGTACGATCCGTGCTCAGGACGGGCCACCAATACCTCAGGATATCTCGAGGAGGGTGCATGTGGCGGGTAGGCCGATGCTACCGACTAATCTGCTCAATGCTGCAACCGGTGCTATGCGGAGTCTGCATGACTGTGTTCTTTCTACGGAGAAGCGGCGTCTCTCCAAGAACAATGTGGCATACCCGGTTTTCGTGGCCAAGGTGCCAGAGGGCAAGGGCTTTGTCGATAGCACCATCGGGCGTATGATCGTCCTGCGGTTTGATGACATCTTCGCTATGTTTAACCTTCATCTGCTGCACTACACCTTCATTCGGCTATTTTTGCTCAGTATGGAGATGTGGATCATTAGAGACAAGACCCCAGACATCGTGATAGTCGACCCCTTCTACATGTGTGCCAAGATCTTGGGCAGCGCTGGGGACTGGCAAGTCGCGAGTTCATACCTCGAAGGCGTCATTCTGGCGAACCCAGATAAGGATAACTTCCTCGTGCCTTACTTTTCCGAGTAAGTCATCCCCTCACTGCCCCGTAACATATGATTTCTTAGATTTCGATCATTCTTTTTTTTCTAGCATTTCGTGTTTTGTGCAATGACACACATTGCACACTCATCCTCTTAATCCCGAAATATTCCATGGCCACGTATTTTGACTCGGACCGTCAGTCGAAGTAAGACTACACAAATATCAAGAAAGTTCTTGATGATGCTCTCCCCGACTACGCCAAATCTGGAGGCACCTTCAGGAGGCCAATTTGTAGGTACGGCAAGCATGTGTTCACCCACGTAACGAAGTTCCCCTGCGTAAAGAAGCCACCTGGCAGTCAAAAGGATGCCTACTACGCCCTCCATCACATGCGGGCAATCGTACGGGACCATAATCACCTTATGCTACCAAATAATCTCACAGAATGGGTCGCACGCTTGCCGGCAATCCAGGACGAGGACATCAGACAAGAATTCTTTCGCATCCAGTCGGAGTTTGCGGAAATCATCTATCAAGATGTCCTTCGTACCTCGGGGCAGTTCTACCTCAAATATCAACCGTCCAACAGTGGAATAGAAACAACGGTACAAATGCAGGCTGACAACGACCGCACATTCATGACCATCACGATAGACGGCGGCTTCATCCACGCTCCGGTCTCTGAGTCGAGTCGAAAGTATTGATGCTATGTAGTTCTGAAATATCGATTAGCTCATGTTGTAATTAAACTTTAATGAACTTGTATGTCTCTTTAGTTTGGACAGTCGTTCAACTTATATGTAATTGATGCTATTTATTAGTAGGACCATGAATCGTGCTATTAATGTGTTGCTTTTCTCTTCCTATCCTTTTGTTGCATACTTATATATTGCTTATATATTATCTGTGAATTGCTACTAAGTTTTTGTTTGTCTAGTGCATAGAGATGCCATCGTATGTCGTGTACAAGGGTGAGGTTCCTTGAGTCTACGACGACTGGGAGGAGTGTCGGAGACAGGTTCACCGTTTCAGCGGTAACAGTTAGAAAGGGTACACCACTAGGGCGGAGGCGGAAGCTAGATACGCGCGCTATCTAGCGGGAGAGAGGAGGGAGCAGAGGAGGAACTGGATGAAGATCAGTTTCATCACGACGATGCTCATCGTGACCGCAACCCTCTTCTATGTGATGGTAGTTTAGATATCGACTTGCAATGTGAAGAAAACTCGCTACTCGCGGTCTCGAGACTTGTAATGTTCTAACTTTGTTCGGTATTTTGAATTCAAAGACTAATATGATGAATTGTATTCGGAGACTAATCTTCTATTGTATTCGATAAATCTGTTGTTTATATGTTGTGCTGTTTATATTCTGTGCTGTAATATATTTTGTAACCTGTGCAAATATCAGAAAAGCAAAACAAATTCCTAATATTCAAAGTAGTGGCGCACCATAATGCACTTTAGTGGCGCATAGAAATAAAAATACCAGTGGCGCATTATCTAAAAGTCTCCATTAGTAACCCAAAGCACAAGGTACACATGGCCCCTTGGAGTAACAACAGTGGCGCACTTCTGGGCCTAGTAATGGCGCACTTTAGCTGCGCCATTAGTGTTTGGGATAGTAATGGCGCACCAGGTGGTGTGCCACTGTTATGTAGATTAACAGTGGCGCACCAGGCGTGCGCCATTACTATTTATTACCTATAGTGCGCCATTAATAGCCAAAATAGGTGCGCCACTAACAGCCTTTTTTTCTAGTAGTGATCCGTTCGGCGCGACCATTTTGTTGTGAGGTATACGGGCAGGTCAGACGAAAAATCGTGCCTTGTGAGGCAAGGAGGGTGCGAACCCCGACATTGTTGAACTCCTTCCCATTGTCAGTCTGCAAGGCATGAATGGGACGCCCAAACTGCGTAGCGACATCCGAGTAAAAAGTAGTGAGAACGGAAAGTGCATCGGATTTTTTCCGCAATGGGAAGGTCCACACATAGTGCGAAAAATCATCAAGTATGACAAGATAGTATAAAAAAACCCTTATTACTGGCAACAAGAGATGTCCACAAATCACTATGAATCAATGGACACGACGCCACCGATGAGGACGCGCTAAACGGAAGACGGACATGCTTGCCGAGACGACAAGCATGACAAGTATGATCATCGGTTTTATTAGACGTGAATGAAAAAGTCCTAAGAATATGAAGAATGGTGGCCGGGTTTGGATGTCCCAGCCGAGCATGCCAAAGGTCCACCATGGCGGAGAGAGCGACCGGGGCGGATGTGGAAGTGGCGGTAGAGTTCACCGGGTAGAGGCCGTCCGGGCTGTCACATCGGTGGAGCACCATCCGGGTACGGGCGTCCGTGACAGAAAAATCCACTCGTCAAATTCAACAGTTATAGGATTTTCACGTGTAAGAGAACGAACGGAAACAAGATTAGTGACTAACTCAGGTGAAACTAAGACATTAGACATGTGAATAGGCGTAGAGTTAGACGGAAAGGAACCATGACCGACATGAGTAATGGGAAGGGAAGACCCATCTCCAACAGTGATACGACATGCGGTAGAAACTGGAAATACGGAGTTGAGGTTACCAGGGTTGGAAGTCATGTGGGTGGTAGCCCCGGAATCCATATACCAGTCGCCGCCTCCGGTGTACGTGTTGGGTGTAGGGGCGGAGTGCAGCGCCGCAAGGAGAGCCAGATCCCGAGGGGACGGCGGGAGTGCGGCGGCCACGGCCGAAGGGGCGGCTTAGCCAGGCATGGCCGCGGCGTAGCCACCCGGGGCGGCGTACGGAGGGGCCGCGACGGGGTAGCCACCCGGGGTGGAGAAGAGCGTCTGGTGCGCGCTGGGGCGGGGGGCTGAGGATCCCAACCAGGACAGCGGCACGTGGCACGGGCATCGTGTACGCACGGACCACCGCCCCCCCTCCCCCCCCCTCCCGTGAGCCATGCTGCTGCTGCTTCTTGCCGCGGCGCCCCCCGCGACGACGATCGGGACAGGGGGCAGCGACTGGTAGACGGGCGCCGATGGCGCCTGGAAGTACAACGCCGGCGGCGGCGAGAGTGGCCGCGGCTGCTGCGGCGCCGTGGCAGGAGCGGCGCGGGAGGTGCCCGCCGCGAGAGCCGTGTGTGGCCCGGGACTTCACCATCTTCATCCTCCTCTCCTCCAACGAAAGATAGGCCACGATCTGAGGAAAGGTCGGGTCCGGGAGGAATGTGAGGTTGGAGGCCCCGTTGTCGAACTCCTCGTTCAGACCGGCGGTGAGCGTGCTGAGGAGGAGGTCGTCGGAGACCCGCTCCCTGAGGTCACGGAGTTCGTCAGTGAGTTTCTTAAGGCGCATGCAAGAATCGTCAATGGATGAGTCAAGCTGATGGCAGCCAAAAAATTCCTGCTGAAGAAATATGCGGCACTGGAGGGCGTTGTCAAGGAAGAGCCCGTTCAGCGAGAGCTTGAAAGTTTTTTAAAATTTGAAACACATCGGATTGTTTCTTTAAAAGATAGATCCAAGAAAATGTACTGTAGTCATCAATGAAACTGACATAATAGGTGTGTCTACCAACAGAATTAGGAGCAAGGCCCCAAACATTAGAAAAAATCTACTGTAATGGTTTGGTAGAAGCACTGGTAGAGACTGGGTAAGGTAATTGATGACTCTTAGCTCTCTGACACGAATCACAAATTGTTTCATTATGACGCTTACCAACAAATGGGAGCTTATTTTTCCTAAGAAATCTTTCAACTAAAGAAAAAGAAGCATGTCCTAAATGATCGTGCCATCGTGTGGACGAAAGCTTGATAGCACCACAAGCTTGTTTATTTGATCTTCTAAACTCCGGAATCAACAGATAGAGGCCTCCGACACATCTACCTTGATAGAGAGTTTTCTTCGTTGTCTGATCCTTAATCAAAAAGAAGTAAGGGTGAAACTCGAGGAAGACATGATTATCAATGGCAATTCTATGGACAGAAAGAAGACTCTTGTTGGCACAAGGAACAGGCAGAATTTTCATAAGATAAATTTTGCGACAAGGGGTACGAAATATTGAGTGATCAAAGTGACGTATACTCATACCTTCTCTGCTGGAAGTGTGGATTTGATCCTTGCTGCGGTATTTTTCCTTCATGGTTACTTTCTCGAGCTCGTTGGTGATGTGGTTGGTAGCCCCGCTGTCGACATACCAGTTTGTGTCGACACCATAGGAGCCATCAGCAGCCGAGGCAACTTTTTTTCATCTTGAGAGTCGTAGTCGTCCTCTTCATACCGGTACCAGCAATCCTTTGTTGTGTGTCCGGGCTTGCCGCAGATTTGGCACTGGGGGGAGTCCGGGCGGTTTCTGTCACCGCCACAGCTGCCTCGCCCACGACGACCCCGGCCACTAGAGTGTTGTGGTGGCGCGCCGCCGCCGTTGCCGCCACCAGACCTGCCCTTGTTGCGAGAGGAGCCATGCGATCGGGAGCCGCCTCCCCGCCAGCGAGTGGGCACGTTGGCGGACGATTTGAAGACGCCGATGTCGGACCCTTGGAACTAAACCATCCACTGATCGAAGTTAGCCGCCTCCCCGCCCGCGAGTGGCCATGTTGGCGGACAATTTGAAGCCGCCGCCGCCGGACCCTTGGAACTGAACCATGCACTAATCGAAGTTCGACAACATGGAAAAGAGCTCATCGAGGGTCACAGGGGTCACGCGAGCGTCGAGCGTAGAGACCAAGGGCTGGTAGTCGGCATCAAGCCCATGGATGATGTAGAGCGAGTTCATCGTCGGGGATCGCCTTGCCCGCGGCGGTTCGGCGTAGCCACGCATGGCGGCGAAGTATGAGGCGACGGAGAGATTCCCCTTCTATGCATTGATGAGGGATGTTCTGATGTTGTTAATGCGGCTTGCAGATTGGGACGAGAACATACCAGCGAGCGTCGTCCAGAGCGCGCCCGAGGTGGTGACTGTAGTCACCGTGAGTAGAACTTCCCGCGTCAGATTGTTCAGCAGGTACCCAAGAACCTGCTGATCCTCCTTGACCCAGATTGGGTGGAGAGGGTTGGGCGATGAAGTCTCCTTGCCGTCCTTGGTGGTGACGAGGAGCTTCGCCGGCTCCGGTTGGGTGCCATCGATGTAGCCGAAGACACCGGCGCCACGCAGCTGGGGGATAACCTGCGTGCGCCATAGCACATAGTCTTTGCGCATCAGCTTCTCAGTGACCTGTCCATTGAGGCTAGGTTGGAAGGCGCCGGAGGAGGTAGACATGGCTAGGGCTAGATGGAGTTTGCAGAAAGCTTAGATGGGAAAAGGATAGCTCTGACTACCATGTGCGATAGCTGGAAACGTCTTGTCTGTTGAGGCCGACGGGTTCATGTTTATATAGTGGGGCGCATCTTCCACTGTTCCACATAGCTTATACAATGCGTTTCAGATTACACAAGGAGAGAGGGAGATATTCTAGGAGGAGATAGAACTTGGAGAGGAAGATATGAAAGAAATAACATATCCTAACTACCTTCAGGTGCGGTGCACATACGTGACAGCATAACACGTTTAACAATGCAAACTTCCTTTTTTCTTTGAGATTTGTGGAACAGGTGGGTGAAAGAAAACATGTTGTACCAGCTACATTTTGCATGGCAAACGTTAGCATATTGTTATGTCTGCTGCTTCTACGATTCTTCTCTGAACTTTCTGACGCTTGCATATCTTGAGCCAAAAACGGTGTGCTCAGAACCATTGTTGATGGCTTCTTCGATGTTGGTGGATCAAAAGAACTAGCAAACCTCATAGCATTGGTTGACAAGTACACTCCTTCAACTTGATGTCTTTTGTCTGCCCTTTCTGAAAGTAGCGTGTCTTACACATTGTTAATGAGTCATGTTTCTTGTTTTTCCAATGGTAGATTGCTATCATAGAACACCCCTTAAAAAGACCTACTAATGTTTGCATGTGTAACATAGTACGGCAAAACTCATGAAAAATTAGGCTGTCTGTATGAAGTGCAAATTGCAAACATACATATGTCCGAACAAATTAAGTGCAAGTTTCTTTTTGTATATATGGGGAATCGGTGGTGTATGATCAACATACATTGTGTCATATGGACCAAATTTACCTCTTTTTCATTTCTTTTTGCTGGCACTAGAATTTGTACGTCTTTGCAAGGTCAGAAACTGAAGATTTATTATGCAGCCAGGCAAACAGTCTACACTTAATTAGTACTAGCAAACATGCCCGTGCGTTGCAAGGGGAGAAAACAACCCTCACACGCCATTACCCAGTGAGCATGGCTAAAGACCTCACCCTCATGCCCATAACATAATAAGCATGACTAATGCCTCATCCTCATGTCCACATCCTCCATTTTAATATAACACCAGACACATGTTTCCACTTGTCGTCTTTCTCGTCCTCATCGCCGGTGGTTGTAGTACCAGTTGTCGTCTTTGTCGTCCTCGGCGCCGTGGTCATAGTACCAGTTGTCACTAACCAACACTAGTAGAAAAGGGGCCAATGGTCCAGGCCGGTCCAGCCCATTAGTCCCGGTTCAACCCAGAACCGGGACCAATGGGGGCATCGGACCCGGTTCATGAGCCCCGGGGGCCGGCCCGGGCCACGTGGGCCATTGGTCCCGGTTCATCTAGACCTATTGGTCCCGGTTTGTGGGATGAACCGGGACCAATGGTCCTCGCTCCTGGCCCTAACCCATTGGTCGGTTGGTGGCTTGAACAGGACCAAAGGCTTCCATTAGTCGGTTCGAGCCGTCGGCCAACCGGGACTAAATAGTTGGTGCCCGTTGCGACGTGAGTTTAGTCCCACCTCGCCAATCGAAGGGAACGGACTGGTTTATAAGCCCTCCTCTCTACTTTATTGAGCTCCTCCGATAATGAAAATAGATGCGCTTATATAGGTAATTTAGCATAAATTCATACGGATTTCTCTTGAAATTGTTATGAATTTAAGTTGAATTCCTCTATAAGCGCATCTGTCTCATTTCGAGTAGTTTTTTTTCTTTTTCTGCTATATTTATTTTTTCTTTTTATTTCTGAGTTGTAATAAGCCATTAAAAATAAGCATATATGCTCCTTTTTAGAATAGTTAATCACAACTATTTTTTCTTCTATTCATTTCGAGTAGTTTTTATATAGTTTTTCTTTTTCTGCTATATTTATTTTTTCTTTTTATTTACGTGTTGTAATAAGTCATTAAAATAAGCATATATGCTCCTTTTTAGTATAGTTAATCACAACTATTTTTTCTTCTATTCATTTTCGAGTAGTTTTTATATAGTTTTTTCTTTTTCTGCTATATTTATTTTTTCTTTTTATTTCGTGTTGTAATAAGTCATTAAAAATAAGCATATATGCTCCTTTTTACTATAGTTAATCACAACTATTTTTTGCTTCTATTCATTTACGAGTAGTTTTTATATAGTTTTTTCTTTTTCTGCTATATTTTTTTCTTTTTATTTCGTGTTGTAATAAGTCATTAAAATAAGCATATATGCTCCTTTTTACTATAGTTAATCGAAACTATTTTTTGCTTCTATTCATTTCTGAGTAGTTTTTTATATAGTTTTTTTCTTTTTCTGCTATATTATTTTTTCTTTTTATTTCTGTGTTGTAATTTAGATATATTAAAACTGAGCACCCTCCTAGCCCTCTCAGGCCATCAGCATTTCTAATCGTTAGATCGTCACTTTTAGTCGTTTTTGGCCGTTGGATTCACTGTTTTATTCGACGTTTTCTCGCTAAGTGGGCTAGGCGGCTACTCGGTGGCAATTTAAAGCACTCGGTTCATTGGGCCTAGCCACCAACAAAGCCCACGAAGAAATTTACACCAGAGAAAAGGGCGAGCGACTACTCTCGAGAAACCTAGGTAGGCCACCGCCGCTACCGTCCACGCTACCCCTCCCATCACGCGCCCTCGCGCCACCTCGACGTCGGCCTCCGCCCCTCCTGTCCTCTCTCCCAAAGCCACCGACCTCATCTCCCACCCTCTCCTCCTACCTCATCAGAAGAGAAGAGAAGATAAGAGGAAGATCGACCAGGTCAGGCGCCGACCATGGCGGCGGCCAGAAGCGCCACGGCCGCAACCACCCCGCCAAGGGTCAGGATTTTGGCCACCACGGAGATCGCGGCCAACGACTAGTCCGCCCTGCGTCACCTTCACTGACGTCGTGGCTCATCGGCGACGCGACCATGAACCAGGCCGCCACGAACCCCGTCGGCACTGTCTTCGGTGAGAGCTGCCAACTGACTGTCACCTGCTAATTTCCTTTTTTTTTTTGTTTTGTTTATGGGCAGTCTTTGTTTTGCATGGTAAGGGCAGTCCTTCTGTTAGTTAATCAAGTTTCTCATGTTCATGGGTTTGTGTCGTGGCGTTTTGTGCTTGTGTTGCATATATATTTATCACAGTAGTATCGACAATGTAGACATGCCCAGAGCCTTGCATCCTTGCCATCTCATTCTTGAGTTGTCAAATGCTCATCAGCCATTGATTCCTGCATTTTTTCCAGTTTTACCCCATATTGATCGATGTTTTATGGTGAATCCTTCAAGTTTAATCCAAGATGCCATAAGACGATATAGAAGTTTGGGATTAATTCTTGGCTGAAACATATAAAAAATACAAATATGTACGAGTTGTTGGACGGACGGTTGGCCAGAATTCCACTAGCAGTCAGCACGGGAGAACCAGGACAGTGGGAGAAAAAAAGAACATGGGTAAATGCAGTATACTATAGATTTGATGCGACCATTGTACGTACACACACGTCTTTGCAGAAAAATAAATTACTTTCATTTGCGTATATATACCCATTAATTACTTCGTTCCATCTTGTCGGTAACAAATTAAAGCACGCTGCATGGGCTCGCCAGGACAAAGGACGTGTCAGTGGTTTGTTCTACACGTGTGTGAGTGTGTCCATGCATGCCATGACTAGGTCATTAAAAATAAGCATATATGCTCCTTTTTTACTATAGTTAATCACAACTATTTTTTGCTTCTATTCATTTTTGAGTAGTTTTTTATATAGTTTTTTCTTTTTCTGCTATATTATTTTTTCTGAATTATAATAAGTCATTACAAATAAAGAAGAGATGCAATGCTCGTTAATCTGCTTCAACCCTTTCGGGATAGTGTCAACTGCACTGCACATAGCTCTGTGCAGTCTACCGTATCCCGCAAGGGTTGGAGCCAACCAACGTGCGGGAGCATTGAGCCTCTTCGTCATTGTATCTGCACTCGGGGCTTATAAACATTTGCGAGTGCCTCTCGCTTGGCGAGGTGGGACTAAAACGAAAGCTTTGGAAGAATCAACAAAAAACAGCTGCAGAGACAAAAAGTAGTTAGGCGGGTCCATTGGTCCCGGTTGGTGGCTCAGTGGGACCAATGCCAATCTTTGGTCGGTTCGTGGCTCCAACCGGGACCAATGCCTCTCTTTGTCGGTTGGTGCCACCAACGGGACCAAAGGTCTTCGCTTCCGCCCTTTGGGCTCTTGAAAAAGACCTTTGGTCGGTTGGTGGCTTCAACCGAACTAAAGTTGCATTGGTCGGTTTGTGCCCTGAACCGACTAATGCCACTGCTATATATACATCACTTGGCATCTATTTCGATCTCTCCGCCTCTATATCTCTCCCGACGCCGACGACGAGTCTCAAGACCGATTTGTCGCCCATTACCCGCCCGCCCGACGTCGTCGCCGCCCGCCCGCCTGACGCCGTCGCCGCCCGCCCTTGACGCCGTCGCCGCCCGCCCGACCGAGCAGCCTGACGCCTCATCGCCGCCCGACCCGACCCGACCACCCGCCTCGCATTCGCCGCCCGACGACACTGCAGCCGCCTACCCGCGCCGCCTCGACGCCGTCGCCGCCCACAAGACCTCGCCGTCGCCGTCGCCGCAGGTCGCCTTTTTAAATTTTTCTTAGATTTGTTTTAGATTTTTTTGTAGTTCATAGATATTTTTGTTAGATTAGATTGTGTAATTTAGATATGTAGTTAATGTAGATTGTGTAATTAATTTGTTAGTTTTTATGTTAGATTTTTTTCTGTAAAAGATTTGTTCATATTATGTAAGATTTTTATGTTAGATTTTTTATGTTAGTTTCTTTATGTTAGATTTTTTCCGTAAAATTTGTTCATATTGTGTAATTTAGATCTTTTGTAGGATTAGATGTGTAGTAATTTAGATATGTATTATATTATGTTAGTTTTTTTTCTGTAAAAGATTTTTTATGTTAGATTTTTTATGTTAGATTTTTTTCTGTAAAATTTGTTCATATTATGTAAGATTTTTATGTAAGTTTTTATGTTAGATTTTTTATGTTAGTTTGTTAGTTTCTTTATGTTAGATTTTTTTCTGTAAAAAGATTTTTAGTTAGTTTTTATGTTAGATTTTTTCTGTAAAATTTGTTCATGTTGTGTAATTTAGATCTTTTTTCTGTAAAATTTGTTAAATTATATTAGATGTGTAGTAATTTAGATCTTTATGTAGGATTAGATGTGTAGTAATTTAGAAAAAGGAAAAAAAGAAGAAGTAGTTTATATATGAAGTAGTTTGTTTTTAGTAAGTACTACTTATTTATTTATAGTAAGTGTTTAGTAGTTGAGCTAGATAGATTTAATTAATAAGACTACTTTTATTTAACTATATATAGAAGTAGTTCTGAAAGTGCAACTAATCCCCTGGTGGTTTTGGTAATTAATAACAACATATATATCATTGAACTAATAGTTTCTTGAGAATCATTTCAGAAAGTTCAGTGATATGGGTATGGCAATGACTGAAGATGTGGACCACTCAAAATGCTAAGGCAAGCATTGGCAAAAGCTCAAGACTCCATTTTTGGTTTAGTGATCCAAGATCACATTGAGTCTATAGGAAAGCCAATACTATTAAAAGGGGATGAGGTTATGATAATGATCTGGTTGCTCAAAGTGCTTAGTGATATATCTCCTAAACTATCAGCAACTCCTACTACTAATATACATTCATAAGTAATCTCGGTCCCACCGATTCCATAAACTCAGTCACACCGAGATGAACCACCTCAGCCATATAGCCAAACCCTAGAAAACTCGGATTTTCCGATTCTGAACTCGGTCTCACGGAAACTGGTGTTGCCAAGCTTCTGTAACCTTCTGTCATCAAATCGGTGTCACCGAGATGATGAAGTCGGTCCCACCGAGATTGGCAAACCCTAGTCTTTACATGAATCGGACTCACCAAGATTGTATTTTCGGTCCCACCGAAAATCCCAACGTTCACATGTTTTGAACTTTCGGTCTCACCGAGTTGTCAACTTCGGTCTCACCGAGATTGGTCAAATGTGTGTAACGGTTGGATTTTGTGTGGAGGCTATAAATACCCCTCCACCCCCTCTTTATTCGTTGAGAGAGCCATCAGAAAGAACTACCACTCCTACCTTACATTTCTGAGAAGAAAACTACCTACCCTTGTGTTGAGATCAAGTAGTTCCACTCCCACCATATGAAACTTGATCTCTAGCCTTCCCAAGTTGCTTTCCACTCAATCCTTTCTTCCACCACAGCCAAATCAGTGAGGAGAGTTGAGTGTTGGGGAGATTATCATTTGAAGCACAAGAGCAAGGAGTTCATCATCATCAACACCATCTATTACCTTTTGGAGGGTGGTGCCTCCTAGATTGGTTAGGTGTCGCTTGGGAGCCTCCGTCGAGATGTGGAGTTGAACCAAGAAGTTTGTAAGGGCAAGGAGATCGCCTACTTCGTGAAGATCTACCCCGAGTAAGGCTAGTCCTCCGTGGGCGTATGCCATGATGGCATAGACAAGGTTGCTTCTTCGTGGACCCTTCGTGGGTGGAGCCCTCCGTGGACTCTCGCAGCCGTTACCCTCCGTGGGTTGAAGTCTCCATCAACGTGGATTGACGATAGCACCACCTATCGGAACCACGAGAAAAATCTCCGTGTCTCCAAATTGCGTTTGCTTCTCCACCTCTTTTTACTACATGTGCAACTTACTTTCCGCTGCATATACTCTAGAATTGCATGTGTAGGGTGATACTTGACTTGATCTCCATTGTGAACTTGCCAAAAACTTGTCTTTATCAAAAGGCTGAATTTTTATATTGTCAAGTAGTCTAATCACCCCCCCCCCCTTTAGACATACTTTCGATCCTACAAGTGGTATCAGAGCTTTGGTCTCCATTGTATTGGTTTCCATTGCATTGGACTCCATAAGCTTGGTTTCACAACCTAGGAGAGTATGGCGTCTAGTGAGGGTAATTTTCAGAGAGGTCCTTACTTTGATGGTTCAAACTTTGCTAGTTGGAAGCATAAAATGAAAATGCATATTCTTGGACATAACCCTACCGCATGGGGCATTATTTGTGTTGGTTTGCAAGGTGAGTTCTTGAGGAAGGAAAAGTTCGGATCGTGAAGCTACAGCGGATGAATTGCGGATGTTGCAAAACAATGCTCAAGCTTGTGACATTCTCTTCAATGCTTTGTGTCCCGAGGAGTTCAACAAAATCAGCCGTCTTGAGAATGCAAAAGAGATTTGGGATACTTTGGTCGAAATGCACGAAGGTACCGAGTCCGTGAAGGAATCAAAGCTAGATGTTCTTCAAGGTCAACTTGACAAGTTCAAGATGAAGGAAGGTGAAGGAGTCGCTGAAATGTACTCTAGGCTTGCTCTCATCACAAATGAGATTGCTGGCTTAGGAAGCGAAGAAATGACCGACCGATTCATCATCAAGAAGATTCTCAGAGCTTTGGATGGAAAGTATGACACCGTGTGCACTTTGATCCAAATGATGCCAAACTACAAGAATCTCAAGCCAACCAAAGTCATTGGAAGAATTGTTGCTCATGAGATGACACTTAAGGATAAGGAAGAGCTTCACAACAAGTCAAGTGGTGCTTACAAAGCTACAATTGATGCTCCCACAACCTCAAGTGACAAGCTAGTTTCCAATGAAGAGATAAGCCTAATGGTGAAGAACTTCAACAAATTCTACAAGAGTAGAAGCAAAGAGAGAAGCTCAAAGTCTAGATCATATGATGAAAAGAGATCTTCTAGTCGTGATCGAATCTGCTACAATTGTGGAAGACCGGACACTAGTCAAATGAGTGTTCGGCCCCACAAGAGAAGAGAAGAATCTCTAAGAAGAAGAATCTCAAGAGAAGAGTCACCTCGAAAGAGAGAAGGAGTAGAGATGATCGTTATGAGCGAAGACCCTCTCGGAGAAGCAAGGATTAGGAGAGGAAAGACAAGTCATCAAGGAGCTACACAAGAAGAAAACATCAAGCTCATGTAGGTGAATGGGTCTCCGGCCCGACTCGACAATCATTCGAAAGAAGCTATCACTCCAACTCCGACTACAGTCAAGATGAAGGTGTTGCGGTCTTGCTCTCGTGTCCTCCAACTTCAACTCCTATGACATATTTGATTCACCAAATGAGGGAATTGGAAGATGCTTCATGGCTAAAGGCCCCAAGGTATCACACCTGAATTTATTGACTTTGATAGTGATGAGGATGACTTTCTTGGTGAAGATGAGCTTTTACATGATAAATCTAGTGAGCCTAGTAATGATGAACATGCTAGTAGTCTTTATAGTCGAGAAGAGTCGAATGACAATGCTATGAAGGAGATTGAGCGTCTAACTAAAGAACTAAACACTCTTAAGTTAGCTCATGAAACAACTCAAGAAGATCATAGAGAGCTCCTAAGATCTCATGAGAAGCTACGCTTCGAGAAGCTCAACCTAGAGCAAGAACATGAGTTTCTAAAAGCTATCAATGACGATCTTCGAAAGAAGAGTTCTTCATATCTTGCCAAACGACTCCTCTTGTCTAATTTCTTGCCACCTATTAAAACTAGGCATGACAAGCATAAGAAAAATTCTTCATCTAGTAGTAACAATAACCATGCTAAATCTAATGTTGTTACTTCTAGTAGTTCTCTTGATTCCACTAACAATGTTTCAAGCCAAGTTACACTTGAGCAAGAAAATAGTTTATTGAAAGGGATTATAGAGAAAGGTGTCTACAAGAGCCTTGCCGGAAGCAAGAACTTTGAGGAAATTGTTCGCAAGCAAGGAAGGCACCGGAAGAATCAAGGAATTGGTTTTGAGCGAAAGTTCAACGCCGAGGGTGTTGAATGGGAAAAAGGTCAATATCCCACTCCAAAGTTTGTTTCTCAAAAGGAGAAGTATGATCCAACTTCCTCCAATGTGGAACAAGCTCAAGATGATCTTCCACCACAAGACCACAAGCGAAAAGGCAAGGACAAGCTTCAAGAGGAGATTGATGCATTTATTGAAGCACCTAAAGCCATGGTCAAGTGGGTTCCCAAGGAAACGTCAAGTTCTACTTCGTCAAGCTCAACTACAACCCCAAGGATTCCCATCAAGATGATGTGGATCCCGAAGAAGAAGAACTAGAGAGTTCTTGAGGGTGACTCCGCCAACATACTTCACTCACATTCATTTTGGCAAGAACTTGTGCAATCAACTTCCACATCTTGCACTAGTTCATGGAGTCACAAACCCTCTTGTTGGTAAGTCAAGGGACAAGGTAATCATTGCTTTCATGGACATCATCTATTGTGTACTTCAATCTATGTCCATGGATATCCTTGTTTGTTCCTTGTGGGACTAACCCATGTAGGTATTGAAAGTGCCCGAATCCAAAGGATTGCTCCCAACTCTTGATGATCTTCATCAACATTGAGCATCCACATCTTCAACATCTACATGAAGTCTTCTACGACAACCCAAGGTTAGTTTGACCCTTTAAAAGGGTTCTCACATCTAGGGGAGCTTTGCTCTAAAGAATTGAGCTAAAGCATCTTCAAATGATGTGAACACATTAATGCTTTATGTAAAAGTGGTAACCCCACTTGTGCTTAAACGATGAGTATGACCTATGATCAAATGTTCTCATTTGACTCCTAAGTCAATATACTCATATAAAGATGACCTAGTCATCGACAAATTGTGTGATAGTAGCTAGAGTTTTTGTTGATGCATGTTTGACACATATTTCATTTGCTATCTTATTGTGTGAGCATGTTGGTTGCATGATTTTATCCATTCGAGGACATCCATTTGTTGCTTTGGTCTTTTGGATTTTTCTGACCAAATGGATGGACAAGAATGCCTAAGTTCCTCCCCTAGCTATCTATGCTTTCTTGTCTCAAATTCTATTCATGCTTATATCACAAACTTTGGACAAGTCATTTTCGGACCCACCGAGTGAGGAGCACTCGGAGCCACCGATCCGTCAAAGGCTTAACTTCCAAAACCTTCTAAGTGATTTCGGTCAGACCAACCCACTCAAACTCGGTCAAACCGAAAGCACTTGGATTGATCTAGGTTTTCACCTCGGTGAAACCGAGTTGCAAATTTCGGCGTGACGAAATGTGTAATCGCCTCAGATTATCCATCTCGGTGCCACCGAAGTTTTACAACTCGGTCCCACCGACAGCTAAGGGTATATATACTCCGAGGGCGCAGCGTTGATTCCTACTTCAAAACGCCTCGCCCCCACCCTTCTTTGCCGTCGCCGTGGTCTCCGGATCGTCTCCGTCGCCGCAGGCGCCCTCGCCGCAGTCTCCGTCGCCGTCAGCGGACATTCTCTCCGCGCCGTTGCGCCGTAGAGGAACTCCACCAAGTTAGGGTGAGTTTCAATCCCACTCGTGCTCCCATCTCCGATTCTATGCACGATTGGTTTGCCTAGCATCTTGCCACGTTTGAGATCTTCCTTAACACCAGATTAGTTCGTTAGAACGAAATGCGAGTAAAAGTTTTAGGGTTAGGTTTCCGCCGAACACATCTCGATGAGACCGATTTTACATTCTCGGTATGACCGATTTGGCCTCTGGCCATTGCACTGCACCCTTCGGTCCAACCGAGTTGTGCAAATCGGTGTGACCGAAATGAGGATTTAGTGAAACCCTAGTGATTTCGGCAGGACCGAAACCCATTTCGGCCCAACCGAAAGTGGTGTGAATGGTTCTGTTTGAACACTTCGGATTCACCGAATTTTAAACTCGGTCTGACCAAAATGTCTTCTGTGAAAACCTAAAACTGAAATTTGAACTCATTTGTTTGCAAAATCTTCTGCAGTTTGTGATAACTCTTCCACTCTGCCTACACCTTATCTATTCACTGGTTGTCAGCCATGTCAGATGCCAGTGACAGCCAAAACAGGTCTGAGTCTCCTATTGCTGAAATTCCAGAGGCAGGCACTAGTCCTGAGGCCAGCAGCTTTTCAGATGATGGTGAGAGGAGCACACCAAGTGGTTTGCCTCCTGCGCCACTGAGGGCGAAAGAAGAGGAACTCGATGAAGAAGATTCGATTTCATTCTTTGAGGAAGAGGTCTCATCCAAGCCAAAGAGAAAGGTTGTTGCCAAAGAACCTCAAGGGCGACAAACCAAGAAGGGCACCGTAAAAGTGAAGCGATCCTTTGTTGCTAAGAAGCTGAGTATGGAAGAGGAAACTACAAGCAAGGTGAAGAAAACTTCCAAGAGGAAGAGGATTGTGCATGATGAAGCGGCAGATGATGATGATGAGGAAGCACCCCACCTCCTCCTCGAAGTCTAAGTTCATGGGTGATGCCATCGAGGAGGAGCCCTTCTAAGTCCAAGCCATCTGCTCCGGCAAAGGCAGCTCAAGCCAAGCTCTTTGCCAAGCCCAAGAAGACCATCGAAACATTCCAGCTTCAGAGAAGAAGAAAGATAATGTGCCACCACTGAGTCGGATGATGAGGCACTGTATTCTTGAAACTTGACGAAATTGCCACTTCACAATGATGCTCATCCTCAAGCGAGAGAACATGAAGGAAAGAAAGGACAGAGGTCTCGGGCTATGGAGACAAGCTGATCCATATCTTTGTGAGGAGAAGAACTGCTGTTGATCCAAGATTCCACACCGAGAAGAAAGCAGGACTTCTATGAGATCGTGCTAATGGACAAGAAGCCCATTGTTGCAGACACTCGCTATGTTGATTGGGCATACATTGTGATGAAGAGCACAAAGACTTCTTTCCACATGTGCATGAGAGCTTCTTGCATGTGGTGTTCTGAGTTTGTTGGTCAAAAGTTGATGATTGGAATGATGAAATGATTATGCAATTCTATGCCTGACTCATTTCTATCCGGATGGAAAGATCACATGGATGATGAAGGCCAAAGATTCTCTTCTCTTGTAGAAGAATGGGCGAACTGCTGAATGCTCCAGTGCCAAGAGAAGATGATGTTGATGTCTATGGCATTCCCAAGGAACCATGAGTCTATGAAGAATATGTACAAAGAGGTTCCACTAAGGATGTGGAAATCTGGAAGCTCATTTCATGTATCATCTCCAGCAGGTCTACCTACCACAAACACTATTTCGAGGCATACTTTGATGCCCAAGTCGAGATCATCGCATGATCGGAGGGTATTCTATCAACATGCTGCATATACTTGATGAGAAGGCACCTTTCAAGGTGATGGATTTGATAGTTGAGACTATCAAGAGGACTGCGGTGACGTAAGAGGTCATGTGGATTTGCCCGCACATTCAGATGCTTATCAATGCCAAGTTTGGCACGGGCACATATCTGTTGGATAGACCACACTTGCCACGCAGCCTGAGCATGAGGACAATGAAGTTGTGATGGATGAGGAGGACCCAACGTCGGTTGAAGGTCAAGCAAAGGTTGAAGCTGCCAAGAAAGCTAAAGTCGAGAAGGAAGCAAAGCAGCAGCAGCAGCTAAACCCAAGAGTGTTGGAGAGCAGCTCCTTGAAGCTACCGGAGGATTGAACAACGCCTGGCAAGACATTATGCGATCTCGGGAGAGTCTTGAGAGGATTGTTGAAGACAAGATCCATGCTCTGGATGTCAAGTCGATCAAGTGCAAGTCACTTGTCAACAAGCTTGAGGCAGATATCGAGGAAGCAAAGAGGGAGAAGGAAGAGCTCATGCGTGAGATGCAGGATGACCTAGTCCAGATGATTATGAACAGCCAGCTCCGGTTCCCACAAGACCCGATCACCTGCTATTCCGAAGGATGACACCAGGACTACAGCCTCGGACCTCCCACAGCTCCATCGGCCCAGCTCCAGCTCCAAAGTGACCACTCCTCCGGCTCCACAGACATCAGTGAAGACTTCGCAGATCTGCCATCTCAACTCCATCAACCTGCATAGAGCCACCAGCAGAGTCCCTAGTGACGTTTAGCTCTATACCTTCGAACTTTTGGTAACTTGTTGCCAAAGGGGAGAAATTGTATAGATCATAGGACTTCGAGAGAGAGAGTGCTTTGTCTTTGCGCTTTTGCTCTTTCGTTCATTTGCGGTCTTTTTGAGATTTTCGAGACATTCCGTGTGTTTGATACTACGTTTGCTCTACTTTGATGAGTGCTTGGTCGTACTATGCCTTAATGTGTGCTTAATGCTTATCATATGCTATCCATATCTTGTATGACCATTTACTCATGTCTTGGTGATTGGGTGCATGCTATTCATTCTTATCATTTTGTGCGCTCCACCAAGATGTATGTGACATGGAAGAGTGACCCATGATCCTAATCGATTGTGCATTTGCATTCAAACGCAAATCTTAAATAATGCACAAATTTAGGGGGAGCTCTTGCTTATCACATACTTCTCAAAGTGACGATATTATTCATTGATTATATCCTATGTCGAAGCTTTGATCTATATGTTGTCATCAATTACCAAAAAGGGGGAGATTGAAAGTGCAACTAATCCCCGGGTGGTTTTGGTAATTAATAACAACATATATATCATTGAACTAATAGTTTCTTGAGAATCATTTGAGAAAGTTCAATTGATATGGGTATGGCAATGGTGAAGATGTGGACCCCTCAAAATGCTAAGGCAAGCGTTGGCAAAAGCTCAAGACTCCATTTTTGGTTTAGTGATCCAAGATCACATTGAGTCTATAGGAAAGCCAATACTATTAAAAGGGATGAGGTTATGATAATGATCTGGTTGCTCAAAGTGCTTAGTGATATATCTCCTAAACTATCAGCAACTCCTACTACTAATATACACTCATAAGTAATCTCGGTCCCACCGATTCCATAAACTCACCACACCGAGATGAACCACCTCACCATATAGCCAAACCCTAGAAAACTCGGATTTTCCGATTCGAACTCGGTCTCACCGAACTGGTGTTGCTAAGCTTCAGAACATACGTCATCAAATCGGTGTCACCGAGATGATGAAGTCGGTCCCACCGAGATTGGCAAACCCTAGTCTTTACATGAATCGGACTCACCGAGATTGTATTTTCGGTCCCACCAAAAATCCCAACGTTCACATGTTTTGAACTTTCGGTCTCACCGAGTTGTCAACTTCGGTCTCACCGAGATTGGTCAAATGTGTGTAACGGTTGGATTTTGTGTGGAGGCTGTAAATACCCCTCCACCCCCTCTTCATTTGTTGAGAGAGCCATCAGAAAGAACTACCACTCCTACCTTACATTTCTGAGAAGAAAACTACCTACCCTTGTGTTGAGATCAAGTAGTTCCACTCCCACCATATGAAACTTGATTTCTAGCCTTCCCAAGTTGCTTTCCACTCAATCCTTTCTTCCACCACAGCCAAATCAGTGAGGAGAGTTGAGTGTTGGGGAGATTATCATTTGAAGCACAAGAGCAAGGAGTTCATCATCATCAACACCATCTATTACCTTTTGGAGGTGGTGCCTCCTAGATTGGTTAGGTGTCGCTTGGGAGCCTCCGTCGAGATGTGGAGTTGAACCAAGAAGTTTGTAAGGGCAAGGAGATCGCCTACTTCGTGAAGATCTACCCGAGTAAGGCTAGTCCTCCGTGGGCGTATTCCATGATGGCATAGACAAGGTTGCTTCTTCGTGGACCCTTCGTGGGTGGAGCCCTCCGTGGACTCTCGCAGCCGTTACCCTCCGTGGGTTGAAGTCTCCATCAACGTGGATTGACGATAGCACCACCTATCGGAACCACGAGAAAAATCTCCGTGTCTCCAAATTGCGTTTGCTCTTCTCCACCTCTCTTTACTACATGTGCAACTTACTTTCCGCTGCATATACTCTAGAATTGCATGTATAGGGTGATACTTGACTTGATCTCCATTGTGAACTTGCCAAAAACTTGTCTTTATCAAAAGGCTGAATTTTTATATTGTCAAGTAGTCTAATCACCCCCTCTAGACATACTTCGATCCTACAAGTTCAGCGTCGGCGTCGGCGATGCCTATCCCGCATCCTCGCTGCCGCCGAGTCGGCGATGGAGGCCTGCTTGATCTGGGTCATGTTCGGACTGGGCTCCGCCGGTTGGTATTGGGAGGTGCTACCTTTGGGGACGTGAGGTTGGTGAGGAGGCAGCCCGTTGTTGACCCGATCCTTGTTTGGTGGCGGTCGCGTGGGCGATGATGGTGGTGAGGCATCCGGACACCGCGGAGGTGGTACGTCATCGTGTCGGCGAGGAGGACGAGCACGTCCGTCGCTACATGGTTGCATTGGAGGAGGTTCGACAATACGGCATGTTCTTGAGGATCTCTTTGGAGCTATGATCCTGTGATGGTTCCTTATCTTTGGGTGTCCACCGCTTGCGTCGATACCGTCGGTATAACGGTTCTAGTTTTATTAGTGATAATATTCGATGATGTACGGACACCAAGAGATGATGTAGTTTTGCTTATAATTATTGAATGCATGCTAATTTGAATACTATACTTTATTTTGTGATTTGGTTTTGCTTATTGAATGCTCATATTGGATAAGTTCTCCTTCATTCCGTGTGCTAGACAATTTGGTATAATATTCAACCCGCACGTACATCGATCATCGATAGTCAACCCGTGATTTATAATAATGATCTAGTTTAATATTTGAATTATGAGCGAGGGCGGAAATGTCGTCCTCATCGACGCACGAAAATCGCCCGGGAGTGCGATTGGTGCCACGATGACCGAGGTATGTGCGATGATTCATTGAGTGGAGGAAGATCGGCGCTTCAAACATTAAGCTCGAGGAGACTTGCGATGTTAAATGCGATGCATAACGCACGACAATAGTTTTTTCGTAATTAAGAACGACTTCAACTATTTTAACGTGTAATTTTCATCTTTTTCAATTCGACTAGCTTATCCCATGCTTTGCAAGACGCTATGTCTTGGAGAGGATGGATTTTGAAGACCATGAAAATTTGAAACCAAAAAATTGTCCTAAGTACCGAACATGATGTGGATTTTCAAGTAAAGCTGTACAATGCTCGAGTGTAACCCATTTTGGTTGCAAAAATTGGGATGCATTTTGCAAGATGTATGGTCTTGATGAGGGTATGATTATCACCATGGATCTTGGTGATCCTACAATCGAGCAAGAGACACCTACGATTTGGGTCTTTGTGCATACACCTCCGATTCGCCCTCATGTGAGCTAAACATAGTTATTAAGTAATTTATATTGTTTATTTCAAAATATATAGTTGACAACTTATCTCCATTGACAGCTTATTTTCATTCTTCAAAGAATGTGCGGAAGATGGTAGATGTAACGCATTACTACCGAAGGCTGCGAATTAACTTATCGGGAGAAACGACATCTAGTCGGATTTTGTAGAGATCTTGAGAATTACAATATCTACAATCAAACTCCTCAACATTATGGTCAATACGTGCCACTAGTGCACGTGTTGAACTACTGATAACTACCATGGAGATACCTTGGTAAGATTATTTTTACTATTACAACATCCGTGCATCTTTTTGCACACTTCTAAACTAGTACATCATTGCTAACTACGAAGTTATTACTATGTTTTTCAACAGATAATCCCGAATGAGGTGTGTGCCTCATCTGATGTATACGCGTGGTAGCCTTCATGTTTTGAACATACTACTGTGTCGTCCTCTGAATCTCAACTGTCCATATCGGGTTTCTAAAAGAAGTGGAGACATAACAATCAAAGAATGGAAAAATGTATGGATAATCGTAAGGAGCTTCTTGGAAGCAATAAGCGTGAAAGGCAAGAATTGGAGACAGGATGATCGCCATTCTTCATAATGGAGAGTCGAGGTCTATATTGTTTTATGCTATTTTACCTTAAGGGTGTTTTAGGTCCTATACCGTAATCGATGATCATGTGCTAAGAACAATTATATATGTAGGGTTGGGTTCGATGACTATATATGAGGATGATGATCGTATGACTTATTATTAATAACGAGTAGAAGTAGTATGATGATGCATGATTAGTAGGACTTTATTATATACATATATGTGATGATGTATGATGCAAAGCATGCATGAGCCATGTCATATCTCAAGGGTGCAACGAACATATAGCAGCAGCGTTGATAAACCAAAGACAAAGATAGAGAGGACACTTCTCTCTATTAGCTAGCTATAAATAACAACCTAAAATAAACCACAAAACCCCTAAAGCAGCCACTTTCTTAAAAAAATGACTTTTGGTCGGTTGGAGCCGCCCGGGACCAAAGACCTTTGACTGGGCTCGGTGCATGCAGGGCCACGTGGAGCCACATTGGTCGGTTAGTCTTTGAACAGGACTAATGTCTGATGGCATTAATAACGACCCATTAGTCCCGGTTCATGAAGCGGGACTAAAGGCCCTTACGAACCGGGACTAATGGGTTGTTTTCTACTAGTGCAAGGTTGGCCAGGTCCAATAGCTGGATTGTTGAGCCGCCTTTGTGTCCAGCGAAGATCAAAAGCGTTAAAAAAAGTTTTTCTTACCATCTATCTAATATAATAGGAAAAAACGTTTTATACTATATATGTCCATGTCATCTTGTAAATTGAGTAGTTTGTGTTATATAGACCATGAAACCTTAGTTGGACTCCTCATGCATTTTTACGGGAGTCACTGGCCGAGTGAGACTGGTCGTACATGAACATGCGACAGAGAAATAGATTTCTTCCATATCCCAACTAAAACAATGCATCAAGTCGGCATATTTCAAAAATTTGCCAAGTTTATTAATAGGTATAGATTAAACCAATTTCGCTACAGTACCTCCCAGTTTGTAAAAAAATTCATGTTTTAAATAAATCTTTGCCTTTTCAAATTTAAAGTTCAAAAAATATTGGTTTTATGAAAATGTTTGCAAATTCGAAAAATAATCACAACAGTACCTCCTAGTTTTAAAAAATTGTTTACTCAGGTTTCAGAAAAAATAAAAAGAGAAATATTGTTCTTCTTTGCATTTTCAAAAAATAATCACAACAGTACCTCCTAGTTTTAAAAAATTGTTTCTGTTTTAAAAAAATATTCAGGTTTCAAAAAAAAGAAATATTTTCCTTTTAAAAAAATGTTCAGAGTTTAAAAAATTGATTAACAACTTTACAAAATTTTCGCGTTCTATAATATATTCACTTTTTCAAAATAAATCTTTTCCTTTCAATATCTGCAATGACTGTGAGATTATTTTGAAATTTTGCGCTACTAATTAAACGACAATTCTTGTCTAGTCTAGTGGCTAGCATTCTGATCGCTTAGCGTTAGTGGCTGGGTTCAATTCCCGGGAGGGCACAATTCTTTCTTTAAAAAAATTGTGGCCGGGCTATTGGTATGCTAATGGGCCGGCCCATTGTGTCCTGTGGTTTTTATTTTGACATAAACTAATCGGGATTGTCTCATAAAAAAACTAATCGGGAGGACGAGAAAACTCCCGCACGAGAAAAAGACATGCGACGTACAAAATCTCTACTCCTAATGGACGACTTGGTGAATAGTCGTCTGGTCAATTTTCGCTGGTTTTTTTTCGTCATCCCCACCACCGATTTTTTTTCGTCATCATCCCCTCCGACACACCGAACCGTCGGTGGAAAAAAATTTCCAGAAAAAACAGCTCACATGCCCCGCTCCCTCAATCCCTAGCTAGCCATCGCTCCTCTATTCTTCTCCACCCGCCGCCGCCGCCGCCGCCGCCACCGCACCTCAATCCCGAGCCATTTGCTTCCCTCCCTCTATACGTGCGTTCGCGGATGCGATCTTCCTGGCACCGTCGCCTTCGCGGATCCGCCGCCGCAACCATCGCCTCGTTCCCGTGCGCCGCCGTCGCTCCCTCTCCCAGCGCCCGAGCATCCCCGCCGCTCCCTCTCCCAGCGCCGCCTCCTCTGCCATGGCTCCTCCCCTTGCGCCCGAACTGCCTCGCGCACTCGTCGCCCGTCATACCACAGAGGAGGCGAAGACAGCGGCAGCGCAACGCCCTACTTCGCCGGTCGCCGCCTCGGCTGCACTCGACGGGCGCCACGCCGTCTCCTCTCCATGGGAGTGGAGGATGGCAGCGAGGAAAGTGGATCCACCTGGCCATGGGGATGGCACTACGACCCCTGCCAGCCTCCCGCGTCGCCGTGCCTTCCTGCATAGTCGCCTCCGACCTCACCATGTAGGTAACCTCACCCATGTCCCCTCCGCACCTCCTTCCACTCCATCCTCGACCACCCCCTTCCTCTCATCTCATGCCCATTGTGGTGCCCTGCAGCTCCTGTGACGAGTAATGGGGATGGAAATATATCAACGATGGGGTGTGGTTCGTTCCTGGCAGGTTTTTTTTTCTTTGACGCTGCTGCTCCTGGAGCACCAACTCAAAATTTTCTTTGACGCTTATAATTGCACACATCCAGACCCCTGATGGTGTTCAAGGAAGTTTTCCCCAGCTGGCAGTAGTGCTACGTACCTGATGTAGAGCAGTTCGGACCATGGAATTCTTCTACTCGATTCAGAACGGCATCAGTGTAATGTGTTTGTCTGTACAAGTGCTCTGACACCTACATCATAATCATGGACGAAGAAGACAAAGACAATGATCCATGGTATCATCAACATGTATGCTGCAGCTAACAAAGGTCAACTTATCCAACTATTCTCCATCCCTACCGCATTCCACAATTACCAGGTGATGGCGACCTATGTAGGTAAACGCCTCCTCTCATCTCTCTCCCTAGGATGCCCTGACCTCTCCTTTCTCTGTCTGCCATTCATGGCAGCGGGGGATCCAGGGAACGGGGGCCGATGGCGGAAGGGAATGGGGACCAGCGGCAGCGGGCAATGAGATCTGGAAGTATTTATTAACAGATGGTGGTGTTCTCAGATATTTGTTATTCAAGTTTCTTCGTGTGTTGTGCACCTAAACCCATGTGCTATTCCTGTTAATTGCATTATATCTTCCTTTCCTCTGTATTTAACACATTATCTGCCCCTAACTGAAGGCACCCATATTTCGTGGAAGAGAACCCACAGCAACTGCAGAAGAAAAGAAGTTGGGATCCGAGAGAACTGGAGAGCTTAGTGCAAAAGTAAATCAGGCAAGCCCTTTTCCTCTGAAGAAGGTTGTCTGCACTCTGCACTACATAATTTTTTTACAACTGTATTGTCCACATTTATGTTATAATAATCTCCTCTAGAATTGTTTGGATGCATTTTCTTCCAATTTTATGGACTCTAGCTTAATTACCTTCTGAATTCTTCTGATGGCTTCTCAATGATATTCAGTTTATATTGAGACGAACGAATGCCCTGCTGTCCAATCACTTGCCACCAAAGTTTTGTCCTGTCCGTGTATATTTGGCCAGATATGTTCATCGCACATTCAGAAAACACAAAAAGAATTGTGTACCTGCTATCCATTTTGTCTTTTATAGTGATCCTTCCTTCTTTTTACATTATATAATTGTGCCTCATCTACATTACTTAACCCTGCTTATGTATAGATTTTTGAAGTAGTGTGATGCAAGCTGACTCCCTTACAGATGACACTGTACAACCACTTCACACACTCCAAAAATGTAAGGAAATTCTGTACCGTTATGAGTTTCAAGCAATATTTAGTAGGCACATGTAAGGTAGTCGGAGTTATATTTACAGGACTCTGTGGTTGACCCTGTCAGGTTAAGCGCTTGATATCTGAAGAAGCAAAGAGTACTAAAGTTTTGGCATATATTACTGCTCTTAAGAAATTATGCAACCATCCGAAGGTAATGAATTCCAGTTTGTTTCGCCCCACGATATATCTCTTTCAGTGAAAGTAGTTTCGACAGTAGGATCAGAGTTTATTACAATATTTTTTTAATTAGTTAATGTCCGCACCTTGCATCATGATGAGGTGGTGGCCGGTGGGTGGCGTGAGGAGCGGCAACAGACTCGTTTACCTTGTTTACCAGTGTCTACATATTCTGTTAGGAAAAAATATCATCTAAGATGCAACTTTTGATGAAAGGAGCTGTATTTTTTTCTTTTATATTTTTGCTGGAAAGAAGGAGCTCTAACTTAAAGAGCATGTCAACATAGGTACTTCCAAATACTTTGAATGCATGCTTCAGCGAAGTCATCTCATAGATGAAGCAGCCTGAAAATTGCAGATTTTTAGCCAAGAGAACAAACGAGCAAGACATGCAACTGAATGTTAGATAGGAATGCTGGCCTAGCAAACATATGTCAGACTTGGAGCCATACAGAATATCAGCAATAAGTTCAGGGCACATGTAACTGGGAGTTCCTACAACCTTCAGAAGAGACACGAATTATCAAATCATAAGCAAATTAGAAAGAGAAACACCTACCTAGGGGTTGAGCAAGAATAACTTACTGACACAGCCCGACTGTTTCATTCGATTTTCGTGAGACATTACATATGTACATAATTGTAACCCGGCCTAAGCTTGCTAGAAATACATGTCTCTCTAGGAAGTTTGGATATGTTCTAACTCTTCTCAGTTAGGATTAACTGGATATGTTCTAACTCTTCACAACGGGAGTATATATTCATCTTGGAAATTTGTCAGTGATGTAACGTTTTGTGTACAAGCTGATTCATCTTTTTGGTCAGGTTTTTAGTTGATGAAGGATGAAGTCCGCACCAAGAAGACCATTCTGATGGATTCAAGAGAATCAAAAGTGAAGAATCAAGTTACAATAAATATGTCGATTACAAATATGCCTACAGATACACAAGTGGTTTTCAGATATCTTTGCTTGATTTGGATCTGCTCGGAGAAACAGGATGGCCACATTTATATGGTAGTTACTTCCATGTCACAAAGGTGCTCTTCAGTAGGTACTGCATAATCACATTGAAGTTCATCACAACATTCACATTCTTAGTGTTGTTATCATATCATATATCATATATCTCTAAAGTGTTTGATCACAATTTAGATAATTGATCTGATGTTGCTCATCTTTCAGTAGAAGTATTTTAAAATTTATGTTTAGTATTAGAATTCTGTTTTCAATTCAGTTTCACATCATCGTGTCACTAAAAATTTCAACATGGTATGCTTGTTCGTTTAGACTAGACAACTTTATGAAAATGCAGCATCGGCATCAGTATGCTGCCATTGATCGTATTGCCAAGCTTTGTGGTACATCATCTGACACAACATCATATAGTCAATATGATGCCCTATGCACACTGCCCATTAACTGAATTAATAGAATGTTCATTGTTTTCTTCCATGTGTATCCCTTGGGGTGTGGTTCTTATGAACACTTATTTGCCGGTTTATGGATTCCTTCTAGAGTTTGATAAATTTTAATGAGAATTTGTTTGACAGAAACGGGAGGAGGGGCCATTAGGAATTTTTTTACGTAGAAGAGATTTCGGGCAGACTGGAACCTATGGACCAAAACTGGGGCAAGAGTTCAGTAGCTTTGCTGTTGTTGTTCTGGAACTCTTTATGTCGTGAAATAGCTAGGAAAATTGCATTGGTGCACTTTGTATAATTTGGGGTCCTCAGATCGAGACAATATTGTAAGAAAACGGGCCTTAAGGTTTGCATCGTTTGTATTAAGGTTGTTCCTTATTTCAAACGAACATGCTTTAGAGGTGTTTTTACAGATGTGCTCCTGCTTCTATCTACTGATCAAATGACTTTCTATTTCAATGTTTTCTGCAAATATATTATTCAGGAGTAATGAGTGATAAGAATAAGATAAGCCAGTCGTGAGTGTGAAGTAGCAAGATATTTTTTAAATTCAGAATCTTCATTGCAAGTACACGAACTGATGTTTTTTGCCCACGCATTGCTCAATGATAATTTATACCATGTCTTTAATTTACTAGATGAACTGCACACCAGAACACAGCACTAATGGAAAGATTCAGCATCTTTAATTTTCTAGCATGAGGTAGTTTGCTAGATAAGAAATAGAACAAGAACAAGAAGAAGCTTTAGTTGGGCCATGTCATTGTGAACTTGCAGCACAGAATTTTATAGGAGGTGGTTGTCGTAAAACTAGGTGCTTAAGATCTGCGGAACTATAACATTTTTTTAGTCTAAGTAAAACAAATTTACTTTCTGGTTCTAATATGTTAATAATTTCTTGTGTGAATAGATGGGCCAAACCGAGCAGGCCATCACCAACCTATTCGTGCTTTGGTTTTTTTTATTTGAGTATTTGTGTTCTTAATCTTTGTTTTCACTGGTGTGTGCTCTGTTCTCTCATGCTAGATTTGAATTTCTTGTCATAGAAAAAAATTTATCGCCTTTAATAGTAGAGGTGATCCAGTTATGTATGCAAGACTATGCAAGATCCTCGATGAGGATTGTTTTTTCTGAATCACTTATCCCTGAGCAGCATCTGCATCCTTCTGCCTTAGCCTGATCAATTCTTCCCAGTATACGGTTTTGTTTTTTAATTGCCAACATATTCGAATGGAGGTGTCTCCTTGTCAAGCATGCATCCGTTGAAATTTGGTGTTGGACACTGCCACGTCAACTGCGAAGACCGTCAATAGCGCGGCTTCTTGTGGGCTGGGCGAGCTGCTGCCAATGGTGGACACTGCCGCGTCAACTGGCGAAGGGTGTGCCGCCCGCTCGAGTACGGCGGACTCGGGGTCCAGGATCTGGAGCGTGCTGGCCTAGCGCTGCGCCTGCGCTGGATGTGGCTCTCCCACACGGACGACAACCGCGCATGGCGAGGCCTCGACCTCCAGTTTTCCAGCGAGGAGCGTGCGTTGTTCTTCGCCTCGACGATCATGCAGCTCGGCGATGGACAAACGGCTCTATTTTGGGATGACCGATGGCTAAACGGTCAGTCCGTGCGTGAACTTGCACCGGCGCTCTACCAATGCATTCCCAAACGGCAACGCAAGTCAAGAACGGTGGCCGCCGGCCTAGCGGGCAATGCCTGGGCCCGTGACATTCAAGGAGTGATAGGGATCCATGAGATTGGCCAATACCTCAGACTTTGGCAGGCAGTGCAGCACATCGGCCTATCAAACCGGCCTGACCGCATGCTCTGGAGATGGACGGCCAGTGGCACTTATAAGGCATGGTCATGCTACGCCGCAACCTTCCACGGATCCATGAAATGCCCCTCCTGGAAGCTTACCTGGAAGAGCTGGGCACCACGCCGTGTCCATTTCTTTCATTGGCTAGCTAGCCAGGACCGGTGTTGGACGGCGGACAGACTCGCCCGTTGCGGCCTACAACACCACCCACGATGCCTTCTTTGTGATCGGGCCCCAGAGACGATGTGGCACCTGCTCCTAGAATGCCCGTTTTTGCGGCAGGTCTGGCACGACGTGCTGGCTTGGGCGAGGATACCTTCTCAACCGCCAAGCAACGAACCCACCCTCACGGACTGGTGGCAACGTACGAAAGGGCAGACCCCACACGCGCTACGGAAAGGCCTGCAATCCATTGCCATGCTCGTCCCTTGGATGATTTGGAAACAACGCAATGAGTGCGTCTTCGAGAACGCGCGCCCCTCGGTTACCGTACTCGTAGATAGGATTAAGGCCGAAGCCACATGTTGGGCACAAGCTGGCGCTTTGGGTCTCAGGGTAGTCCTCCCCACTAACTGGGATGTCCACTGATAGGTGGCCAATCCATGTAACCACCACCTCCTAGGAGGATTGTATCTTCTCACCTTTTCAATGAAATGAAACGCAAAGAGTCCTTTGCGTTTTCTCGGAAAAAAACACTTTGGTAAAGATAGCCTCTATTGATTATAAAATGCATGATGAGTGTTTTTCCTAATAACCATGGTATGTGAGGTCGATTTTATATTCACACATATGCTGAAATGTTGACACCGAAGAACCAGCAATCGAGTTATATGAAATTTCTTGCAAGAGCTACCATTCTTTTTAGTACTGACTAATCCCATGGGTACCAATGGTGAAATATTCAGGTCTAAATACTGGATGAGATTTTCATTGCTGGCATTCTTCATGAACCTATCAAGGAGAACATTTCAATACTAATTGCTGCAAAGGTGTTCTCACCACCGGCTAGCAAGAAGAGAGTATGATTTTTCAGTGCTCACTGTTGTAAGCCTGATTCACAAGGAGCTTCCCAATGTTGTACATGTAGTCTGTGAGTAACAGAAATAAAACCTATTTATTCATTCTTGTCTTGTACCTCCGTTTCAACTCCCCAAAACCAGTAGAGTTCAGTTACATGCTTCAATATTAGGAAGTCATCATCTTCTAAAACAAATTTTGTTACCTACTCAAACATATTTTGTTCCCGTGTTTCTAATAAATTTTGTATAAAAACATGTGTACAATATAACCTGTACAACCTGCATTGGACCATGCTCATTTGCTCTGTCCATTTCTTCTAAAGAGTCCAGATTCCTACGCGTTCATAAATACGATTTAGTGTGCTCTATTACATCACCGGAATCAGATGATATATTTTCTATGTGAATTCGTTGACACAGTTCCTTACAAAAGTTGTATCTTCGAAAAGGACAAACAACTCTATGTAATTCTATTATCCATTCTGATTTTGAGCCAAGTATACATGTTATCTTTTTCCTTCTAGCAAGGTACCATAGACATGTTATGAAATTCTCCTTTGCCTTCCAGGTGAACCAAATAGTCATCTTTTTAACAAATGGAGGGAATTCGTTTGTCAATAAAAATAATTTTTTCACAGGAGATGTTGTCTTATTTCTTCAAGTATAAGCAAATGAACATTGTGATGAAGTTAACAACTTTCTATCCTTATTCCTCTTATTCATTGTGTGTTATCCTGATTTATACATGTAACAATGATGAATGATGATGAACTTAGACTTAGTGTAAGGAGAGCCAATCTGTTTCGTTGAACAAAACATCTCTCTATCCTTATTTCTCCTAAAAACTTTCAGACGATACTCACACCATATGATTCCTTGAAACATAGAAGTATTTTTCACATCTATTACAATCCAAGGTTTTTTTAGTTAATATTATTCTTTATATTTGTAAGTAGTATAAAGTTGCCCCGAAATTGGTAATATGATTTTGGATGATATATTATGATGCTGACAAGGAGGTTATTGGTGCTGAATAAAATAGCAGTATGAAATAACCCTGCATATATTTGTTGGCTTTTAGTTTGAGCCTTTCAACTCAACTGAAACTTTTATTTGTATAGTCTTTTACCTCTGGTTTTGCCGGTTATCTGGAATGATGGTAGGTATTAATGAAGTAGTCCATGTTGGACTGGCTGAAAGGGGAGAAACATGATTGTATTATTAAGCATTTAAGCTCCTAGCAATTTAGAACCTCCATATCTTGGGGCTGCCTTGCATTATTTCAGAGAGCTATATTTTTTCCGGACATTTTATATTGCCACACAATGAGAGTTGAAAGTTCTGGTCTGGCATGATGTGCTGTCAAGACACGTCCCCATGTTCTAGGTTTGGGGGTTTGTAGATTTGTTTAAAGGGAACACAGTACTCCATGTGTTTGTCTTTAATTAATGAATAATAACAATACACATGCTTTCGTGAGATGATCGAATCTTAAGCATAAATAATAAAAGCATTCAAGTGTTATTATCATTTGTAATGAAGTGCAATGTTTCAAATTTTTTATCAAAATATATTGCAAGTGAAGTGGATGTGAAGTGGATTTTAATTTTTTTTTATTATTGGCTATTTTTTCAATCCATGTTAAAGTTGATATGCCCGTGGCAACGCACGGGCATTGTACTAGTTTATCTGGGTCGAGAAACAATCCTCCCTTTTTTTTCGAGAATGACGGGGGGGGGGGGGGCCACAGCCCCACCGTTTGTTATATTACCCGAAACGACGCGGCCCTCATACAGTGTTTTCCATCGAGGAGATAAAAAACAGCAAAGTAAAGAGGAGAAAAAGAAAAGTACATAAAGGGGGGAAGACGAGAGAGGCTAACTAGGCGGTCGATAGCAGGAAGGAGCGGAACAGCCGGAGCCGCTCGCGAGGACCACTGTTGTAGCGCTGTGCCCAAAGCATAGTGTCGTCAGCCGCACGACGGATAACTTCGGCAGCCCCACAGGAGAAGGAGCTGAACACCACATCGTTTCGCGCCTTCCACACATGCCAAAGGAGGATAAAGAGGCCATCCCTCCAGGCATCAGCCTCCAGAGACACCTGAGGCTGCAAGGAAGTGATGTCCTCCACAGAGAGGAAAGGCCCCAGGCCAAGCCGAGACCAGACCTGGGTAGCACGGCAGCAGGCGGCGAACAAGTGGTCGGCCGTCTCGAGGCCTGGACAGGAGGTGCAAGTCGGAGAAGGAGCACAGTTCTTCACGAACAAATTGGCCCGAGTGCTCAGCCGGTTGCCGACAAGCAGGCGGGCAAAGATCTTGATCTTGCTGGGGAGGCGGGACCCCCAAATGTCGACGGAAACGGGAAACCTGGTCCACGACGCCATTGGGAGACAGGAGCCGGAAGGCAGCCCGCGAGCTGAAGGCAACATCATCCCCCCAGGCCATGAAGCGATGATCATGCCCGCTCACGAGCTGAACCCCAGAGAGGAGGTCGCGGACAGCACGGAGCTGGGCGGCAGCGACCGTGGAGAGCCGCGGTTGAAGCGCAAGGCCGTCCACCACGACAGCAGCCACCGAGGCGTTCCGCGTTCGGCCGCGACGAGTGAGACAACAATGCCTCGAAGGTGAAGCAGAGAGCGCCGCCCGGAAGCCAGCGATCCTGCCAGAAAGAAGTGGAGCACCCATCACGGAGCTGCACACGTGTGATGGCCCTGTAGGTGGGAAGGGCAGCCTGCACAATCGTCTGGAGGAACGACGGGGTCGAGCAGGGGTCCCCCACGTCCCCTTTGAGACTGCGAAGGAACCACCGCTTCCATGGCGGGCATGCCGGTCGGTGAAGAATGTCGACGAAGTGGAGGAGAAGGCACATGTTCTGCCGTCGAAGGTCGCGGACGCCGAAGCTACCCTCCTGCACATCAACACACACCTTGTCCCAAGCAATTAGACAACAAGCCCCGGAGCAGGTATCTTTGCCGGTCCAAAAGAAGGAACGGCGCCTACGATCAATCTGCTCAATCACTCCAGGGGGTAAAAAATAAGAGCACATAAAGTAAGTAGCAAGATTATTAAGAACCGCATTGCAGAGAACTAGCCTCCCGCCAGATGAGAGGAGAAGAGCTCGCCACCCAGAAAGGTAGCGATCGAAGGAGCGGATAAGAGGATCATAGGCAGAGATGGGAAGCTTAGTCGGAGAAGCAGTCTTCCTATGAACTAATTGATTTTCTTTCTATTGACAGTACTTTCAGGTGGAGTACACAGAGGATGCCCTTCCACTCAGCACAGAGACAACACCATGAGCTGCGACAGTTGTTTCATGCTTGGAACCGACACGAGGACGTACTGGTCATGGCTTCGCCACCACGCCAACATCCAGGAGAGTGACATCTGCTCCTTCCATTTCAAGCGCAAGAAAGGGCGCCGCCTCTCCCTCACCGTCCATGACCTCTAGATGCAATGTGCTATGCCGTCAGCACTCAGCACCACATAGTGGATACCGCCAATATATATGAACCATCCATCATGTTTACTTTCTATGTAAGAATTCGTATGCCTGCATTCTGCTGATATGACGAACCTCCATACATTCTTTTCTTTAACTGTTGGCTCTCATTATTACTGTACAATCACGTTATCAGCTCCAGCAGCTAGATTAGTACGCAGATTCATGCCTCAGGTGGCGTGCCCAGGGCGCGCCCCAGCCACTAGTGATCAAGAAATGTAGAGTGTTCCTATGGTGTGCACAAGCTCAGGCAAATGGGGGCCGATGTGCAGCGGCTTGGGAGGAAGTGTGCTCGCCAAGGTGGGCGGGTGGACTAGGCATTCCGAACCTCAAATGGCTAAATATTGCCATACAGACAAGGTGGCTTTGGCTGAAACGCGCTGAACCCCCAGGCCTTGGGCAGAGTTTGACATAGCAGTGCCTCATGAATCGATGCAGCTATACAGAGCTGCCCCATGGTCTTCGGTTGGGAATTTTTTCTGGGAGGATAGATGGATGGAGGGCCATACGCCATAGAGTGGAGGAGCTAGCTAGCACCCAAGTTGTAGGCCACGGGACATGCGCCACCAGAACGGTTTGTCAGAGGCTAACGAACGGAGCTTGGCCTTGGATGTTGGCCTAGAAGTAACAAACCAGATGCTTCACGAGTACCTACTGCTATGGGAACGGTTTGTTGATGGTGGTTCAGCTTGATCCTCATATGGAAGACTCTGTTCATTGGGCGTGGGAGACGAATGGCTCATTCTCCACGTGTTCGGCCTACAATGCAAAGTTTTGGGGCAAGGAAATTGTGCCAACAGCTGATTTCACATGGAAGTCCAGACCACCATTGCGATATTGGTTCTTTGCTTGGCTTGCTTTCCGGAACCGGTGTTGGACCTCGGGTAGGTTGGTGAGACGTGGCTAGACCAATCAAGAAACCTGCCCATTCTGCGATCAAGAGGATGAGAGCATAAACCATATCCTTGTACAGTGTGTTTTTTGCGCGGAAAGTGTGGATGTGAGTATGCCTAGCGATGGACAAGCCGGATTGGATCCTGACTAACTCATCGCGGTTGATGGACTGGTGCACGAGCACGAGCGGGATTGCTAGAGGAAGCAAGGACATTCGGGCACTCTTTCTACTTGTAATGTGGGAGTTATGGAAGCACTGAAACGGGGTTGTATTTGATGGAGCCACTCCGTGAATTGCATATGTAATTCATAGAATAACGGAAGAAGGTAGAGCATGGAAGCAGGACGCAGAGTTTCTGCTTCCGAACTCAAATGACCTCGGGTGAATAGTAAAATCGAAACAAAATTCAAAAATATAAAAAAATTCAAAAAAAATTGAGGGAAACATTTGAGCTCGGGAGCAGAAAGGCACTTTCCATGGAAGCGGGCATACACAAAGCTGACTTCCTAGCAGCTTAAATGATGGGGAATGACGCGAGGAGTTAGCGGGTGTTAGACGATGTTGAGTTGGGGTTATGTAATATACAGTATGCAACCATCAGCATGGAGGGGCTCTTGTCTCCATCCTCTTCTTCAATATAAAGTACGTACACTCGTGTGTATTAGAGAAAAAAGAATACCACAGAAGCCACATCTAGCCGTGGCGGGCATGCAAATCTCTACCAAAAATGGTCTTACATTTTAGGACGGATGGAGTAAATAGCCATATGTACATTGTTTTATCCCCCAAAGAGTATCACCGCTCACAACACCCCTACTAGGCTCTTTATTGTTGAATATCAATATCCCAACGGACACTTACAATGTCATGTGGCTGAAGCAGCCAAACATGTCTGCCACATTTCTACTTATACTTTCATAAATAAACTTAAGCTTCAAATAACTGCACTACCCTAGCACGAATTTATTTGATAATTGATGCATGATGACCTCCTGTTCCTTGTGCTGTCTCCCACCATCCAAGGAGATGACAATTTTGGTTAGAAGATCTTGCTCCAACGCATGTCCACATCTGGTGAGGGGGTGGATCCGCGTTCGGGTGATGACAGATCCACACCCCTTGGTGACGATCTGAACATGCGAGGTAGCCTGCCCACCGACAGTGGCAGAGACAAGGGGGCGAGCAGGGGCTTGGCCTCCCCAACGATCAAGCGAACAATGAGTATTTAAAAAAATTTACCATCATCTTATTTATTCAAAGAGTTTAGGAATGTCAGCAAAAACAAGACCCAAAATACAATTCGGTGAAGCTTGACGCCATACCTGGCCTCCCTAATTACATTCGTTGCCAAGCAAGGCGCATAAACCTGGCCTCTCTCATGACCCACAGAACGAATTTTATCTACTGACCGCGAGTACATTTTTTTTTCTTTGTCTGTATGGTGTTCTGTCAAGTAACCATCCCGGCCTTCAGTCTCCCTTTCCTTTGTTTACCTGTTCTCTCTTGTTCCTCAATGGGAACAGATCTTTTTTGTTTTTCATGGTAGAATCAATCAAGTCAGCAGATTGACCTTCACTGGTGGGATTAGCTGTTCCATCACTGTCTAGCCAACACTGTTGATCTTCGGGAGGACGCTGATACCTTCCATGGCGCTGGATGTACATTACCATTGGTGCCAGCACACCGTCACAAACTAACTAGTGGAACTAGTGTCCAGCACACTGTCAGCTGCCTGAGAAAATACTCCTCCATCAAGAGGCTTGTCGATTAAGACCCCTGCTGGTAGATTTCCCAGGTTTGCTTCTTCCTTCATCGCATCATGCTTACATACCTCTGCAGCATTGAGCACAGCACGCTTGTCTGCTGCAGTAAAAATGATTAGAAACAATGCAAACCAAATTTTGAGTACTAAAGTCTAAAAGGCTCATTGGTAAATGCCATGTTCCATGATATATCAAGGGACCATAAATTGATGACATGGTTTTTGTGCTACCAAGAACACCTGACACCGTTGTTTTGAAATTTTTAAATAAGAAGTGTGTTCGGAAGTTTAACTCCGCCTATGTTGTTTCAACATAGCCGGTCCCAAGCCCGGGTAAAGGAGGAGGGTTGTGATAGGCTTGGCGAGCCAACGTGAAAACTCAGGCACTTTTATGGAGATGAAACCCAAAAGATTTTTGTTGGGGCATAACCCTCTCAGCGACGCGCCACATCAGAACCTTGGTGTGGTGCCAAATGGGCAAGTGCCGGGCGGCAAGTGAGCAAGGATCAGGTCATCGCATCCTTAGTGGCGCGGTACATCAACGCCCCGGTGTAGTGGAAAATGAGCAAGGGTCTTTGCATTTGACTCGACGAGTGCGAAGGGTAAGGAAGCTAGCCGAGACTAGGAGGATCCACTTAGGTAGCTAGCACGTAGGGTCCCTGATAGGTAAGCTTCGGGAGCTAGTTGATACAGCGGGGAGGAGAGGTGTTGATATCCTTTCCGTCCAAGAAACCAAATGAAGGGGACAGAAGGGGAAGGAGGTCGAGGATACCGGCTTAAAGCTGTGGTACACGGGGACGACTACAAATAGAAATGGAGTAGGCATCTTGCTCAACAAGAGCCTCAAGCATGGAGTGGTAGACGTCAAGAGACATGAGGACCGGATTATCCCGGACAAGCTGGTAGTTGGGGACTTAGTTCTCAATGTCATCAGCGCGTATGCCCAGAAGTAGGCCACAATGAGAACACCAAGAGGGAGTTCTAGGAAGGCCAGGAGGACATGGTCAGGAGTGTAACAATTGGCGAGAAGCTCTTCATAGGAGGAGACCTCAATGGCCACGTGGTTACATCTAACACAGGCTTTGGCTATGGCATCAGGAATCAAGGAGAAGATGTATTAAGCTTTGCTCTAGCCTACGACATGATCATAGCTAACACCCTCTTTCAAAAGAGAGAATCACATCTAGTGACTATTAGTAGTGGTCAACACTCTAGCCAGATTGATTTCATCCTCTCGAGAAGAGAATACAGGCGTGCGTGCCTAGTTTGTAAGGTGATACCTAGAGAGGGTATTGTCCCTCAACGTAAGCTCATGGTGGCTGACTTTTGCTTTCAGATTTGTGTCCAGTGGGATAAGCGTGCCAAAGTTGCTCGAACGAAGTGGTGGAAGCTCAAGGGGAAGGTAGCTTAGAACGAAGTGGTGGAAGCTCAAGGGGAAGGTAGCTTAGGAGAGGGTCATTAAGGAGGACCCTTGGGAGGAAGGAGGCGATGCAAACAATATGTGGATGAAAATGGCGACTTGCATTAGTAAGGTGGCCTTAGAGAAGTTTGGAGTGTCCAGGGGAGGTAGAAGAGAAGCTAAAGATACCTGGTGGTGGAATGATGATGTCCAGAAGGCTATTAAGGAGAAGAAAGATTGTTTTAGACGCTTCTACCTTGATAGGAGTGCAGACAACATAGAGAAGTACAAGATGGCAAAGAAGGCCGCAAAGCGAGCTGTGAGTGAAGCAAGGGGTCGGACGTATGAGGACCTCTACCAGCGCTTAGACACGAAGAAAGGCGAAAGAGACATCCATAAGATGGCCAAGATCTGAGAGAGGAAGGCGAGGGATGTTGACCAACAAATGCATCAAGGACGGAGCGGACCATCTCCTGGTGAAGGACGAGGAGATTAAGCACAGATGGCGGGAGTACTTCGACAAGCTGTTCAATGGGGAGAATGAGAACTCTACCATTGAACTGGGCAACTCCTTTAATGATACTAGCAGGCATTTTGTGCGGCGAATCCACGAGCCGAAGGTCAAGGAGGCTTTAAAAGCGATGAAAGGAGGCAAGGCCATGGGCCCTGATTGTATCCCCAATGATGTGTGGAGAGGCCTCTGAGACATATATGGTATGGCTAACTAAGCTTTTCAACCTCATTTTTCAGGCAAACAAGATGCCAGAAGAATGGAGGAGTATATTAGTACCAATCTTCAAGGACAAGGGGATGTTCAGAGTTGTACTAATTACCGTGGAATTAAGCTCATTAGCCATACAATGAAGCTATGGGAGAGAGTCATTGAGCACTGCTTAAGAAGTATGACAAGCTTGACCAAAAATCAGTTTGGTTTCATGCCTGGGAGGTCGACCATGGAAGCCATTGTCTTGGTATGACAACTCATGGAGAGATACAAGGAGCAAAAGGACCTGCATATGGTGTTCATTAACTTAGAGAAGGCATACGATAAGATACTGCGACATGTCATGTGGTGGGCCTTGGAGAAATACAAAGTTCCGGCAAAGTACATTAAGGACAAGTGTTTGGACAAGTGATGGCGACACTGATGACTTCCCAATTAAATTAGGACTGCACCAGGGGTCAGCTTTGAGCCCTTATCTTTTCACTCTGGAGATGGATGAGGTCACGATGGATATACAAGGAGATATCCAATGGTGTATGCTCTTTGCGGATGATGTGGTTCTAGTCGATGATAGTCGGACGGGGTCAATAGGAAGTTAGAGCTATGGAGATAAACCTTGGAATCCAAAGGTTTTAGACTTGGTAGAACTAAAACCGAGTACATGAGGTGCGGTTTCAATACTACTAGGCACGAGGAGGTTAGCCTTAATGGGCAGGTGGTGCCTTGGAAGGACACCTTTAAATATTTGGGGTCTATGCTGCAGAAGGATGGGGATATCGATAAAGATGTGAATCATCGAATCAAAGTCGGATGGATGAAGTGGCGCCAAGCTTCTAGCATTCTCTGTGACAAGAGAGTGCCACAAAAGCTAAAAGCCAAGTTCTACACGAAGGCGTTCGACCTGCAATGTTGTATGGCGCTGAGTGTTCGCCGACTAAACGGCGACATGTTCAACAGTTAGGTGTGGCGAGATGCGCATGTTGAGATGGATGTGTCGCCACACAAGGAAGGACCGAGTCTGGAATGATGATATACGAGATAGAGTTGGGGTACCGCCGATTGAAGAGAAGCTTGTCCACCATCGTCTTAGATGGTTTGGGCATATTCGACGCAGGCCCCCAGAAGCGCTAGTGCATAGCGGACGGCTAAAGCGTCCCGATAATGTCAAAAGAGGTCAGAGTAGACCGAACTTGACATGGGAGGAGTCTGTAAAGAGGGATCTGAAGGTATGGAGTATCACCGAAGAACTAGCCATGGACAGGGGTGTGTGGAAGTTTGCTATACCCATGTGCCAGAACCATGAGTTGGTTGCAAGATCTTATGGGTTTCACCTTTAGCCTACCCCAACTTATTTGGACTAAAGGCTTTGTTGTTGTTGCCGTTCTTGTTGTTGCTGTTGTTGTGAAGTGTGTTTGAAAGTTAAAAAAACTAAAATTTAATACGTAGAAATACACTTAGCAAAAAAATGTGAAAAAAAGTACATCCATTTGCCTTCTGCAGAAAAAAGACAAGGATGGAAGGCTAAAATAGAAATTATTTTTGCATCATTTATAGCGCATGGACAGGCCATATAATTTTAAATTTTGCATGAAAACATATAAATACACATACTACTGCCATATACACCCTTTCAGGAAGTTTTTGCAATTCCAAACACCTTTTTGGAGCCAAGCTCACATGATCTTTTCATATAAATTACCCTATTGTTACTTTCCACACTATAAACTGAGAGGTACCTCAGGTTCTGCAGTAGGCTTGAAGACTTTAACTCCATCATTGGACAAACTTTTTGAAGGTTCATCTGCAACGCGTGAAATCCCTGAACCATTTCTCTGTGCAGAGGAAGATAGTCTTTGGCTATCAGACCCTTTTATAGACGAGGCATTCTTCTTATGTTGAGCATCAGGTTTTCATTGCATTTGCCTACCCTCTGTAGATTTTGCACGAACGCTATGATCTTTTGCTGCTGAGGGATCTGCAGATTAATTTCCTGTAGGAGATCCAAAGAACAGTTATGCTCCAGTTAATCATAGTGGTTGGGAAAAAAAAACTTCTTTTTTAGTGTTCTATTTACGAGCAATAGGTTTTGCAGGCACTGCCTTCTGATCAAGGTGACCCATGCCAAACTCTGCTTCAGATAGCCATGAACTCTTCATATAGTTGGGCAATCCACACATATATCTTATACTCATAACAAATGATTGTCTACAGATAAGGAAAAAAAGGCAGCAGAAGAAGTGGTAACACTTACCTTGAGAGCAGCAGGTACACCAGTTGCCAGTACTTTCAGATCATCCCTCTCATTCCCCTTTAGGCCAGCAGCATATCATAAATGGTGAGTAATGATGTATTTACCCTTTTCTCGAGGTTGATACCACTTTTTCGAATCACAGGAAAAATACTAGTTATCTTTTTTAGCACAATAAGGGCATTTCTGATTTCCACGTATTCTTTTGATTCCATGCATTGATTAAGCACCTTGGTAATTTTTCCGCTCCATTTTCAATGAACCTTTCAAAAGCACATCAAAATGTTCAAAATCATATGTAAATAATGTACAGGACAACTTAAATTTTTGGATATTAGACCTTCACTTACGATTTTCTCTGTTAATTCAGGTGGCATGAATAAAATATAAAGAACAAAGCAGCAGATGACAGTAATATATACTAGGGTCCATGAAACCATGCTTAATTTATATACCTGGATTCAAGAAACAGAAATTTCACAAAGAAAAATGGGCAGATGCATATGAATAAAAAGTATATGCAGCGGATCATTTTGTACATGTACATGTACATGTACATGTACATTTACACATAATTGAAAACTTGCAGGTATTAACATTTCATTAGAGAGGTAGCCACTACACTTGTGTTGCACAGCTCACATGACCAAATTTCCAGCTCAATAAAGCCAACAAGTCAAGCACATGCAGCACCAGCTGCCACATCTGAAATTCTAAAATAAAGCTGCATGATAGGACAGCAACACAATTCAAGAATTGAACCACAAGACGTATGAGAAGCAACACCGGGCTTCCTTACAAGAATGAGCTATCTTGCCACATTTTTGCAAATGCAATAGAATGTGCTATCTTGCCACATCTTTTGCAACTGTAACAGCTTGAGCTATCTTGACACATTTTTGCAAATGTATCGACTGAGATACTACGAGTGGAAATATTTTATTCCTATATGTCCTCTATGTGTGGAATTAAGGGGAAGTATTCATATCTAGGAACTAGCATGCTCACATAATGTGCTATTTTGTGAGCATTGGAGACGCCATGTGAATTTGTGAAGTTCATTTGAAAATTGTAAACCCATTGACTAGTCCATGAATATCTGGTGTGCCAACAATTCACCTTAAAGAGTTAAGAGTTGGTACCTAAACATAGTTTTCTGTACTAGTATATTCCTCGCAGTAACTCCTGAACTAAGACAGAACTGAATTTAATGTTTATATGCACGTCTATGAGGCCTCTGTTGGGGACATAAGTTGTGAAAAAGTTGTAAATGTCAATACACAGAAAGGTTTCGTTTTTGTTTCTTTTTAATATAATATATACTTTATTATTTGAAGTTATTTTAAAAGGTGGCAACACTCCATAAACAACATAATAGATATATTTTCCAGGTTGATTCCATGCCCAAAAAAGAACCTTACTTGTGCACCCGATTGTGCTTTTATACTAAAAATCACCCCTAGGAACTCTGACGAATTGCCATATCACCCTATCATGCAATTTGAGTACAACTTAGTCCTAAAACTTTAGAAATGGTGATCTAAGCACAAAACAGGCTATCTATGTTCCGAGCACTATTTCTACAATTTTTATGACTAAGTTATAGTGAAGAAATGACAAACATACATAGCTAAATTATGTGATAAACATAACTTCAAAGAGTGTGTAAAGCATACTTTAGCGAACTGAGGATAAGATACACATTGACTATTTTGATATCTGAAGTATACAGCAAATCCAGGCTTATTACCACATTCCGGCTCATAAATTTATTTATTCATCACTCTGCAAAAAGTTGTATTATGCAAACTCAGAAGCAGTAAAACAACATAATAACCGCCAGAAAAGCAATGGTCAAGTGTGTATAGCACTTGAATTGAATACCGATAAGCTGCCTTCCAGTAGTAGGTCATCTTCAGTGTCTCATAAAGAAATCTTGCAAACCTGCAACCCTCATATTCTGTACAAAACAGATCAGTCACAGAGGATTTTGCAAGTTTAGACAAAATCATACTTAGAAATGTGTTGGGCAATGAGCAATAGTAGATAGGCGGATCGCATCATACTTAGAAATGTGTTTGTCAAGAGCGCAGCAGTCCAAGTTCCCGTACCCGTCCTCCCCGCGAGCTCCGAGCTCGGCGGATCGCTGCCGTAGGCAGGCACGCCGAGCTCGTCGACGGCGTGCACGCAGAAGCAGAACATGTTGAGGACGAGGGCAGCACCGGGCGGCGGAGATAGTCGCGGAACGGCGCAGGAGCACGAAGGACGAAGGAGGTTGGGGACCTCGGTGGCGTCCGGAGCATGTGGAAGCAGGGGCCGGGCCGGGCTCTCCTTGCCGCGGCCGGCAACCACCGTGGTCGGGACTCCAGCATCCGCTCGAACGCGTGCAGCACACCTTGTTGTCCCGATCGAGGGCGAGCTTGAAGGGGCGCTTCCCCGGAAAGGAGGGCGGCGCGTCGCCGATGTCGCGGAAGCTGGAGGCGGCGATCAGCGCCTGCATGCGCGCGGGGGGGGTACTGGTTGACGGCGAGGACCCCGCGGGAGGTGGATCTCCGGGAGCGGGACCCCGCTGACTACGGCAGCACCTCCTCCTACGTCGACGATGGCTCCGGCCACCACGGCGACCATTCCGCCGTGGTCCCGTAGTCGGCGGTGGTCGGGGCTCCCTCCTGCGGTGGTCGGGGCTCCCTCCCCGGCTACTGATGCACACAAGGTGCTTGCTGTAATGCGCGCGAGACAGAGAGAGAGAGAGGGGGGGCGAGAGGGAGAGAGAGAGAGAGAAGAGACCAAGTCAACCTGCCGGCGAGGACCTTTCTTGCCTACTCAGCTCCGACTGGTGGGGACCGCAAATGGATTCCGTTCCGTCCGCCGGACGTCGATCCACCGGCGGCGGAGGAGAATCAGAAGGGGAATTTGTAATTTAAAAATAAATTGCAAAAAATCCAAAAAATAATCCCTCTCGCATAATAAACAAATAAATCCAAGGAAATTGCAAATTAATCAAAAAATTAACCGGCCAGTTATCCATAACCAAAGTAGAATTCCATCAAATCCCTAACAGACATCTAATTAAACCAAACACTCCATCAAAAAGGAAAATTAAAAAACTAATCCTTGACTTGGCGTCCGGTTGCGAAGCGTCCTCGCTCCTTAGAGTCCAAGGAAGGCGATGGGGTTCCGTCCGAGCCAGCCGAGTGAGAGTGCCTGCAGTACATTAAAAAACCTGAAGTTAATTTGCGAAAAAGAAACAATAAAATTGTGCATCGCGTCAAAACAAACTACACTCCAGTGCCATCGTCTACACGTTCCGGTGAGCGGTGAGTACCTTGCACAGGACCGAACAGAACCGGTCCGCGGTGCACCGGAGGCAATTGCCCGGGCCGAATCCATGTGGGGTGTCCTGCGGGTCTGGCACAATCTGGACCGCGTACTCTACCTCGCCCTCCTCGAATCCCTCTAGATCCCCGACCTGAAAAACCTGAATGTTTATGTTACTACAAGAGGTTAGAACTGGCAATGTCAACCATCGGGCACAAAAGCACAAACGAAAACTGCTAGAGATCACAGACCTCGATCCCGTGGACCACGTGCTCGGGTAGCTGCCCCGCGAGAACTAGGACTCGGTCGGCCGGCGGCTGCTGTAACTCGGCGATTGTCCGCCTTATCACCCGCAGGAGCTCGCCCCGCCCAGGGTGATGCGACTCCACGTGCGACGCACAAATGGCGGCGCAGTGAAACTGCATACAGTACGTGCAGAACCGATCCGGTTCATACTGATCCAAGAAATCTATGTTGCTAAGGGCCAATCCGATGGGGTTGTGCAAGTTATCATCAGCCACCTAAGAAGGGAAACACCTTCTTGGGATCAGAAAAGAAACCAAGTCTGCCAGCAAGAACATGGAAACGATAACTCCTCTAACAACTGAAGGTGATTCGGGTGCTGTGCTCACCTTGCAACTAGCGCAACAAAAATTCCCGGTCCTGAGAGGGTCGTCGCACGACCCGCAGATGTGCTCAACCACGTCATGATGCGACGTGCGCCGACGCAGCGGCACATAACGATCCAACCCGTAGTTCGCACGCCGTACACCGTCGAACGAGTAGCCGCAGTCCTTGATGTCTGCGTAGAGGATGGAAGGTCCGAAACCGCGCTCCAAGCGCCGGACCTGCGATACACGATAACAAGATCGCTTCTTGGGACCAGCAAAAGAACACGGGGGCACCAAGATGGCTGGGCAGGAACTGCAAACCAGCAAGAAAAGAAAAGTTCGCAAGAACACGTACATGAGCATACTGGATTCCCTCCACGTTAGCGTGGTGACGCCCGACGTGCGCCGGGCAGCAATGAGAACAGACTGCCCTCAGGCAGCCTGTGCAGAAGAAATCGGCAAGGCACCTGTCCCCGAAGCGTACACCACGGCACAAGAACCTCAGGTAGCGAGGAGGCTCGCCCGCAGCTGCTACCACCTCCTGCTGCGCCATGTCTACGCGTCGCCGGCGGCCAGAGAAAAGTAGGCTAGGCTTGGTATCTCCTTCTCTCGCTTTGGCTTTTGAGAAGAAAAGATCAAGACGGAGGTGAGAGACGGAGGAAGGCCAATATACGTATATTTATAGACGGGAGGAGCGCTACGGCTAGTTAGTTTTTTTTTTTACGGGCTACGGCTAGTTAGGTTAGTTCCAATTCCAAGCCAATCTGAATATAAAGGAAAAAAAAGTGAACGAAACAAGCACAAACCAAAACTACACATTCGAACAATAAAATGTAGTTAGAAAATCTACTTAGGGCATCTCCAAGGCACACCCCTAAACCTTCGGTAACCATCCGAACCACGGAAGCCATCCAACGCGGTTCTGTGTCGGTCCGCGGAACAGTCCGGACCCGATTTCTCCCGCAAACTGGAGACAAAAGTGTGTGTGTGTGGGGGGGGGGGGGTGCAAGAGTTCGGACACGCGAAACGTACGAATGTGACACCCCAGGCCCACCAAAAACCCTTCCCGGACCCCGCGACACCATCCTTCCCATTTTCTCTCCTTCCTTCTTTCTCTTTTGCCGTCACTGCTGCTCCACCACCCCGGCCACCATGCCACACCCCGACTACTTTACCCCTGATGCACTATTCACTGACCATTTTCGCCGGCGTTTCGGATGCGCATGACTGTCTTCGATCGTTTGTACCATGACGTCCGGTTGTACGATGACTACTTTATCCTGAAGAAGGACGCTGTGGGAACGCTTGGCTTCTCCGGTTATCAGAAGTGCATGGCCGCACTCCAGATGCTTGCATATGGCACGGCCGCTGATTCGTGGGACGAGTACCTACGGATGTGTGAGAGCACATGCGGAGATGCCATGGTCAGGTTTGCAACTGCCGTGGTCGAGGTGTTCAGACCTTAGTACCTACGAGAACCAACTACGACAGATACCGATAGGCTCCTAGCAATCTCAAAAGCAAGAGGGTGTCCAGGTTTGCTTGGATCTTTTGACTGCATTGCATTGGAAATGAAAGAATTGTCCGAAAGCTTTACAAGGGCAATATTAGGGTCATGTCACCATCATTCTTGAAGTTGTTGCATCACATGATCTTTGGCTTTAGCACGCTTTCTTTGGTATGCCTGGGTCTCACAATGACACCAATGTGATGCAACAATCATCGTTGTTTCCAAGGGTGACTGAAGGAAAAGCTCCTCCTTGCCACTATACCGTCAATGGACATGAGTACAACATGGGCTACCTTTGTCAGAACCATCTCAAACCCAGTTGGCCAGAAAAAGGCTCAGTTCGCCCAAAGACAAGAAGCAACTAGAAAGGATGTCGTGAGGGCATTTGGAATTCTCCATGCCCGTTTTGCAGTTGTTCGTGGACCTGCAAAACAATGGGGTCCGGAGACCTTGTGGGAGGTGATGACATGTTGTGTGATCATGCACAATATGATCGTCGAGGATGAGGGTGGCGATGCTGCCACAGCTCTGGAATTTGAGAACATGGGTGATCCTGTCCAACTTACGAATCAAAATTCGTCCAGATTTGAGGAGTTTAATCAAATGTATCAACAAATTCGGCATCGACCAACTCACGAGAAGCTTAAGGGAGATCTGATTGAGCATCAGTGGGCGGTGAAAAGGGACAACAATGTTGGGATGTAAATATTTGAACTTTTTAAAACTTGAACTAGTGCTGCATGCGGCTATTTGAACTTATGTGCCCTTTGTATGCGACTACTTGATCGTGCGGACTAGGAAAAAATGGAAAGTCGAATCTATGCGGCTACGGTTGGATGGCGTCCTCCCGCATCCATGTCCGCGGACTGGTCCCCTATCCGCGAATGGATGCAGTAGATTTTTTGCAGGTTGCCATTGAAGATGCTCTTGCAAAGCAGAAAACGGAATACTCGAACAACATAAGTTGCATACGACTACGTTGCGTGAGAAATATTTGAAAACAACACCACGCACAAGGCCCTCAAAAGGGGAAACACCACTAATCGTCGCCACTGCCAATCCAAAACGGACAAGGGTCTTTATCCAGAACCTTGGCACAAAGAGGACCTTTGTCAATAAAGAACCTTGGCTTCTCGCAAAAAAAAAAACCACTTGACGCGGAGAGGAGAACTACAACTTCGTCCATAATAGAAGAGCGGCATCCACGGGCATCGCCTCCGTTGGCACAACGAACGACGTTGGACGAGCCCGAGCCATCTGTTGCTATACCCCCACGACACCGACACTAACAAGAGGTATAGCCAACGCTACCGCGATGATGCCTGCAAGAGAGCCAATTAACCATGCGGACTACCAGTCAGGGTCACTGAGGGAGTTCTGGACTAGGGGGTGTCCGAATAGCCGAAATATCACCGTCGGCCGGACTCCAAGACTATGAAAATACAAGATTGAAGACTCCGTCCCGTGTCCGGATGGGACTTTCCTTGGCGTGGAAGGCAAGCTTGGCGATACGGATATGTAGATCTGCTACCATTGTAACCGACTTTGTGTAACCCTAACCCTCTCCGGTGTCTATATAAACCGGAGGGTTTTAGTCCGTAGGACGACCAACAATCATACCATAGGCTAGCTTCTAGGGTTTAGCCTCCTTGATCTCGTGGTAGATCTACTCTTGTACTACCCATATCATCAATATTAATCAAGCAGGAGTAGGGTTTTACCTCCACCGAGAGGGCCCAAACCTGGGTAAAAACATCTTACCATCCGCCTAGACGCACAGCTCGGGAACCCCTACCCGAGATCTGGCGGTTTTGACATCGACATTGGTGCTTTCATTGAGAGTTCCTCTGTGTCGTCACCTATAGGCCCGATGGCTCCTTCGATCATCAACAACAACGCGGTCCAGGGTGAGACTTTTCTCCCCGGACAGATCTTCATATTCGGCGGCTTCGCACTGCGGGCCGATTCACTTGGCCATCTGGAGCAGATCGAAAGCTACGCCCCTGGCCGTCAGGTCAGATTTGGAAGTTTGAACTATACGGCCGACATCCGCAGAGACTTGATCTTCGACAGAATTGAGCCACAGCCGAAGCGCCGCCTTTATCACGATGGGCATGATTTAGCTCTGCTGCGGACAAGTGCCTCGAGGTCCGCGCAAGAGTCCGCTCCGACCCTTAGCTCGAGCCGATTGGCCGTCGAGGATGGGTGGCTGGACACGCCTCGGGGCTGCTACTCTCTGGCGATAGAGCCGAATACCGACCCTGTCCCTTGTGAAGCTCGTGACTCCAAGGTGCCGGACTCCTCTCCGGACCCCGAACCTTCCGCGCCCCTGCCAATCGAATCCGATTGGGCGCCGATCATGGAGTTCACCGCCGCGGACATCTTTCAGCACTCGCCCTTGGGCGACATCCTGAATTCACTAAAGTATCTCTCTTTATCAGGAGAGCCCTGGCCGGACTATGGTCAGGTTGGACGGGATGTGGACAACAAAGAAATTCAATGCCCGCCCACCACCCACTTTGTAGCCACTGTCGATGACTTAACCGACATGCTAGACTTCGACTCCGAAGACATCGACGGTATGGACGACGATGCCGGAGACGACCAAGAACCAGCGCCTACAGAGCACTGGAAAGCCACCTCAACTCACGACGTATACATGGTGGATACACCTAAAGGAAGCGATAACGAGGAACAACGGGACGCCACGAAGGATAATTCCCTCGAAAAGCAGTCAAAACGGCGACGTAAGCGTCGCTCAAAGCCCCGCCTCGACAAAGATAGCACGCATACAGACCCAGCCATAGAGCAGGGCGAACCGGTGGACGACGAACACGCCCTCGAGCAACCATCCGAACTGGATAACTTGGATAAACAATCCGTCCCCGGCGAAAACAACAGTCCGGACGATCTTACACCGGACACATTGTTGGAGCAACAGAACCTCCACAAAAGGCTTATTGCCACCGCACGTATTCTGAAGAAGCAGAAGCGGAAGCTCAAAACAGCGGAAGACGCACTCAGAATGAGATGGAGCAAGGTACTCAACACCGCAGACAAATACGGCGATAGTCGCCAATCAAAGAGCTACCCGAAGCGCAAACTACTGCCCGAATTTGACGAGGAGGCCGTAGAGCCCCCACGATCAAAGAATAAAGAGGTCGCCCGGTCGGATAGACGACCACACGACAGACAAGGAGAGGCAAACGGCGCCGCACACAAGTCGATACGCGATCCGCATAAGGATCCGCGCCAAAAGGATGGCCCAGTCAGGTCTATCTATGGGCCAAGAAAGCAAGCTCTAGAAAGCAATACAACACGTCGAGTATTCGAACATCACGACACACCCAAATACAGGGGCGCCGCACACCCCCTATGTTTCACCGATGAGGTGCTAGATCATGAATTTCTAGCGGGATTCAAGCCCGTAAACATAGAGGCATACGACGGAACAACAGACCCTGGAGTCTAGATTGAGGATTACATCCTGCACATACATATTGCTAGAGGAGATGACCTCCACGCCATAAAATACTTACCCCTCAAGCTCAAAGGGCCAGCCCGACATTGTCTCAAAAGCCTCCCAGAAAATACCATTGGAAGTTGGGAAGAGCTCGAGGATGCGTTTCGGGCAAATTTTCAGGGGACCTATGTCCGCCCTCCGGATGCAGACGATTTAAGTCACATAACTCAACAGCCTGGAGAGTCAGCCCGCAAATTCTGGAATAGGTTCCTCACCAAAAAGAACTAAATAGTTGACTGTCCAGACGCCGAAGCCTTAGCAGCTTTCAGACATAACGTCCGAGACGAATGGCTCGCCAGACACCTCAGCCAAGAAAAGCCAAGAACAATGGCCGCACTAACAAGCCTCATGACCCGCTTTTGCGCGGGAGAGGATAGCTGGCTGGCAAGATGCAGCACCAGCGACCCAAGTACACCCGAGGTCAGGGATGGAAATGGGAAACCACGACGCAGCAAGGACCAGCGCCGGACTAAGGGAAATGGTCGGAAGAGCACGACAGTCAACGCCGGATTCAAAAGCTCTCGGCAGAACAACAAAAACCTGCCTCTCAAGGACAACAACGACGAGTTATCCAACCTAAATAAAATCTTAGACAAGATATGCCAAATCCACAGTACCTCCGGGAAGCCTGCAAACCATACCCACGGAGATTGCTGGGTCTTCAAACAATCCGGCCGACTTAACGCCGAACACAAGGGGCTTGACACGCCAAGTGAGGACGATGACGAACCCCACAAGCAGAGCAACGGGAAACAAAAGAATTTCCCACAAGAGGTCAAAACCGTAAACTCACTTCAAGTGACAAGAGGGAAAAATAGAGCGGCGCCCATTAAAGTACGCGCCGCACGGTCTACCCCAACGGAGTCCCAAAACTGGATGTCAAAACCAATCACCTTCGACCATCAGGACTACTCCGAAAGTATTCGGAACGCAGGATGGATTGCTTTGATATTAGACCCTATAATCGACGGACTACAATTCACACAAGTCCTAATGGACGACGGCAGTGATCTAAACCTGTTATATCAGGACACAATCCGCAGAATGGGGATAGACCCAATCAAAATTCGCCATAGCAACACTTCCTTTAAAGGAGTAATGCCAGGCCCATATGCCCATTGTACAGGCTCTCTACTACTAGAAGTTGTGTTCGGCCCATCCGACAACTTCCGTCGCGAAAAGTTAGTCTTCCACATCGCCTCATTTAAAAGTAGCTATCAAGCACTATTGGGACGCGAAACTTTCGCCCGCTTTAACGCAATACTGCATTATGCATCTCTTACACTTAAAATGCCCGGTCCACGCGGCATCATCTCATTAAAAGGAAACTTCGAGTGTTCCTCGAATACGGAAGAACGCGAGACTGCCTTGACAGCCACACATTAATCCGGCCTTACTGATCAAAGCACCTAAACAGGTCATTGAGACCCCGGACACGGTTAGGCGAGTCCGGCATAAATAAACAAGGGGCTTACTAGCCGCGTACCCCCTTACAAGGGGTTGCACGCATATACAATAAGAGCCAATAAGGCTCAATTTTATTCATTTTTCGAATCATACTCTGTTTATTTTAAAAATACATTTTTCACACGATCTTCTTTCAAACTAAGTTCTTCTCTTTTACAGATGAACACCGTGCTACACCCGTCCAGGATACGGCACAATGGAGACACAGGCGCAGACGTGCAGTAAGGACCCGTTGCAAGGATTCTTTTCAGAATAAGACCCTGCGTAAACCTTTTTTACTGTCTCTTGTTGATACACATCCCCCGGTTTCTTGCTACAACCGAGGAGGAGGCTGGCGTTTTGGCATCGGCCGCGTCAGAAATTTTTGCGCGTACCTGGGGGCTTAGGGCGTTGTTTTGCCCGTTTTCATAAAGACCGAATACCTTAGGGAGTGTTCGGCGTCTCGAGTTAGGCCTTATATGCATCAGCTCTGAATCATGTCTTTGGTCAAATGTTGGGTTTGCCCAGCTCCTGTGTTTTGCTGCCTTACGTTCCGCTCTATCAGCTAACGCGGCACCAGGAGAACTACTACGATTGTGCCCCGGTTCGTCCAGGTGAGCACCTCAGTAGAGAAAGCCGAAAACTAACTGTCATGATATAGCGAGACTGGTCAACCACTCGATCGACCACCGGAATGTTTAGAATTCCTCCGCTTTGACGAAGGACCGTTTCCCGGTTAGGCACATACATGCCCCGAATTCGGAGAGCGTGGTGCCCCTAGGGGCTATATAGTAGCCCCACCATCGAACTCCTATGGCTAAGTGAAAGTGATAAAGCATTATAGTCCGGTTGCCTAGTTTGCTACTCTGTCACCTCCTTCACAGGACCAAGACGTTGGATTAAGTGTGAAAATGCGCTTTTTTTTTGCAAACACCACCGCACTATGTGCGTGGGGGCTGAAGCCGAAGACTGTCATCTTTCAGGTTATATACACATATACATTAACGGCCGCACAGGAGGTACTTCAATACTTGAACGCACAAGTATAAAAAGCCCTTATATCATATATTTGAAACATGGTTTCACAAATCATACATGTCATCTGAACATAATATTCTTCGACCACTGCGTCTCTATTAAGCGAGCGCCCTGTAGGACTTCCTCAAAATAGTGCTCGGCAGGTACTCGGCTTCCGTCCGAATCCCGGGATGCAACGTCGGTGGCCCTCATCTCTGCCCAGTATGTTTTGACACGGGCAAGAGCCATTCGCGCACCCTCTATGCATGCCGACCGCTTCATTGCATTAATATGCGGCACCGCGTCAAGGAACTGCTGCACCAAGCCAAAATAACTCTTCGGCTCGGGCCTTTTCGGCCACAAATGAGCCACGACATCCTTCATGGCAAGTCTGGACAGCCTATTCAGCTCAGCCCATTCGGCCAACCGATCGGTTAATGGAAGGGGACGCTCTGGACTATGGAACTGGGACCAAAAAGCTCTTCCATTCCATGATCCTTTTGGCCTCGGAAGTGTGCGACCGCGTCTGCGGCACTCGCCGCCAAATCCAGATAAGCATCCTCCGCACCCCACAGCTGACCCAACTGGGCATACTTCGGATCTGTGAACTTCCTCCGCAGCAGAAAGGGCTTTCCAGCCGTGATATCCCTGGCTTGACGTAGCTCCTCCTTTATAGCTCTCATCGTAGAGCGGGCATCCTTGGCTTCGGCGGTGGCCTTCTTCAGGTCCTCTTGCTCCGCTCGGCGTTCTTTTTCAAGAAACTCGCAGCGGTCGGTAGCATTCCTTAGCTTCACGGCCATCTCGTCCATTTCCTCCCTGCTTCGGCAGTGAGCAGCCTGTTCGGCCTTTAGCTCTTCGGCCGCCTTCAAGGCAGCCGCATTACTTTTTCTGGCTTGCTCCTTGGCTCGGGCGAGCTCCGCCCGAAGGTCCTCCATAGCAGCGGCAGCATCTGCATTAAGCATACATGTTGTAAGGTACGGGCGTCAAGCTACGTTACCAGGTACCGCGGGGAAGCCGCATACCTTGTGACTCATCAAGTCGCCTATTGACCAGCGTGATGTCCGCATCCGCAACGTCAAGTTGCCGCTTCAGTTCGGCAAATCCATCAGTCCGGTTGGCCATCAAACACTCCGCCACCTATATAGGAAAGGCGACATCTTACAACTGAGATTATGATCCTCGGCACGTTGTCACCTTTGACAACATACCGAATCTCAGGGGCTACTATCTATACAGGGCGCATTCTATATGCAAAACTGTCAGAAGGTATATCATTTTCACGTACCTCAAACCCCGTTAGTAAACTTCTGACGGCTTTATGCAATCCGCTCTCAGCGGATAAAATCCTTTCAATCACCGTACCCATTAACGCACGGTGATCTTCTGAGATAGACGCTCGCCCGAGCAGATCCTTCAGCTCCTCCGATTGTACACCAGTTGGTGCCGGACCGTCCGGCACCGCCAAAATCGGGGAAACCCTCCACGACGACACCTCAGGGTCGTCCGCCCCGCCTGACGGTGCGGCAGAGGGAGGCGTTTCGCTCTCCATCATCTCCGGACGAAGATCCCCAGAAGACGAGCTCTGCTGAGAAGGGCTGAGATCCAAACTACAAGGTAAAACTTCGGTTATCGTCAGAAATAAAAACAGGGATGTCCCTTATTACAAAACTCCCCTTTCTACTTACGGCTCGCTGGAGGGCTGATTCCCGTGGGGAAATAGTGCGGCCGGGGCTTCTCCCAGCGCAGGACCCTTTGGTTAAGATTTCTTCCCCCGCTTTGAGGCCTTGGCCTCCGGATCTTCAGAAGCGGTCCTCTTCTCCCCACAGGCGAGGATTTCGATCCCCTTCCTTGAAAACCTCCTTCGGGGAGGCAGTAGCTTCCTTGTTCCCCCTTCGCCTTCTTCAAAAGGCGCAGCCGCCAGCATCTTGGTTAACACAGGATCCGGCGTGGTCTCAGGGAGGGGGGCCGGACACCTTATCAGCTTTGCTTTTGCTATCCACTCCTGTTCAAGGGACAGCTCTTTAAAGGGCAGGTTTATGATAAATATACGAATAGCGTGTCCGGGCACATGACTACTTACTTGAGTATCCGGGCGATTGCAGCTCAGACCTGCATCCTCGGTCAAGTTCGGACACATCTCTTGTGTTCCGAAGAATAGTTTATACATCTCCACGGGCGTCGCGCCCATGAAGTGTTGGAGAGCTCGTGGTCCCTCCGGATTGAATTCCCATAGGCGTAGGGGGCGACGTTTGCAGGGCAGAAGGCACCGAATTAGCATGACTTGTGCCACTACAACCAGATTGATCTCCCTCTCTTGGACGTCTCGGATACGGCTCTGCAGCAGAGGTACATCCTTGGACGGCCCCCAGTCAATCCCTTTGTTGACCCATGATGCCAGCCGTCGTGGAGGACCCGAGCGAAAGGCAGGTGGCGCCACCCATCTGGTGCCCCTGGGAGCGATGATGTAGAACCACTCTTGTTGCCACAAACCAAGCTCCTCTTCAAAAGAGCCCTCGGGCCATGGAGCGTCAGCACTCTTGCTTATAACAGCCCCTCCGCACTCTACCTGCTGCCCCTTGATCATCTTCGGCTCCACATCGAAGGTCTTGAGCCACAATCCAAAGTGAGGGGTAGTGCGGAGGAAGGCTTCGCACACGACAATGAACGATGAGATGTGGACGATGGACTCCGGATCTAAGTCGTGGAATTCCAGCCCATAATAAAACATGAGCCCCCTCACGAAGGGGTCCATCGGGAAGCCTAAACCCCGAAGGAAGTGAGACACAAACACCACGCTCTCACCAGGCTCGGGAGTAGGAATAACCTGCCCCTGGGCAGGCAACCTATGCGAAATTTCACCGGTTAGATACCTGGCGTCTCTCAGCTTTAGCATGTCTTCTTCCGTGATGGAAGAAGGCAACCATCGGCCTTGCAGGTCGGAGCCGGACATCGTTCAAGGTCCGAAGCGCCTGGATTTGGAGCTTTGGGTGTTGGAACTCGAGGCGAGGGGCGTATTTGATTGAGATTGAAAGAAAGGAGTAGGCCTTGGTCTCGTTATAAAGAGGTTGAATACCAAGAGCCCTCCCCGTGGCCGTTTAGGACTCACCCTCGATAGAGGGGGCATGCCAACGGGCGCGGTTGGGTTACCCACGCCCGTATTGATGAGGATCCCATAACAAGGGGACACGATCTTTGCTTTGACAAGACGTGCCAAGGAAACCGCTTTGCTAAACGCGCTGAGGTGGAACAGTAAAAACAATTCGAATAAAGGCTTGGCCGTGGTGTGACGTCACGCCACGAAATACGTCAGCAGATTGAACTTGTGTAAATATTATTCTCTCTACGGCGGTATGTGGAATTTATTTTGCAGAGCCGAACACTATCCTGGTGTTCAAAATCTTCTATGAATTATTCGGAGGAGGAACCCGCCTTGCAATGCCGAAGACAATATGCGCGCCGGACTCGTCGTCATTGAAGCCTGGTTCAGGGGCTACTGAGGGAGTCCTGGACTAGGGGGTGTCCGGATAGCCGAACTATCACCGTCGGCCGGACTCCAAGACTATGAAGATACAAGATTGAAGACTCCGTCCCGTGTCCGGATGGGACTTTCCTTGGCGTGGAAGGCAAGCTTGGCAATACGGATATGTAGATCTCCTACCATTGTAATCGACTCTGTGTAACCCTAGCCCTCTCTGGTGTCTATATAAACCGGAGGGTTTTAGTCCGTAGGACGACCAATAATCATACCATAGGCTAGCTTCTAGGGTTTAGCCTCCTTGATCTCGTGGTAGATCTACTCTTGTACTACCCATATCATCAATATTAATCAAGCAGGAGTAGGGTTTTACCTCCACCGAGAGGGCCCGAACCTAGCTAAAAACATCGTGTCCCTTGTCTCCTGTTACCATCCGCCTAGACGCACAGTTCGGGACCCCCTACCTGAGATCCGCCGGTTTTGACACCGACAGTCACCGCATGGACACCTATGTCTCGGGACTCCACAAAACGTCCACCTCACAAAACACTAACCATGGTAGGAGGAGCAAAAGACACCTCCTTCAACTCTTAGCACGACATTAGGCCCTACGTCCAAAGTCTGCATCCACGCCTCCATAATAGGAAGCACGCACAATTATGTCCACAGCTAGCCCCGATGGTCCGAGGGGACACGACCAAGTGAATACCAATAGCCACCCTCAAGCAAGCCTCATCCATATCCCTCTGCCCTTGGCCCTAAAGAGCTCACACTACGCCAGTCTGACAGCGCCATGGCCCCTGCCAGAGACACCGAGACCACAACCACCGCTAGCGCCACCCCCAGCCCGCACCGTTGGCCATTGTTGAACCTCAGGTAGTGAGGAGCCTCGCCCGCAGCTACTATCGCCTCCTACTGCGCCATGCCTTGGCCTCGCCGGCGGCCAGAGAACAGTAGGCTAGGCGGTATCTCCTTCTTTCACTTTGGCTTTTGAGAAGAAAAGATCAAGAGACAGAGGTGAGAGATGGAGGAAGGCCAATATACGTATATTTATAGACAGAGCTGTTCTTGCTAGAAGCCCGTAGTAGCCACGTAAATTTTGCAACAACAAAGTAGAGGACGTCTAACTTGTTTTTGCAGGGCATGTTGTGATGTGATATGGTCAAGACATGATGTGATATATGTTAATGTATGAGATGATCATGTTTTTTAAAAGTTATCGGCAACCGACATGAGCTTTATGGTTGTCTCTTTATTGTATGAAATGCACACGCCATGTAATTGCTTTACTTTATCACTATGCGTTAACGATAGTTGTAGAAGCAACAGTTGGTGAGATGACCACGACGCAATGATGAAGACCAAGGTGTCGAGCCGGTGACGATGGAGATCATGACGATGCTTTAGAGATGGAGATCAAAAGCACGAGATGATGATGGCGATATCATGTCACATATTTTGATTGCATGTGATGTTTATCTTTTATGCATCTTATTTTGCTTAGTACAACGGTAGCATTATAAGATGATCCCTTAATAAATTTCAAGATAAAAGTGTTCTCCCTGAGTATGCACCATTGCTACAGTTCATCGTGTTGAGACACCACGTGATGATCGGGTGTAATAGACTCTACGTTCACATACAATGGGTGCAAGACAATTTTGCACATGCACAATACTTGGGTTAAACTTGATGAGATTAGCATGTATAGACATGGCCTCGGAACACTGGAGACCGAAAGGTCGAATGTGAATCATATATAGTAGATATGATCAACATAGAGATGTTCACCATTGATAACTACTCCATCTCACGTGATGATCGAACATGGATTAGTTAATTTGGATCACTTATCATTTAGATGACTTGAGGGATGTCTATTTAAGTGGGAGTTCTTAAGTAATTTGATTAATTGAACTTAATTTATCATGAACTTAGTCCTGATAGTATTTGCATATCTATGTTGTCGATCAATGGCCCGTGCTACCATTCCCCTAAATTTTAATGCGTTCCTAGAAAAGATAAGTTGAAAGATGATGGTAGCAACTACATGAACTGGGTCCATAAATTGAGGATTATCCTCATTGCTGAATAGAAGAATTATGTCCTTGATGCACCGCTAGGTTAAAGGCCTGCTGCAGGAGCAGATGTTGATGTTTTGAATGTCTGGCAAGCTCAATCTGGTGACTACTCGATAGTTCGGTGTGCCATGCTTTATGGCTTAGAATCGGGACTTCAAAGACGTTTTGAACGTCATGGAGCATATGAGATGTTCCAGGAGTAGAAGTTAATATTGCAAGCAAATGCCCGAGTTGAGAGATATGAAGTCTCCAACAAGTTCTATAGCTGGAAGATGCAGGAGAATAGGTCTGTCAGTGAACACATACTCAAAATGTCTAGGTATTATAATCACTTGACTCAGCTGGGAGTTGATCTTCTAGATGATTGTGTCATTGACAGATTTCTTCAATCATTGCCATCAAGCTACAAAGGATTCGCGATGAACTATAATATGCAGGGGATGGGTAAGAAAATTCCTGAGTTTTCGCAATGCTTAAGGTCACGGAGGTAGAAGTCAAAAAGGAGCATCAAGTGTTGATGGTTAACAAGACCACTAGTTTCAAGAAAAAGGGCAAAGGAAAGAAGGGGAACTTCAAGAAGAATGGCAAGCAAGTTGCCACTCCCGGGAAGAAGCCCAAAGCTGGACCCAAACCTGAAACTAAGTGCTTCTACTTCAAAGGGACTGGTCACTGGAAGCAGAACTACCCCAAATAATTGGCGGATAAGAAGGATGGCAAAATGAACAAAGGTATATTTGGTATACATGTTATTGATGTGTACCTTACTAAAGCTCGTAGTAGCGCCTGGGTATTTGATACTGTTTCGGTTGCTCATATTTGTAACTCAAAACAGGAGCTACGGATTAAATGAAGATTGTCTAAGGACGAGCTGATGATGCGCGTCGGAAATGGTTCCAAGGTCGATGTGATTGCCATCGGCATGCTACCTCTACATCTACCTTCGGGATTAGTTTTAGACCCGAATAATTGTTATTCGGTGCCAGCGTTGAGCATGAACATTATATCTGGATCTTGTTTAGTGCGAGACGGCCGGTTATTTATTTAAATCAGAGAATAATGGTTGTTCTATTTGTATGAGTAATACCTTTTATGGTCATGCACCCTTGAAGAGTGGTCTATTTCTGTTGAATCTCGATTGTGGTGATACACATATTCATAATATTGACACCAAAAGATACAAAGTTTATAATGATAGTGCAACATATTTGTGGCACTGCCTTTTAGGTCATATTGGTGTAAAGCGCATGAAGAAACTCCATGCAGATGGACTTTTAGAATCACTTGATTATGAATCATTTGATACTTGCGAACCATGCGTCATGGGCAAGATGACTAAAACTCTGTTCTCTAGAACAATGGAGCGAGCCAATGACTTATTGGAAATAATACATACCGATGTATGCGGTCCGATGAGTGTTAAGGCACGCGTCGGGTATCGTTATTTTCTGACCTTCACAGATGATTTGAGCAGATATGGGTATATTTACTTAATGAAACACAAGTCTGAAAATTTGAAAAGTTCAAAGAATTTCAGAGTGAAGTGAAGAATCATCGTAACAAGAAAATAATGTTTCTTATGATCTGATCACGGAGGCGAATATTTGAGTTACGAGTTTGGCATTCATTTAAAACAATGTGAAATAGTTTCACAACTCACGCCACCTGGAACACCACAGCGTAATGGTGTGTTCGAACGTCGTAGCCGTACTTTATTAGATGTCTCTTACCGATTTACCACTATCGTTTTGGGGTTATGCATTAGAGATAGCTGCATTCACGTTAAATAGGGCACCATCTAAATCCGTTGAGACGACACCGTATGAACTGTGGTTTGGCAAAAAACCTAAGCTGTCGTTTCTTAAAGTTTGGGGTTGTGACACTTATGTCAAAAGGCTTCAGCCTAATAAGCTCGAACCCAAATTGGAGAAGTGCGTCTTCATAGGATACCCTAAGGAAACAATTGGGTACACCTTCTACCACAGATCTGAAGGCAAGATCTTTTTTGCCAAGAATGGAACATTTCTAGAGGAGTTTCTCTCAAAAGAAGTGGTGGGAGGAAAGTAGAACTTGATGAGGCAATTGTACCTTCTCTCAATTTAGAAAGTAGCACATCAGAGAAATTCATTCCCATGATGCCTACACCAACTAGAGAGGAAGCCAATGAAGATGATCATGAAACTTCAGATCAAGTTACTACTAGACCTCGTAGGTCGAACAGAGCACATTCTGCACCAGAGTGGTACGGTAATCCTATTCTAGAAGTCATGTTACTAGACCATGGCGAACCTACGAACTATGAAGAAGCTACGATGAGCCTAGATTCTGATAAATGGCTTGAAGCCATGAAATCTAAGATAGGATCCATGATGAGAACAAAGTGTGGACTTTGGTGGACTTGCCCAATGATCGGTGAGCGATAGAGAATAAATGGATCTTCAAGAAGAAGACTGGCGCTGATGGTAATATTACTGTCTACAAAGCTCGACTTCTCACAAAAGGTTTTCGACAAGTTCAAGGAGTTGACTACGACAAGATTTTCTCACCCGTACCGATGCTTAAGTGTGTCCAAAGCATGTTAGCAATTACCACATTTTATGATTATGAAATCTAGCAAATGGACATCAAAACTGCATTCTTTAATGGATTTCTTAAGAAGAGTTGTATATGATGCAACCAGAAGGCTTTGTCGATCCTAAAGGTGCTAACAAAGTGTGCAAGCTAAAACGATCCATCTATGGGCTGGTGCAAGCATCTCGGAGTTGGAATATACGCTTTGATGAGGTGATCAAAGCATATGGTTTTATACAGACTTTTGGTGAAGTCTGTATTTACAAGAAAGTGAGTGGGAGCTCTGTAGCATTTATAATATTATATGTGGATGACATATTGTTGATTGGAAATGATATAGAATTTCTGGATGGCATAAAAGGATACTTGAATAAGATTTTTTCAATGAAACACCTTGGTGAAGCTGCTTATATATTGGGCATCAAGATCTATAGCGACTTTCACAAAGCACATACCTTGATAAAGTTTTGAACAAGTTCAAAATGGATCAGTCAAAGAAAGGGTTCTTGCATGTGTTAAAAGGTGTGAAGTTGAGTCAGACTCATTGCTCGACCACTGCAGAATATAGAGAGAAAATGAAAGTCATTCCCTATGCCTCAGCCATAGGGTCTATCATGTATGCTATGTTGTGTACCAGACCTGATGTGTGCCTTGCTATAAGTTTGGCAGGGAGGTACCAAAGTAATCCAAGAGTAGAGTGGATCACTGGACGACGGTCAAGAACATCCTGAAGTACTTGAAAAGGACTAAGGATATGTTTTTCGTTTATGGAGGTGACAAAGAGTTCGTCGTAAATGGTTACATCGATGCTAGCTTTGGCACTAATCCGGATGACTCTAACTCACAAACTAGATACGTATTTATATTGAATGATGGAGCTGTCAGTTGGTGCAGTTCCAAGTAGAGCATCGTGGCGGGATCTACGTGTGAAACTGAGTACATAGCTATTTCGGAAGCAGCAAATGAAGGAGTCTGGATGAAGGAGTTCATATCCGATCTAGGTGTAATACCTAGTGCATCGGGTCCAATGAAATCTTTCGTGACAATACTAGAGCAATTGCCTTAGCGAAGGAATCTAGATTTCACAAAAGAACCAAACACATCAAGAGACGCTTCAACTCCATCTGTGATCAAGTCAAGGAGGGAGACATAGAGATTTCTAAAATACATACGGATCTGAATATATAGCAGACCCGTTGACTAAGCCTCTTCCACGAGCAAAACATGATCAACACCAAGACTCCATGGGTGTTAGAATCATTACAATGTAATCTAGATTATTGACTCTAGTGCAAATGGGAGACTGAAGGAAATATGCCCTAGCAGTAATAATAAAGTTGTTATTTTATATTTCCTTATTCATGATAAATTTTTATTATTCATGCTAGAATTATATTGATCGGAAACCTGAATACATAGACAAACACCGTGTCCCTAGTGAGCCTCTACTTGACTAGCTCATTGATCTAAGATGGTTAAGGTTTCCTGACCATGGACATGAGTTGTCATTTGATAATGGGATCACATCATTAGGAGAATGATGTGATGGACAAAACCCATCCGTTAGCTTAGCATAATGATCGTTCAGTTTTATTGTTATTTCTTTCTTCATGTCAAATACATATTCCTTCGACTATGAGATTATGCAACTCCCGGATACTAGAGGAATGCCTTGTGTGCTACCAAACGTCACAACATAACTGGGTGATTATAAAGATGCTTTGCAGGTATCTCTGAAGGTGTCTGTTGAGTTGGCCTAGATCAAATTAGCATTTGTTGCTCCGAGTATCGGAGAGGTATCTCTGGGCCCTCTCGGTAATACACATCATAAGCTTGCAAGCAAACGACTAACAAGTTAGTCACGAGGTGATGTATTACGGAATAAGTAAAGAGACTTGCTGGTAACGAGATTGAACTGGATATGAAGATACCGATGATCAAATCTCGGGCAAGTAACATACCGATAGACAAAGATAATAACATATGTTGTCATAACGGTTCGATCAATAAAGATCTTCGTAGAATATGTAGGAGCCAATATGAGCATCCAGGTTCCGCTATTGGTTATTCACTAGAGAAGTGTCTCGATCATGTCTACATAGTTCTCGAACTCGTAGGGTCCGCGCACTTAACATTCGATGACGATATTGTATTATATGAGTTATGTGCTTTGGTGACCGAACGTTGTTCGGAGTCTCGGATGAGATCAAGGACATGACGAGGAGTCTCGAAATGGTTGAGAGGTAAATATTGATATATAGGCGATAGTATTCGGACACCGGAAGTGTTTCAGAGGGTACCAATACATATCGGATCACCGAAAGGGGTTCCAGGCACTCCCGGCAAAAGATATGGGCCTTACGGACCAAGAGGGGAAACGCACCAGCCACAAGGGGCTGTGCGCTCCCCCATATGGGCCGAACCAAAGCAGAAGGAAAGAGGGGAAGGGAGAAGGAAGGGAGGGATTCGGCCTCCCCATGTCGGTGTCAAAACCGACCGATCTCGGGTAGGGGGTCCCAAACTGTGCGTCTGAGGATCAAAGGTAACAGGAGACAGGGAACACGATGTTTACCCAGGTTCGGGCCCTCTTAATGGAGGTAATACCCTACTTCCTGCTTGATTACTTTTATGAGTATAGGGGTTACAAGAGTTGATCTACCTTGCGATCGTAATGGCTAAGCCCTAGATGTCTAGCATGTATGATTTGTGATAGCCTCTATGGACTAAACCCTCTGGTTTATATAGACACCAGAGGGGGCTAGGGTTTGTACAAAGTCGGTTTACAGATAAAGGAAACTACACATCCGGACGCCAAGCTTGCCATCCGCACAAAGGAGAGTCCCATCCGGGTATGGGGGAAGGCTTCATATCTTGTATCTTCATGGCCCATTAGTCCGGCCCATGTCACATAGCTCGGATGCCCGAGGACCCCATAATCCAGGACTCCCTCAGTAGCCCCTGAACCAGGCTTCAATGACAATGTGTCCAGCGTGAAGATTGTCTTCGACATTGCAAGGCAGGTTCCTCCTCTGAATACACCAAGGCAGTTTTCCGTACAAGAGAACTGAATCCGGCACTGTATAATAGTTACAACCCCTAACCACAGGGGCAAAATACTTAAATAAGTCATGTCCACTGACAACTTTTTCAGTGAGACATTACGTCTGGCCTTATAATTATTTTGAACCGTCTCGTGGCCTCCCGCCTCGCGTTTCGAGGCATGGCCTCTATTGACACGTCTTGTCAAAGCAGAGATCGTGTCCCCTTATTGCGGGATTCTCATCAATACGGGTTTGGGTAATCCAACCGTGTCGTTCGCACGACCCCTTGGGAATAGGCGAGGCTTGTGAGGGGGCGCCTGATATTCACTGCCTTTATAAGAGGATAAGGACCCATCTCTTTACCCCCACACCTTCTTCTTCCTCCGCCCTCCCATCCTCGAGCTCCAGCGCCCAAGTTTCGATTTTCCTTACAGCCACCAATCTATCCGGCCATGACCGGATCTGGCTCCCAAGGCAAGTGGATGGCCTCCTCCATTATGGAGAAGGACATCAAGGAGCTCCGGGAAGCGGGGTACTTGACTGCGGAGATCACACACAGGCTCCCTGCCCAGGAGTAGGTCATCCCCACTCCGGAGCCCGACGAAAGAGTGGTATTCACCCCCCCAACTTCCTCCGCGGACTATGGTTTCCCCTCCACCCCTTTGTTAGCGGTCTCATGTTCTATTACGGGCTAGATTTCCACGATCTAGCTCCGAACTCCTTCTTCACATCTCGGTGTTTATCGTCGTGTGTGAGGCATACCTCCGCATCCCCCACACTTAGGCTTGTGGCTCAAGGCCTTCAATGTGAAGCCGAAGGTGATCGACGGGCAGCACGTGGATTGCGGTGGGGCCATGGTGAGCAAGCTCCCCAAAGTTACCTGGCCCAAAGGGGCCTTTGTGGAGACCGTCAAGATATGGCAACAGGAGTGGTTTTACATCACCTAACCTCGCGACACCAAGTGGGTGGCCGCTCTTGCATTCAGATCCGGACCCCCGCTGCGGCTTGCGTCATGGACCAACAAGATTCTAGACTGGGGATTGTCCGACGAGGTGTTGATGCTGCAAAAATGCATCAACAATATCATAGAAGATGGCACCAGCCTCACTGACGTGATCCAGGTGATGCTCGTCCGCCGAACCCTTCCCTGCCAACGACGGCCTCTCCGTATGTGGGAGTTCAATCCGGAAGGGCCACAAACCCTGCAGTGATTCTTTGGCATGACGCACAAAGAGATCTAGAAGCTACTCTTCAAGGATAGAAGTCGTGGCCGAAGACGTCTGAGGACATCGGCCTTGACTGCAATCATCCAGCAACCCCGGTAAGTGTTCAATTTCCAAACATAGCTTAGTTTATCAATCAAAGGAGTGTATCGAGAATTCCATCCTCTAAACAGGGCTGGACAAAGAAGGCAAAGCTGATCAGATGTCCAGCTCCACTGCCCGAGAACCCAGTTGATCCTCTACTAATGAAGATATTGGTCCCGGTGCCATACCAGGCACTGGTGAAGAAGGACAAGAAGAAGAGCAAGGAGGACGAAAGCGGCCTCCACCATAAAGGTACTTCGGACGCTGATGACCCACAAGTATAGGGGGTCAGTTGTAGCTCTTTTCGATAAGTAAGAGTGTCGAACCCAATGAGGAGCAGAAGGAAATGACAAGTAGTTTTCAGTAGGATATTGTCTGCAAGTGCTGAAATTGTAAGTAGTAAAGTAGTTTGATAGCACGGTAATTTGTAACGAGCAAGTAACGATAATAGTAACAAGTATGCAACAAGGTATCCCAATCCTTTTGAGGAAAAGGACAGGACAAAACGGTCTCTTATGATAAGCAAAGCGTTCTTGATGGTACACGGGAATTTCATCTAGTCACTTTCATTATGTTGGTTTTATTTGTGTTCGCTACTTTGATAATTTGATATGTGGGTGGACCGGTGCTTAGGTGTTGTTCTTACTTGAACAACCCTCCTATTTATGATTAACCCTCCTGCAAGCATCCACAACTACGAGAAAGTACTAAGGATAAATCCTAACCATAACATTAAACTCTAGGATCCAATCGGTCCCTTACGGAATAGTGCATAAACTGGGGTTTAAGTTTCTGTCACTCTCACAACCCACCATCTATTTACTACTCCACAATGCATTCCCTTAGGCCCAAATATGGTGAAGTGTCATGTATTCGACGTTCATATGACACCACTAAGGGAATCACAAGATACATACCATCAAAATATCAAACACATATCAAATTCACATGATTACTTGCAACATGATTTATCCCGTGACCTCAAGAACAAAAGTAACTACTCAGAATCAACAAACATGCTCATGATCAGAGGGCATTAATATGCATAATGGATCTGAACATATAATCTTCCACCAAATAAACCATATAGTAATCAACTACAAGATGTAATCAACACTACTAGTCACCGTCGGTGTCAAAACCGGCGGATCTCGGGTAGGGGGACCCGAACTATGCATCTAAGGCTAATTGTAACAGGAGGCGGGGGACACAATGTTTACCCAGGTTCGGGCCCTCTCTATGGAGGTAATACCCTACTTCCTGCTTGATTGATCTTGATGAATATGAGTATTACAAGAGTTGATCTACCATGAGATCGTAATGGCTAAACCCCAGAAGCCTAGCCTATGAGATTATGATTGTTGTGGCTTAAACCCTAGAAGTCTAAACCCTCCATTTTATATAGACACCGGAGGGGGTTAGGGTTGTACAAAGTCGGTTATAGAGAAAGGAATCTACATATCCGAATCACCAAGCTTGCCTTCCACGCAAAGGAGAGTCCCATCCGGACACGGGAAGAAGTCTTCGTCTTGCATCTTCATAGCTTAATAATCCGACCAAAGTATATAGTCCGGCTGTCCGAGGACCCCTTAATTCAGGACTCCCACAGTAGCCCCTGAACCAGGCTTCAATGATGATGAGTCCGGCGCACATATTGTCTCCGGCATTGCAAGTCGGGTTCCTTCTCCGAATATTCCAACATAGCCTTCCGAACATAGAAAACGTGTCTGGCTCTGCAAAACAAGTACCACACACAACCATAGAGAGTATAATATTCACGAGTCCAATCCGCTGACAACTTTTTGTAGCATGCCATCATGCCACTGCCCGGTCATTATTTGAACCGTTTTTAGCCTGCCGCTCCGTATTTCAAGGTGCGGCTTCACTGGCACGTCTTGTCAGAGCAGAGATCGTGTTCCCTTATCACGGGATTCTCATCAATACGGGGATGGGTAACCCAACCATGTCGTCCGCACGGCGCTTGGGGAATAGGCGAATTCTAAGGCGAGTGGGGAGGCGCATGACTTTAACTGCCTTTATAAAGGGATAAGGATTCACCCTCTTTCACCCACGCCTTGTCCTTCCTCTACCCATCCATCCTCGAGCTTCAACGCCCAAGCTCTCGCCTTATCTGCCCCAAAAAGCACTCCAATCATGTTCGGATCTGGAGCAGGAGGCAAGTGGATGGCCTCCTCCTTCAAGGAGAAGGACATCAAGAAGCTCCGGGAGGCCGGGTACTTGGCCAAGGGAATCGTTCACCGGATTCTGGCCAAAGATCACATCATCCCTACCCCGGAGCCCCATGAGAGGGTGGTATTCCTCACACACTTCATCCGCGGACTGGGATTCCCCCTCCACCCGTTCGTCCATGGACTAATGTTTTACTATGGGCTAGACTTCCATGATTTGGCCCCCAACTCTATCCTCAACATCTCGGCATTTATCGTCGTGTGCGAGGCCTTCCTCCGCATCCCACCTCACTTTGGCCTATGGCTGAAGACCTTCAATGTGAAGCCAAAGGTGGTCAGTGGCCAACAAGCAGAGTGCGGAGGTGCCATGGTGGGCAAGATGCCCAATGTCACCTGGCCCAAATGCTCCTTTGTGGAGACTATAAAAGGGTGGCAGTCGGGGTGGTTCTACATCACCGAGCCGCGTGGCACCAACTGGGTGGCAGCCCCCGCATTCCGATCCGGAGTCCCGATGCGGCTCACCTCCTGGCAAGAGAAGGGCCTGACCTAGGGTTCTCCGGACAAGCTGGCAGCGCTCCAAACGCGCGTCCAGAGTATGATAATCAAGAAAGTCAAGCTCGTCAATGCGATCCAGGTTATGCTCGTCCGCCGGATTCTTCCATGCCAACGCCGGACTTGCTATCTACGGGAGTTTGATCCGGCCAAGCACCAGACCCTACTAGAGCTCTTCGGCACAACGCATGAAGATATCTGGAAGGTGCTCTTCAAGGCCAACGACGTGCCTCTGGCCACGGACGAGGATCGTGGGCATGGTCTAACTGACCCTGCAAATCCGGTAAGTTCTTTCATGTTTTCAAGGTGTACCATTTACTTGCATATTTGAGGAAGGAATCTAAGTCTCCCTATCAATTATTTCAGGACTGGACAGAGATAGCGGAGCAGATTAACTGTTCGGCTCCACTGCCCGAAGACCCAAAACCCCGCTCCTGACGAAGATGCTGTTTCCAGTGCCTTATGAGGTGCCGGAGAAGAAGGCCAAGGGGACCAGAGGTGGTCTCTGTCGCAAGGGCACTTCGGATGTGACGTCCGAAGACACCGAGGCTCACTCTTCCGTCGCCGAAGATGACGAGGAGGAGGAGGAAGAAGAAGTGGAAATCCATTCCCCCTGCATGGGGGAGAAAGAAGAGGACGGCCTCCCCGCACCCGGAGTCTGAAGCGTCCAAGATGGGGAAAGCTTCCCTTCAGACAGCTCATGATGGCCACCGGCGGTTGGGAGTGGAAACCAGGAGAAGCCCTCGCCAATCAGAAGTATCCGGACACGTTCATGTATCCGGCCTCTTTATCTTATTGTTTTAATGTGCTGATTTATGCATTTGCAGTCTGGCTCGGTCCAATCTCGAGCAGTCCTTATCTTCAAAGGATTCACTGGACCCGGCTGTGATGGATAGCGGGACCCTTCCATCGGCCACCTCTCCCCGGGACCTGGATGGCGCCGAGGCATCGTCCCGAAGGATCCCCGGCCCGGGAGGGAATCCGGATGCCGTCAAGGAGGCGCCGGAGGGTGAAGCCTTGGTGGTCGGACACATGGGGGAGCCAGCCCCCATGGACATTGATGGTGGGGGCCATATCCCAATTGGCCCTCAGCCGAATATAGTTCCTGAGACACATGCGGCTCCAGAACCATGCCAACCGCCCCTTTCGAAAGGAGGCGGTGCGCCTATTCCATCGGTGGCCTCTGTCCATCCGGAGGCACCGGATAGTTTGCTGGAAGTGCTGCAAGGCGCTTCCATTGTGGAAGAACACCGTACCCTAATGAGTACTGTTATCGAGAGGATCCAGTCCGTGAAAAGCGAACTGACCAAAGCCTGCACTAGCTTCTAATAGGCTTTGAGGTGAGTAATGTAATTGTAAAAATATTGTCACAGTATATACAGTAGCCCGTGATACTCTGTCCGGTGTTCGGAAAGAAAAACCGAACAAAGGATCAAATAATTCTCGCAGGAGTCTAATCTAATATGTCTATGTGACTAAGCAGGCGTCGCTGCTAGCTGTGTCCGCTCATACTACAAAAGTCTCCGGACTGAAGCAGAATCTGGAGCGGGCCGAGGAAGAGCTTGGCTGTGACACCCCGGATCCGATGCGCCAGGTGTCAGTCTGTTATTCGTCGTTGTTGCCATGTCATTTGCTTGCGTGTTGCACTTTGCCATGTCATCATTTGCATTTTATCATGTCATCATGTGCATTTCATTTTGCATACATGTTCGTCTAGTGCATCCGAGCCTTTTCCCCGTTGTCCGCTTTTGCAATCTGGGCGCTCCTATGTCATCCGGCGCCCCTTTTCTCTCTTTTCGTGTGCGGGTATTAAACTTTCTCGGAATGGCCGAGGTTTGCAAGCTGCCTTGGTATAGCACCGTAGACCGCTGTCAAGTTTCGTGCCATTTGGAGGTCGTTTGGTACTCCAACGGTTAACGGTGTAAGTAAAGCCCTCTTTGAGTTGCAGCCCAACACCCTTCCAAAGTGGATCAAACCCACCAAACTCCTCTCCATGCTCTCGATCGTTCGATCACGATCGCGTGGCAAAACCGCTCCTCATTTGGACACTCCTAGCTCCCTCTACCTATAAATAACCCTCCCCGAATTCGCGGATCAAATCGCGATTAAAACCCTAGCTTTTTCCCGCTCACGCACGGACGAAACCGCCCACGGACACGCCCAGCCGCCACCTCACCACGCCCAATCGCGCTGCCACCTCAGCATCTCCGCCTCGCGGCCAATCCGAGGGCGCGTAGCCCTCATCTCCAGCCGCCGCCCGCCATGGGCCCTTGGCCTGCGCGTTTATCTCGAAGCGCCGCCGCTGCGCGGCGCCGTCCGCCGCTGGCGCCCGCCGCCGTTCGCCGCCCGGCCCGCCGCCCTCGCCCGCGCGCCGCCGCCGCGCTCGCCCGCGGCGCCTCCCTCGCCGCGTGCCCGCCGTCGCTCGGCTGCGGCCGCCGTCCGCCGTGCGCCGCGCTCGCCCGCCGCCTCCGGCGCCTCGCAGCGCGCGCGCCGCCGCCGCTTCGGCGCGGCGAGCCCAGCTCCGCCCGCCCGCGCGGGTCGAAGCGCCTCGCTCGGCCTCTCCCGCCTCGCCTCGCCCGGCCGCTTCGACGGCCAAGGCCGCCGCGGCTTCGCCGATTTCGCCGTCCGACGCCCGCCCGTGCGAGGGCGCCGCCCCACGGCCTCCTCCGCCGGATCCGGTCCCGTCCCCGACGATTCCGGCCGCCGGCGCCGCGGATCCGGCGAGATCCGCCGCCGCCTCGATATCCGTGCGACCCGGAGGTTGACCCCGAATTCTCCTAAGTCCCCGTTTCCAGTAATTTTCATGCATTTTCATCGCATCACATCTCCGCATCCGTAGCTCCGTTTTGCGCGTATAATATGTCAAATTGTTCGTCTCGACGAGTACATCATTTCATTCCATTGCATCATTTGCATTTGAGCTCATCTTGATGCCCGAAATGCTGTTGGAAGATGGCTTCAGATCGTTAGTTTCAGAATCTTATCAGTTCGAGCTCTTTTGTCATTTTTGCCATGATTTATGTGTGCATCCTATGAGTATGAGCTCTACATGAATGTTGGACTAGGACATGCCATCTTTCCAGAGGTGTTGACCTTGTATTTTTGTGAGTTGTGTGCTGAGTGCATTGAGCTTGTAAAGTAGGGTAGTTGCTGTTGTTGTTTTCCTGGCAGATTCTGTTATATTTTGATGCCATGTTAACATGCTTCTAGTAATCATTTTATGCATAATCTGGAGATGCTCTATCAACATGATTTGATATACATGTCTTGCTCTATCCATTCATGCCCTTGTTTGCATTTATAGCCTGCTGGAACATGTTCATTTCTTGCTCCAAAGTTGCTTGAAATTGTTTCCTGGCAGATTGTTTGCATGAGATTCAATTTTCACGAGGTCGTTGTAGTTGATCCATGCATCCTATGAACTTGCTCTTGCCATGCTTAGCTTCATAATCATGCCTTCTTACTGTTGGTTGCCTTGCCATGCCATGTATTGCTCTGTAGTGAGTGCATCGAGCTCACGAACATGCCATGTAGAATCTGTTTTGCCATGTCCTGATATTTCACTAAGTCTGAAATCTGTAATAAAACTTGCAATGTTTACATGGGTGCCATCATTTCTTAAAGTCCTTTTGGGCTTATGGTCAGTAAGGGACTATTGATATATGCTTTGAGTAGAATCATGTCATGCCTTGCTTTGCTATTATAAGTTCCTGTAGCATGTTGTTTGCTTGCTCTAAACATGCCTTCCTGATGTTAATTCCTGCCATGTTAGTATTTTCACTAAGTCTGTGAATCTGATATTTTGAGCACTTTCACCATGCTTGTTTGAACATGTTATGATGTGATTTAGCCGTAGCTCTGTGTTCCTCTATTGTTAAGCATCTCCTGTAGTTCGTTGCCATATGCTTTGTTTTTATGTTGGGGTGCTGTAGCATAGTTTCGTGTTGCGTGCTAAGTAGCATCGGGCTGTTAAACGCAGTTTTGCATCATTCTTGTTTTGCTTGTCATTCGCAAACCGTGCATCCGATTCCGGTGATCTTTATATCGATTTCAACCAAAATCATCTCATCTTTCCAGCGGCATACTTGGTTTGCCAAGTTGATGCCCGGTTCATCATTTTCCTTCCGGAGCATGCATATGCATTGCATATCACATCTTGCATCGCATGTCATGTATTGCATCATATTGCTTGTGCATTGTTCCTTGTTTGATTGTGGTTCCGTTGCTTGTGTTCTTGCTTTGGGTAGAGCCGGGAGACGAGTACGTGAACGAGGAACCTGTTGAGAACGCCTACGAGGATCAAGTCTTCGACAACTCTGAGAACCTTGCAGGCAAGATGACCATACCCTCGAAATCACTACTATCTTTGCTATGCTAGTTTGCTCGCTCTTTTGCTATGCCAATGCTACGATGCCTACCTTTTGCTTGTCAGCCTCCCAAATTGCCATGTCAAACCTCTAACCCTTGACACCATTCCTAGCAAACCGTTGATTGGCTATGTTACCGCTTTGCTCAGCCCCTCTTATAGCGTTGCTAGTTGCAGGTGAAGTTGAAGATTTCTCCATGGTGGACAGGGTTTATGTTGGGATATCACAATATCTCTGTTATATTATTAATGCATCTATATATTTGGTAAAGGGTGGAAGGCTCGGCCTTATGCCTGGTGTTTTGTTCCACTCTTGCCGCCCTAGTTTCCGTCATACCGGTGTTATGTTCCCGGATTTTGCGTCCCTTACGCGGTCGGGTGATTTATGGGACCCCCCTGACAGTTCGCTTTGAATAAAACTTGTCCAGCAAGGCCCAACTTTGCCTTTTACCATTTGCCTCACCACCACCTATCTTTTCCCTTGGGAGTCGCTCTCTCGAGGGTCATCTTTATTTTAGCCCCCCCCCGGGCCAGTGCTTGTCTAAGTGTTGGTCCGAACCGGGCAGACTGCGGGGCCACCTCGGGGCAACTCGAGGGCTGGTTTTACTCAGAGGTGACCTATCCGTGTTGCCTCGAGAACGAGATATGTGCAGCTCCTATCGGGATTGTCGGCGCATCGGGCGGCTTTGCTGGTCTTGTTTTACCATTGTCGAAATGTCTTGATGTACCGGGATACCGAGTCTGATCGGAGTGTCTCGGGTGAAGGTCTATTCCTTCGATGATCGCGAGAGCTTTTCATGGGCTAAGTTGGGACTCCCTGCAGGTATAAACTTTCGAGAGCCGTGCCCGCGGTTATGTGGCAGATGGGAATTTGTTAATGTCGGTTGTAGAAAACCTGAAGTTGACCTTAATTAAAATACATCAACCGTGTGTGTTACCGTGATGGTCTCTTTTCGGAGTCCGGAAGTGAACACTGGTGTTGGAGTTATGCTTGACGTAGGTTGCTATAGGATCACTTCTTGATCATACTTTTATCGACCGTGCTCTGCCTTCTCTTCTCGCTCTCATTTGCGTATGTTAGCCTCCGTATGCTAGTCGCTTGCTGCAGCTCCACCTCATGCCTTTACCTTACCCATAAGCTTAAATAGTCTTGATCTCGCGGGTGTGAGATTGCTGAGTCCTCGTGACTCACCAGATACTTCCCAAACCAGTTTGCAGGTGCCTATGTTGCCGAGCAGGTGACTCAACCAAGCTCAAGGAGGAGCTCGATGAAGATCTTTCCCTTTGTGTTGTTTCGTTCTAGTTGATCAGTAGTGGAGCCCAGTTGGGGTCGATCGTGGACCTTTTGTCGCATTTGGGGTTCTTCTTTTATTTTGGTTCCGTAGTCGGACCTTGTTTGTATCTGGATGATGTAATGTTTTATTCATGTAATTGTGTGAAGTGGCGATTGTAAGCCAACTATGTATCTCTTTCCCTTATGTATTACTTGGGTTGTGTGAAGATTACCTCACTTGCGACATTGCTTTCAATGCGGTTATGCCTCTAAGTCGTGCTTCGACACGTGGGAGATATAGCCGCATCGAGGCGCTACAAGTTGGTAATCGAGCCATCCCGACCTTAGGAGCCCCATTGCTTGATCGTTTTTAGTGGCGAGTTGTGTCTAAAAAAATGTTTTGAGTCATTTAGGATTATATATATCGGAGAGTTTAGGAATTCTTTTTACTCCCGGTCCTTCGACCTTACGGTGAGGTATCTGACGAGAGTTTTGACTCTTCTCTTCTCAAATTTCACTAAAAATTTTTTTAGGATCACGCTGGTATCTTGGAATCGTTCGATGGTTTTATGATGACAACATTGTCTTGGTTGCCTCGACATTTAGGGGTTGTGGCGGTGTCCCGGGAGTTGAGCTCCGAGGTGTTGTCGTCATAATTTTATCGTTGCGATTCTGGAATACCGAGTTTAGTACGCCGACATCGAAAATCTCTTTTATGCAGTTGTTGGTGAGATAACCCGCTAACCCAAGATCGAGGTGAGTACGGAGTATTGCCATGACTTGTATAACGGATGCTTTTCGAAGGTTGAGGTAGACGATTTCCGAAGGTTTCTTGGTTATGTGTCGAAGGATGGATACAGCTGGATGTAGGGATTGTTAGCTTGGGTGAGATATTTATTGCTCCCCTGTATCCCCAACACCTGATTGCATAACCGGAAAGTTTCGGGAGTTTCAGAGGTGGGAATTCAAGTAGCTCTTAGGATATCTTTCCGACGGATGTATGATATGAAACTGGGGTTCGACGTCTAGTGGTCCGCCTATTCACGGTTGGTTTTACTGATGGTCTCGTTGTGTCTTAAAGAGTCCTTGGCTATGCCGACTGGGACGCTTCAGTATGTCATGTGCCTTGCCTTGTACATGATGGTGCTGTACGATTGAGCCCGTGTAGGCCCCACCACGAAAACTTCGGACGAAATCTCTATCATATGTTTGTTCCGGCTTATTCTGCAAGCCAAATCCTTTGTTTTGTTTTATTTGTGGTATTCGAGTTGCTTCCAAGTCAAATGTTGAATCCAGACCTTTCCGAAATGGTGTTCTCATACTTCGATGTGAATACCAATCCTTCTTGATCATCGAGATTGTCATGTCAATTCTTTCCAACCGGTGTGCTTCTCTTCAAGTGGATTCGATCATTCTCCCCATCCGTGAGATCATTTCTAAGTTTTCTCAACGGTGTTTGTTTCATCTGTCTCCAAGTTGCCTTTGTTTTTTCCCGCCCACCCACCCTTTTTCTTCAAGGACTCATTTATTTTAATCAAGTATCCATTTATTCATGTGAAGTTTCTCCATTCTTTTCCGTCAATGTTCTTACCCGGTGGTTCTCAAGAAGATGTTCTACAAGTTCATCATCCTTCATTGTTGTTTCTTCTCCGGTGGATTCAAGTCAAGTTTTGTTGATCATATCTTTTTCCTCATTTCAATGTCTTCTCATACCGGTGCACCTCTTTATCATTCTTCTTCTCGCTATTTGTTATTCCGGAGTGCTCAAGATATCTCGAAGATTCGTGTTTCCACTCTGCATTCGTTCAAGCTCTTTCGAGATTGGTATCTCATTCAAGTCATTTAATTCAACCGGTGCAACATCTCTTTTAAATCTTTTCAACGATGTTCTTTTGAGTGGGCCCTAACCCACAGGTTTTTTCCCAGGATCTTACCTGACTCTTCTATTTTTCCCAGAGCCATTCTCAAATTCTTTTCCAAGTTTGATGTAAGAATGAGTTATCATCAGTCAAATGCTTTTCTCCAAGATCTTTCAAATTCTTTTCATAGTTGGCTCAACCTCTTCGCTTTTGATTCTTCCGGTGTGCCTCAATAATTCTTGGTGGTGTTTCTCGTTGTCATTCTCATCATTTGAAGACCGAAGAAGAGTTTCTCTTTAATCTTGCTCTATTCTCTTCAAGATTCATGGTGCTAGCTTGTTGCCATCGTCTCATAATTGTTTTCGATTGTGAGAATTTTTTCTTACCATCCGGAGCATTTCTTGAGTTGTTTTCTTTTCGTTCCTTCGAGGCCATCATGTCATAATTCTTCATTCTCAGCGTGTAGCTATCGTTCTCCAAATCTTACCGGTGATTCGTTCGAATATCCTCTAATCAGTTCTTGATCTCTTCGTTCTCATGTATCTAAATCCCCTCAAGTATCTTCATTCATTTTTCAATTCTTCCCGGTGAATTGTGCCCTTGCTACTCTCTTTTTCAATTCTTACGGTGGTTCTTTCAAGATCTCTCTTCCTTGTTCATCATATCAATTCATTTGTTGTTCCAATCCTACCGGTGGTATGTTGAAGACCTTCTCAAGTTTTGATATATCTCTGTTAATCCTTTATACGAGAATAAGTAGTATGCCAAATCCGTTGATTGTCATCAATTTAATTGGTGAAGGATACGCATAACATAATTCTTATTCTTGTTCATCCAAGTGATTAATTTCTTCTTTCCGGAGTTGTTCATCATATCACATTCTTGGTTCGAGATGCTTCATCTTTTATTTTCCGGAGTTCTAAGTTTTCCGCATTATCTCGTCACGGAGTTCCATCTAAATCATTGCAAGGCTTCACCTTGTGCTTTCAACTTCTCTTCCTTTCAGTCATTCTTTTATTACCGGAGTTCTTCATGAAGGTTCTACATGGTGCTTCATCAAGGATTCTTTTCATTCTTCAATTGTTCTTCAAGATTTCTCTTGAAGTTATGACCCGCCAAGCTATACTCTAAAATTAAACACGGTGTTCAACACATGTTTTGTTTTGAGGCGTTCAAGTATTCTTCATCTTGCATTCCGAAGTGCAATTCTTTCGACCTTATCTTTTCAGGTGGTGTTATGTCATTTTGACAGTTTCATTCATGTTTCGCGATTCACATGTTGTCAAGAATGAGATATTTAAATCCATCAGTCTCTTCATTGGAGTTATCTTGGGTTATATTTCACCTAAAGCTTTCCCTAAGGATTGTTGCTATTTATGGTGCTTATAAATGACCCAAGTTCTTCATTTGTCCTTCCAGTGAAATAAGTTTCTCGTCTCCTTGTTGATATCAATCCAATCATTTGTTTCCGTTCGTGACAGATGTTGGCATTTTCTTCTCCATTCTTCTATTCCAACGATCTATCTTCTATTCTTTTGTTTCGGAGGCATTATGTTGTTGCTCTCTTCACTCATCATCATCGATTGTGAGGGTTGTATTCTTTTCGTGCTTACCCATTTAACCGGAGTGTTGTGTCATCTCTTCAAGTTCTTTTCATCTTATCAAGTTTTCTTCTCTTTTCTATCGGAGTGCTGTCCAAATTCTATCATTCTTGTTCCTTGGCTATCTCATTATACCGAGGTGGTCATATTCTTTTCGTTCGTGAAACTTTTGATTCATGTCCTTGCAACCTTTAAGTCCTCGTAATGTTCCTTGTTCCTCTTTTCTAATGGATTGTTTGCAATCTCGTTCATCTCCGTTGTACTCTTTCTTTTAAATTGCTCAACCTCTCAAGGTTCGTGGTTTCACTCGTTCGTCAAAGAAGCAACTTAGTTTTACCTATCCTCTTCCTCTTCCGTTTTCCTCCGGTGCCATCCTAGATCTCGGGACGAGATCCTCTCGTAGTGGTGGAGTGTTGTGACACCCCGGATCCGATGCGCCAGGTGTCAGTCTGTTATTCGTCGTTGTTGCCATGTCATTTGCTTGCGTGTTGCACTTTGCCATGTCATCATTTGCATTTTATCATGTCATCATGTGCATTTCATTTTGCATACATGTTCGTCTAGTGCATCGAGCCTTTTCCCGTTGTCCGTTTTGCAATCTGGCGCTCCTATGTCATCCGCCCCTTTTCTCTCTTTTTCGTGTGCGGGTATTAAACTTTCTCGGAATGGCCGAGGTTTGCCAAGCGGCCTTGGTATAGCACCGTAGACCGCTGTCAAGTTTCGTGCCATTTGGAGGTCGTTTGGTACTCCAACGGTTAACGCAGGTAACCGTAAAGCCCTCTTTGAGTTGCAGCCCAACACCCCTTCCAAAGTGGATCAAAACCCACCAAACTCCTCTCCATGCTCTCGGTCGTTCGATCACGATCGCGTGGCCGAAAACCGCTCCTCATTTGGACACTCCTAGCTCCCTCTACCTATAAATAACCCCTCCCCCCGAAATTCGCGGATCAAATCGCAGTTAAAACCCTAGCTTTTTTCCCGCTCATGCACGGACGTGAACCGCGCACGGACACGCCCAGCCGCCCTCACCACGCCCAATCGCGCTGCCACCTCAGCATCTCCGCCTCCGCGGCCAATCCGAGGGCGCGTAGCCCTCTGTCTCTCAGCCTGCCGCCATGGGCCATGGCCGCCGCCTGGCGCATGGCCCATCCAGCGAAGCCGCCGCGCCTGCCGGCGTCCGCCGCCGGCGCCCGCCGCCGTTCGCCGCCGCCCGGCCCGATCGCCCTCGCCGCGCGCTGCGCGCCGCCTCGCCCGCCGCCGCCGTATCGCTCGCCGGCGTCGTGCCGCCGTCGCCGCCGCCATGCCGCCGTCCGCCGGTGCGCCGCCTCGCCCGCCGCCTCCGGCGCCTCGCAGCAGCGCGCGCCGCCCGCCGCTTCGGCGCGGCGAGCCCAACTCCGCCCGCGCGCCGGGTCAGCGCCTCGCTCGGCCTCCGCCTCGCCTCGCCGCGCCCGGCATTGACCGTAGGCCGGCGCCGGCGATTTCGCCGATTCGCCGTCCGCGCCGCTTGCGTGCGGCGCCGCCCCACAACCTCCTCCGCGGATCCGGTCCCGTCCCCGACGATTCCGGCCGCGGCGCGCTGGATCCGGCGAGATCCGCCGCCGCCTCGATATCCGTGGCGACCGGAGGTTGACCCGAATTCTCCCAAGTCCCCGTTCCAGTAATTTTCATGCATTTTCATCGCATCACATCTCCGCACCCGTAGCTCCGTTTTGCGCGTATAATATGTCAAATTGTTCGTCTCGACGAGTACATCATTTCATTCCATTGCATCATTTGCATTTGAGCTCATCTTGATGCCCGAAATGCTGTTGGAAGATGGCTTCAGATCGTTAGTTTCAGAATCTTATCAGTTCGAGCTCTTTTGTCATTTTTGCCATGATTTATGTGTGCATCCTATGAGTATGAGCTCTACATGAATGTTGGACTAGGACATGCCATCTTTCCAGAGGTGTTGACCTTGTATTTTTGTGAGTTGTGTGCTGAGTGCATTGAGCTTGTAAAGTAGGGTAGTTGCTGTTGTTGTTTTCCTGGCAGATTCTGTTATATTTTGATGCCATGTTAACATGCTTCTAGTAATCATTTTATGCATAATCTGGAGATGCTCTATCAACATGATTTGATATACATGTCTTGCTCTATCCATTCATGCCCTTGTTTGCATTTATAGCCTGCTGGAACATGTTCATTTCTTGCTCCAAAGTTGCTTGAAATTGTTTCCTGGCAGATTGTTTGCATGAGATTCAATTTTCACGAGGTCGTTGTAGTTGATCCATGCATCCTATGAACTTGCTCTTGCCATGCTTAGCTTCATAATCATGCCTTCTTACTGTTGGTTGCCTTGCCATGCCATGTATTGCTCTGTAGTGAGTGCATCGAGCTCACGAACATGCCATGTAGAATCTGTTTTTGCCATGTCCTGATATTTCACTAAGTCTGAAATCTGTAATAAAACTTGCAATGTTTACATGGGTGCCATCATTTCTTAAAGTCCTTTTGGGCTTATGGTCAGTAAGGGACTATTGATATATGCTTTGAGTAGAATCATGTCATGCCTTGCTTTGCTATTATAAGTTCCTGTAGCATGTTGTTTGCTTGCTCTAAACATGCCTTCCTGATGTTAATTCCTGCCATGTTAGTATTTTCACTAAGTCTGTGAATCTGATATTTTGAGCACTTTCACCATGCTTGTTTGAACATGTTATGATGTGATTTAGCCGTAGCTCTGTGTTCCTCTATTGTTAAGCATCTCCTGTAGTTCGTTGCCATATGCTTTGTTTTTATGTTGGGGTGCTGTAGCATAGTTTCGTGTTGCGTGCTAAGTAGCATCGGGCTGTTAAACGCAGTTTTGCATCATTCTTGTTTTGCTTGTCATTCGCAAACCGTGCATCCGATTCGGTGATCTTTATATCGATTTCAACCGAAATCATCTCATCTTTCAGCGGCATACTTGGTTTGCCAAGTTGATGCCAGTTCATCATTTTCCTTCCGGAGCATGCATATGCATTGCATATCACATCTTGCATCGCATGTCATGTATTGCATCATATTGCTTGTGCATTGTTCCTTGTTTGATTGTGGTTCCGTTGCTTGTGTTCTTGCTTTGGGTAGAGCCAGGAGACGAGTACGTGAACGAGGAACCTGTTGAGAACGCCTACGAGGATCAAGTCTTCGACAACTCTGAGAACCTTGCAGGCAAGATGACCATACCCTCGAAATCACTACTATCTTTGCTATGCTAGTTTGCTCGCTCTTTTGCTATGCCAATGCTACGATGCCTACCTTTTGCTTGTCAGCCTCCCAAATTGCCATGTCAAACCTCTAACCCTTGACACCATTCCTAGCAAACCGTTGATTGGCTATGTTACCGCTTTGCTCAGCCCCTCTTATAGCGTTGCTAGTTGCAGGTGAAGTTGAAGATTTCTCCATGGTGGACAGGGTTTATGTTGGGATATCACAATATCTCTGTTATATTATTAATGCATCTATATATTTGGTAAAGGGTGGAAGGCTCGGCCTTATGCCTGGTGTTTTGTTCCACTCTTGCCGCCCTAGTTTCCGTCATACCGGTGTTATGTTCCCGGATTTTGCGTCCCTTACGCGGTCGGGTGATTTATGGGACCCCCGACAGTTCGCTTTGAATAAAACTTGTCCAGCAAGGCCCAACTTTGCCTTTTACCATTTGCCTCACCACCACCTATCTTTTCCCTTGGGAGTCGCTCTCTCGAGGGTCATCTTTATTTTAGCCCCGGGCGGTGCTTGTCTAAGTGTTGGTCCGAACCGGCAGATCAAGGGCCACCTCGGGGCAACTCGAGGGCTGGTTTTACTCGTGGTGACCTATCCGTGTTGCCACGAGAGCGAGATATGTGCAGCTCCTATCGGGATTGTCGGCGATCGGGCGGCTTTGCTGGTCTTGTTTTACCATTGTCGAAATGTCTTGATGTACGGGATACCGAGTCGATCGGAGTGTCTCGGGTGAAGGTCTATTCTTCGATGATCGCGAGAGCTTGTCATGGGCTAAGTTGGGACTCCCCTGCAGGGTATAAACTTTCGAGAGCCGTGCCCGCGGTTATGTGGCAGATGGGAATTTGTTAATGTCCGGTTGTAGAAAACCTGAAGTTGACCTTAATTAAAATACATCAACCGTGTGTGTTACCGTGATGGTCTCTTTCCGGCGGAGTCCGGGAAGTGAACACGGTGTTGGAGTTATGCTTGACGTAGGTTGCTATAGGATCACTTCTTGATCATACTTTTATCGACCGTGCTCTGCCTTCTCTTCTCGCTCTCATTTGCGTATGTTAGCCTCCGTATGCTAGTCGCTTGCTGCAGCTCCACCTCATGCCTTTACCTTACCCATAAGCTTAAATAGTCTTGATCTCATGGTGTGAGATTGCTGAGTCCTCGTGACTCACGGATACTTCCCAAACCAGTTTGCGGTGCCTATGTTGCGAAAGCGGTGACTCAACCAAGCTCAAGGAGGAGCTCGATGAAGATCTTTCCCTTTGTGTTGTTTCGTTCTAGTTGATCAGTAGTGGAGCCCAGTTGGGGTCGATCGTGGACCTTTTGTCGCATTTGGGGTTCTTCTTTTATTTTGGTTCCGTAGTCGGACCTTGTTTGTATCTGGATGATGTAATGTTTTATTCATGTAATTGTGTGAAGTGGCGATTGTAAGCCAACTATGTATCTCTTTCCCTTATGTATTACTTGGGTTGTGTGAAGATTACCTCACTTGCGACATTGCTTTCAATGCGGTTATGCCTCTAAGTCGTGCTTCGACACGTGGGAGATATAGCCGCATCGAGGGCGTTACATTGGCCTCGTGAAGAAGCAGCTGGAGGACAGTCAAGGTATGTAGTAACATGTGTATATATTTAGGAAGGATGAATGGTTCGTGCTGACTAAAGTCTCATGAACTTTATTAGGGGCCATGATCGAAGTAGCGGCCCTCAAGAAGGCATTGGCCGAGGACAAAGCGGCCAAGGAACAAGCCGCACGCGAGAAGCAGGAGGCCCGGGTCAGCGGGGTCCAACAAGAGCTCCAGGACGCCGTCAAGAAGTGCGAGTCCTTGGAGCGTGATTTTAAGAATCAAGAGTCTGAACTTGCCAAGGCCCACCAAAGCGCACAAGATGCCCGAGCCGAAGCCCAGGGCGCCTCTAGGAAATCCAGGCAGCCAAGAAGATCACGGTGGGTAAGGCTTTCATTATGCAAAGCAGATATGTGAAGGAAAAGTTCCTTTTACTTACCCAGATTTGGAGCTCTCCAAGGGCGTTTGTGGATCTGCCGGGCAGCGTGTCAGACGCTGCGGAATTCTATCGAGCCGAAGAGGGGAGCTCAAAGGAGAAGCTGTTCTGGTCGCAATACCGTGGACCAGAACATCCAGTGCCCTTTAGCGATCAGCTGAAACAGCTGGTCGAGCTGCATAAGGCGGCCGAACTAGCCATGAAGTATTTGATAATCTGGCTATGGCCTGCCAAAGCCATGCCTAGTAGCTACTTCGAACTCGTGAAGCGGTTTATCAGCGCTTGCCCTTGGCTTGAAGCCATCAAGCGGTCGGTCTGTATTGAAGGCGCGCGGATGGCCTTTGCCCACGCTAAGATGCATTGGGTGAAGATGGACGCCCCAAAGCTGATGACCGAGGGGCCGCCTAAGGGCAAGGAGCACCACAGACCCCAACTGTACTTTGACAGTGTCCTGGAGGGATCCTGCCTTGTGGCGGAGCAATGTGCCAAGGATATCATATTCCCATGAATACATTCATGTTATCCTGTCCTGTAATATGAAACAAGATCATTATTTAATATAATGCTTGTTTGTTATGCGACCGTTTTATTAAATCTGAGAGTTGGCCAGTCGTCGGCTTCTGCCCCCATGTAGGTAGTACGGGAGTGTTCGGGATAAATATAAACACTCTTTACTTCAATTTTTGGTCCTTAAAGGAGGTGTTTAGCGCAACGAACAAGGCAATCGGACTATACGGCTTTATCACCCTCACTTAGCCATAGGAGTTTGACAACAAAAATTTTGGCTTAACCCCTGGTGTTCGGAAGTCTGAACTTGGGGCGCTATACACGCCTAATCGGATAAAAACTGACTCATCGCATAATGCAGGAAAAAACTCTAAGGATTTGAAACCTCTCGAATAGCTGACCAGCTCTCGGCGCATCATGACAGTCAGTTTTTGGCTTTCTCTACTGATGTGCTCGTCCGGAAAAACCGGGACACAGTCGCAGTAGTTCTTCCTTTACTACCCTAGCTGATATAGCAGAACATAAGGTAATAAGCACAGGAGCCGAGCAACCCAACTATTGACCAAAGACATGATTCAGAGCCGATGCGTATAAGGCTATAAGTTTGGGGTGCCGAACTGTACTATAAAAGTGTTCAGACTTTATTGTCGTGTTATGGGGTATGATGAAGCCCCCTAGCGAATTAAGGCGTACCAGAGTGTACGGGCGCAATTGATAAGAAATATATAAAGAAAAGGAAAAAGTCAAGTAATAAGCTGATGCTGCAAATGTTGAGCCGCAAATTATTTTCCATTGTAATCTATTATATAATTAAAACAAGAGTAAAACAAGCCATCACGTTTGTCCACATATGCTAATCTTTTTTAGTCCGTTTGATTAGATTATCAATGGCTGAGATTTAAAGTTTCTTACGTGACATGTAAATATATATGTATAAGCGATATTGAACTATTTACGTTGTCACGTTAGATGCATATAGTACACCAACGGGGACGGCTTGCATTGATCCGGATGTGCTGAAACTAGGATTGCAATAGAAAAGGCAGGTTCTGATTCGGATGTCATGAGACGAGGGTAAAAAGTCAAGCATGTCCACGCAAGCACACGTACATCCACATACAGGAATAAACAATCCTTTCTCCATAACTAATATTCCCTCTGTTCCTAAATATAAGTCTTTTTAAAGATTTCAAATGGACTACCACATAGGGATGTATATAGACATATTTTAGAGTGTAGATTCACTCATTTTGCTTCGTATGTAGTCACTTATTGAAATCTCTAGAAAGACCTATATTTAAAAACGAAGGGAGTATAAACAATCGTTTTTTAGTTACAATTGGGATCACGTACGGGACCCTAGGGTTTTTTTTTCTAAGAAGAGAACCACGCTGATCTTCTTTTTGAGGAGGCCCACACTAATCTAATGATTGGCTGAGGATTTAATCTTGCAACTAGAAATGAGACGCCAAAATACTGCTCTCAAGCCCTAGCCTGATTAACACATCGCAGAACAGCTAAATAATACTAGAGGATAGCAAGTAGGAGGAACATCTATGCGTGCCCACAAAAAGAGGAGCAACGACCTTGAGTCTATTTTTTCAATTAATTTCTCATTTTATTTTGGTAAATAATGTAATAAAAATATATATGTACATGTCTGTGCATCCTGTAGAAGTTAGGTCATAATTTTATGCAAAGCAAATGCCGCCACAACAACTGATTATATGTGAAAACTCTGGCGAGTTTGAGTCGTACGTAGTGCTGCTTAATATTCATGACCACCGAGGGAGAGGAACTACAATAAGAAATGATCGACTGTGATGGTAAATAACGAACCGAGACAAGAAAGTAGATGAACTTTGTACAGTCCGGCAGCTTGAAAATAAACTGAATATGTAAATTCTATAGACGTGTAATCCTTCTAATAATATCTAAACTGAAATTTCATAGCATAGGATTGAATGGACCGCAATGCCTTCAATCTTCTGCTTACACCAAGGTCTTAACCAATAACTTAGTACATTTCATGGAAATAATTTCCACTAAGTCAAATAATGTTTTCTTAAGATATACATATCAGTTACAATATTTTCTATATGATGAATAATACATAAATGCTAAGGTATTATCAAACTAAATAAAATAATAGGTTTGCTTATGGCATATATAACTTGCACCCTAATAAATTTTGCTACCTAATTATAAATCTTATTTCCACCAAGACATGCACGCATAGCTATTGGACTCTAGACATCCTTTTCAGAAACTACGTATGCATGAGGTAGAAAAAGACAAAGCATCCCAAGACAAATAGGCCATTAGATTGTATCCGTAAAAAATACAAGCCATCAGATCGTCCACATATTCTAAAAATAGTTGAGCCACTAATATTTGGAAAAAAGACACATACTCTCCCGATGCAAGGAAGTATATGGAGTCTATTTGTAAAGGACACGTGCACATAAACTTTTTTTAACCGATTTACAAATATAACTTTGGCTGGTACCCGGCAAGAAACCAAAACCACAGCCCGCATGCAAAAACGATCGGCATATACATGCATAAGTCGATACAAACAAGCCCCCCAAAAAAACTCGCTACAAACATGGCATGGTCACGCTTGCTATAAAAAAATCATCTAGAAAAAACGGCAAACCCAACCATTAAAAAGACGTGCACCCATATAGGCATACAATGAACATATCACATCACACATGAGCCACGATCTATATGAAGTCATCATAAAATCCACACCAAGAAGAATTTTCCTAAAAATTGACGATGAGCTAAAGTATGCTTGCGTTTGTGGCTACTGACGAGGTATGGCAGATTTGGAGAAAAAATATCTGCATGCACGAGAAGCAGTTTCAATGCATGAAAGTCATCGGGTAAGAGAAATCGATAGAACATTCAAATATCATACATCTATGAAGAATGTAATGTATGCGGTGTAAAGCGGTGTTTTGGCTATTACAGTCGCGCGATTGTAAGAGAAATATCACATCAAATATGCGATAAACCATTTTCAGTTGTGATAAAAATTATGAGTCGTTGCAAATAACATGAATACAATACGAGAGAACAAGCTATGGTGGTAGTGAAAGAGAGACGATTCGGAGAAATCATAGCCTGGTAAGAAAATAAGATAGTGAGAGATAATTGTTTAACAAAAAATGTGTAATGAATAAATCATGTTAAGTATTCAATACACGATTTAGGTTTGCTAGAAGTAAAGATAAATCTAAAGTAACATAGGCGCAACAAAAACGATCAATGACGGCTATCAACATAAGAGAGAGAGAGAGAGAGAGAGAGAGAGAGAGAGAGAGAGAATTTTAGAAACTTTAGATGGTATATACAGATAAATGAAAAGACTTAGATGGACGGCCCAACAACAAAAGCAACGAGTGTAAGATAAGCTAGCAAGGAACCACTCCGATGCATAACATTGTGCAAGTGGGAAGAGCCCGGGAGGACCGGTAATGCAACCACCAATAACCTGGGTAGGAGATCTCTCGGTTCAAATAAAAGAACAAGCTGCACACTTATAGATTTAAATCAATAAGATTATTTAAAAATTAATTTAGTGCAATGATAAGTACAAAGTATAAGTGAGAAGATATCCATTTGAAAAATTGGAGTGGCAAGGAAATATTATGTGTTATTCAATCTGGTATAATAAAAAATCAAATCTAGCCGCGCAAATGCGCGGGTCACACTGCTAGTTTGATTAATACGTCAAGGCGTATTTGTACAAGTAATGCGATAAGCAAATAAGGCTATTTGACATACCACAACCAAGGGCGAGCTGCGTGCGGGTTTTTAAAACAGGTATAATGATCGTTAGTAGAGACCACCTGGGGGTTCCCTTGTACGTCAAAGCTCCTTGCCTTCTTGGTGTATCCGTCCTGTGATATGTCCGATGATCAGGTTATCAGAAAAGCCTCGAGAAGAGAAAAACCTGAAATAAAAAAGAAAAAGTGAAGGTGTGCGGATCCAGGGGCAGTTGAGCCGCATTATGGACCACAGACTAGCTTTGCCTCCGTCCATGCCCATGGTATTTTAAGTGCGTAGTTATGTACGCACGACACAAATGCCAGCCCTTGATTGGGACTGGGGCGGAGGCCGAATTGCTAGTCAAGCTCTGGACGAGCTGGACTGTCCTGCTGCAGAGTAGTTCGGGATTGCTTGACGGTGTCCAGGAGCTTTACTGCCGAATTGAGGTTCTGCCTAAAAAGGTTGCTCTGTACTTCTGCTGCAAGGGCAGCGGTGTGCTCCACAGTATGGAGGGAGCGTTCCGTACTTCCGTTGACCTTTATGACACCGCGTGGTCCGGGCATCTTGAGCTTGAGGTAGGCATAGTGTGGCACCGCATTGTATCGAGCGAATGCGGTTCGTCCGAGCAGTGCATGATAGCCACTGTGGAAGGGGACGATATCGAAGATCATCTCTTCGCTTTGGAAATTATCCGGGGATCCGAAGACCACTTCCAGTGTGATTGAGCCCGTACAGCAGGCCTCTACACCTGGTATGACACCTTTAAAGGTGGTTTTTGTGGGCTTGATCCTTGAGGGATTGATACCCATTTTGCGCATTGTATCCTGATAGAGCAGGTTCAGGCTGCTGCCACCATCCACGAGGACCCGCGTAAGGTGGAATCCATCAATAATTGGTTGAGGACCAGTGCGGCTGAACCGCCATGACAGATACTGGTTGGATGGTCCTTGCGATCGAAAGTGATTGGACAGGACGACCATGGGTTGAACTTTGGGGCGACTGGCTCCATCGCGTAGACGTCCCTGAGTGCATGCTTGCGCTCCCTCTTAGGGATATGGGTGGCGTATATCATGTTCACCGTTTTGACTTGGGGGGGGGGGGATTCCTTCTGTACCCCTGTGTTCGGTGGTCGGGGTTCCTCGTCATCGTCATCGCTTTGCGACCCTTTCTCCTTATTATCGTCATTTAACTTGCTGGCCTGTTTGAAGACCCAGCACTCCCTATTGGTATGTTTGGCTGGTTTATCAGGAGTGCCATGGATTTGACATGGACTATCGAGTATGCGGTCCAAACTGGACGGGCCCAGATTGTTTTTCTTAAATGGCTTCTTCTGCTGACCGGACTTAGAGCCACTGAATCCGGCATTGACCACCGTGTCTTCGGTGTTGTCACCGTTGTTTCAACGCTTATGTCTATTGCGTCAGGGCTTGCCGTTTCTGTTTCTGGCTTCAGGAGTGCCAGGTTTGCTTGTATTGTTATTGCTACGGGCTAGCCAGCTGTATTCACCCGCACAAAAGCGGGTCATGAGTGTCGTAAGGGCTGACATGGACTTCGGTTTTTCCTGGACGAGGTGTCTGGCCAGCCATTCATCATGGATGTTGTGCTTAAAGGCCGCTAGGGCTTCGGCGTCCGGACAGTCGATGATCTGGTTCTTTTTTAGTTAAGAACCTAGTCCAGAATTTCCCGGCTGACTCTCCGAGCTGTTGGATTATGTGACTTAGGTCATCGGCATCCGGAGGTCGGACGTATGTGCCTTGAAAGTTGTCGAGGAAGGTGCTACCTCTTGAGCATTGCGTTGGTTTTCCCTTGAAGAGGAAAGGGTGATGCAACAAAGTAGCATAAGTATTTCCCTCAGTTTTTGAGAGCAAGGTATCAATCTAGTAGGAGGCTACACGCAAGTCCCTAGTACCTACACAAACAAACAAGAACCTCGCAACCAACGCGATAAAGGGGTTGTCAATCCCTTCACGACCACTTGCGAAAGTGAGATCTGATAGAGATAATAAAAAGATAAATATTTTTGGTATTTTTATGAAATAGATTGGAAAGTAAAGATTGCAAAATAAAGTAGATTGGAAACTTATATGATGGAAAATAGACCCGGGGGCCATAGGTTTCCCTAGTGGCTTCTCTCAAGATAGCATAAGTATTACGGTGGGTGAACAAATTATTGTCGAGCAATTGATAGAAAAGCGCATAGTTATGAGAATATCTAGGCATGATCATGTATATAGGCATCACGTCTGCGACAAGTAGATCGAAATGATTCTGCATCTACTACTATTACTCCACACATCGACCACTATCCATCATGCATCTAGAGTATTAAGTTCATAAGAACGGAGTAACGCATTAGGCAAGATGACATGATGTAGAGGGATAAATGTTGGAAATATGCCCTAGAGGCAATAATAAAAGTATTATTATATTTCCTTGTTCATGATGATTGTCTTTTATTCATGCTATAACTGTATTATCCGGAAATCGTAATACACGTGTGAATACAAAGACCACAATATGTCCCTAGTGAGCCTCTAGTTGACTAGCTCGTTGTGATCAACAGATAGTCATGGTTTCCTGGCTATGGACATTGGATGTCGTTGATAGCGGGATCACATCATTAGGAGAATGATGTGATGGACAAGACAATCCTAAGCATAGCACAAAGATCGTGTAGTTCGTTTGCTAGAGCTTTTCCAATGTCAAGTATCTCTTCCTTAGACCATGAGATCGTGTAACTCCGGATACCGTAGGAGTGCTTTGGGTGTATCAAGCGTCTGGCGAATCGGGTGACTATAAAGGTGCATTACGGTATCTCCGAAAGTGTCTTTTGGGTTGACACGGATCGAGGCGGGATTTGTCACTCCGTGCAAGCGGAGAGGTATCTCTGGGCCCACTCGGTAGGACATCATCATAATGTGCACAATGTGATTAAGGGGTTGATCACGGGATGATGTGTTGCGGAGCGAGTAAAGAGACTTCTTTGTGCGAGATTGAACAAGGTATCGGTATACCGACGATCAAATCTCGGGCAAGTAAAATACCGCTAGACAAAGGGAATTGTATACGGGATCGGTGAGTCCTTGACATCGTGGTTCATCCGATGAGATCATCGTGGAACATGTAGGAGCCAACATGGGTATCCAGATCCGCTGTTGGTTATTGATCGGAGAACGTCTCGGTCATATCGCATGTCTCCGAACCCGTAGGGTCTACACATAAGGTTCGATGACGCTAGGGTTATAAAGGAAGCTTGTATGTGGTTACCGAATGTTGTTCGGAGTCCTGGATGAGATCCCGGACGTCACGAGGAGTTCCGGAATGGTCCGTAGGTAAAGATTTATATATGGGAAGTCATGTTTTGGTCACCGGAAAAGTTTCGGGTTTTATCGGTAAAGTACCGGGACCACCGGGAGGGTCCCGGGGGTCCATCAAGTGGGGCCACCTGCCCCAGGAGGCTGCGTGGGCCAAGTGTGGGAGGGGACCAGCCCCTAGGTGGGCTGGGGCACCCCCCACCAAGGCCCAAGGCGTGGGAAGTGGGGAAGGGGGGCAAACCCTAGGGCAGATGGGCCCTAAGGCCCACCCTGGGTGCGCCTCCCCTCTCTCCCCCTCTGGCCGCCACCAGATGGGATCTGGGGGCTGGCCGCCGCCCCCTAGGGGTGGAAACCTAGGTGGGGGCGCAGCCCCCTCTTCCCCTATAAATAGTGAGGCCTAGGGGCTGCCCAGAGAACACACAGAATACACGTGATTCGATCTCTGCCTTTGGTTGCAGCCCTCTCCTCTCTCCCAAGTACTCCTCCTCTCCCGTGGTGCTTAGCGAAGCCCTGCTGGATTGCCACACTCATCCACCACCACCACGCCGTTGTGCTGCTGCTGGATGGAATCTTCCTCAACCTCTCCCTCTCTCCTTGCTGGATCAAGGCGTGGGAGACATCGTCGGGCTGTACGTGTGTTGAGCGCGGAGGTGCCGTGCGTTCGACACTTGATCATCGGTGATTTGAATCACGGCGATGCGACTCCATCAACCCGTTCACTTGAGCGCTTCCGCTTAGCGATCTACAAGGGTATGTAGATGCACTCTCTTTCTACTCGTTGCTGGTTTCTCCATAGATTGATCTTGGTGATGCGAGGAAAATTTTGAATTTCGCTCGTTCCCCACTAGTGGCATCATGAGCTAGGTCTATTGCATAGATTCTTTGTGAGTAGAACACAAAGTAGTTGTGGGCGTTGATTTTGTTCAATATGCTTACCGTTACTAGTCCAATCTTGTTTGACGGTATTGTGGGATGAAGCGGCCGGACCGACCTTACGTACTCTTCGTGAGGCAGGTTCCACCGATTGACATGCACCGTGCATAAGGTGGCTAGCGGTGCCGATCTCTCCCACTTTAGTCGGAGCGGATTCGATGAAAAGGGTCCTTATGAAGGGTAAATAGCAATTGGCATATCACGTTGTGGTTTTGCGTAGGTAAGAAGCGTTCTTGCTAGAAACCCATAGCAGCCACGTAAAACATGCAAACAACAATTAGAGGACGTCTAACTTGTTTTTGCAGGGTATGCTATGTGATGTGATATGGCCAAGAAGAATGTGATGAATGATATGTGATGTATGAGATTGATCATGTTCTTGTAATAGGAATCACGACTTGCATGTCGATGAGTATGACAACCGGCAGGAGCCATAGGAGTTGTCTTGATTTATTGTATGACCTGCGTGTCATTGAACAACGCCATGTAATTACTTTACTTTATTGCTAACCGGTAGCCATAGTAGTAGAAGTAATAGTTGGTGAGACAACTTCATGAAGACACGATGATGGAGATCATGGTGTCATGCCGGTGACGATGATGATCATGGAGCCCCGAAGATGGAGATCACAAGGAGCAAAATGATATTGGCCATATCATGTCACTATTTGATTGCATGTGATGTTTATCATGTTTATGCATCTTGTTTACTTAGGACGACGGTAGTAAATAAGATGATCCTTACAAAATTTCAAGAAGTGTTCTCCCCGACGTGCACCGTTGCTACGGTTAAGTCGCTTCTAAGCACCACGTGATGATCGGGTGTGATGGATTCTTACGTTCACATACAGCGGGTGTAAGACAGTTTTACACAGCGAAAACACTTAGGGTTAACAGCGAGCCTAGCATGTACAGACATGGCCTCGGAACACGGAGACCGAAAGGTCGAGCATGAGTCGTATAGTAGATCGATCAACATGAAGATGTTCACCGATGATGACTAGTCCGTCTCACGTGATGATCGGACACGGCCTAGTTGACTTGGATCATGTAATCACTTAGATGACGAGAGGGATGTCTATCTGAGTGGGAGTTCATAAGATGAACTTAATTATCTGAACATAGTCAAAAGATCTTTGCAAATTATGTAAATGGCTCGCGCTTTAGTTCCTTGTTTAGATATGTTCCTAGAGAAAATATAGTTGAAAGTTGACAGTAGTGATTATGCGGACGATAGAAAGCTTATGTCCTTAATGCACGCTCGATGTCTTTGAACCCCAAGCGTCGTTTGTGGATGTTGCGAACATCGGACATACATGTTTTGATAACTACGTGATAGTTCAGATAAACGGTTTAGAATTAAGGCACCGAAGATGTTTTTCGAAACGTCACGGAACATATGAGATGTTTCGAGGGCTGAAATTGAGATTTCAGGCTCGTGCCCACGTCAAGAGGAATGAGACCTCCGACGATCTTCTTAGCCTGCAAACTAAGGGAGAAAAGCTCAATCGTTGAGCTTGTGCTCAGATTGTCTGAGTACCACAATCACTTGAATCGAGTGGGAGTTAATCTTCCAGATGAGATAGTGATGTTTCTCCAAAGTCATTGCCACCAAGCTGCTAGAGCTTCGTGATGAACTATAACATATCAGGGATGGATATGATGATCCTTGAGGTATTCACGATGTTTGACACCGCGAAAGTAGAAATCAAGAAGAAGCATCAATTGTTGATGGTTGGTGAAACCACTAGTTTCAAGAAGGGCAAGGGCAAGAAGGACACTTCATGAAGCGGCAAATCAGCTGCTGCTCGGTGAAGAAATTCAAGGTTGAACCCAAACCCGAGACTAAGTGCTACGTAATAAAGGAACCACCACTGGAGCAGAATTACCCTAGATACTTGGTAGATGAGAAGGCTGGCAAGGTCGATAGAAGTATATTGGATATACATTATGTTAATGTGTACTTTACTAGTACTCCTAGTAGCACCAGGGTATTAGATACCGGTTCGGTTGCTAAGTGTTAGTAACTCGAAATGAGAGCTATGGAATAAACGGAGACTAGCTAAAGGTGAGCTGACGATATGTGTTGGAAGTGTTTCCAAGGTTGATGTGATCAAGCATCGCACACTCCCTCTACCATCGAGATTTGGTGTTTGCGTTGAGCATAGACATGATTGGATTATGTCTATCTGTCTGATTATTCATTTAAGGAGAATAATGGTTACTCTATTTATTTGAATAATACCTTCAATGGTCTTGCACCTAAAGGAATGGTTTGTTGAATCTCGATCGTAGTGATACACATTTTCATGCCAAAAGGATATAAGATAGTAATGATAGTACCACTTACTTGTGGCAATCGCCATGTAAGTCATATTGGTATAAAAGCATGAAGAAGCTCCATATTGATGGATCTTTGGACTCACTCGTTTTGAAAAGTTTGAGACATGCGAACCATGTCTATTAGTGTATACGCATGAAGAAACTCCATGCAGATGGATCGTTTGGACTCACTTGATTTTGAATCACTTGAGATATGCAAATCATACCACATGGGCAAGATGACTGAAAAGCCTCATTTTTGATAAGATGGAACAAGATAGCAACTTGTTGGAAGTAACACATTTTGATGTGTGCGGTCCAATGAGTCTTTGAGGTATCTGATGAATATCGTTATGTTCTTACTTCACAGATGATTCGAGAAGATGTAGAGCATATTTACTTGATGAAACACAAGTCTGAATTATTCAAGTAATTTCAGAGTGAAGTTGAAGATCGTCGTGACAAGAGGATGAAATGTCTATGATATGATCATAGAGATGAGTATCTGAGTTACGAGTTTGGCACACAATTAAGACATTGTGGAAATTGTTTCACAATTAATACCTCCTGGAACACCATAGTGTGATGGTGTGTCCGAACATCATAGTTGCACCCTATTGGATATGGTGCGTACCATGATGTCTCTTATCGAATTACCACTATCGTTTATGGGTTAGGCATTAGAGACAACCACATTCACTTTAAATAGGGCACCACGTAATTCCGTTGAGATGACACCGTATGAACTATGGTTTAGAGAAACCTAAGCTGTCATTTCTTAAATGTTTGGGGCTGCGACGCTTATGTGAAAAAGTTTCAGGTTGATAAGCTCGAACCAAAAGCGGATAAAATGCATCTTCATAGGACACCCAAAACAGTTGGGTATACCTCCTAATTCTGATCCGAAAGCAATATGGATTGTTTCTTGAATCGGGTCCTTTCTCGAGGAAAAGTTTGTCTCGAAAAGTTGAGTGGGAGGATGGTGGAGACTTGATGAGGTTATTAAACCATCACTTCGACCAGTGTGTAGCAGGGCACAGGAAATTGTTCATGTGGCACCTACACCAATTGAAGTAGAAGCTTATGATAGTGATCATGAAACTTCGGATCAAGTCACTACCGTACCTCGTAGGGTGACAAGGATGCGTCTTGCTGAGTGAGTGGTACAGTAATCCTGTCTTGAAGGTCATGTTGCTAGACAACAATGAACCTCGAGCTATGGAGAAGCAATGGTGGGCCCAAATTCCGACAAATGGTTAGAAGCCAAGAAATCCGAGATAGGATCCATGTATCGAGAACAAAGCATGGGCTTTGGTGGACTTGCCGATGATCGGCAAGCCATTGAGATAAATGGATCTTTAAGAAGAAGACGGACGTGGGCGGTGATGTCACCGTCTATGATGCTCGACTTGTGGCGAAGAGTTTTTCACAAGTTCAAGGAGTTGACTACGATGAGATTTTCTCATCCGTAGCGATGCTTAAAGTTAAATCGGAATCATGTTAGCACAAGCTGCATTTATGAAATCTGGCGATGGATGTCAAAACGAGTTTCCTTACCAGCCAGTAAGGAAAGGTTGTATGTGATACAATTAGAAAAGTTTTGTCGATCCTAAAGATGCTAAAAGGTATGCTACCTCCAGCGATCCTTCTAAGGACTGGAGTAAGCATCTCGGAGTTGGAATGTGTGCTTTGATGAGATGATCAAAGATTTTGGGTTTATACAAAGTTTATGAGAAACTTGTATTTCCAAAGAAGTGAGTGGGAGCACTATAGAATTTCTGATGAGTATATGTTATTAACATATTGTTGATCAGAAATAATGTAGAATTTCTGGAAAGCATATAGGGTTATTTGAAAAGTGTTTTTCAATGGAAAACCTGGATTAAGCTACTTGAACATTTAGCATCAAGATCTATGAGGATAGATCAAAAACGCTTAATAGTACTTTCAAATGAGCACATACCTTGACATGATCTTGAAGGTGTTCAAGATGGATCAGTCAAAGAAGGAGTTCTTGCCTGAGTTGTAAGGTATGAAGTTAAGACTTAAAGCTCGACCACGGCAGAATAGAGAGAAAGGACGAAGGTCGTCCCCTATGCTTCAGACATAGGCTCTATAGTATGCTATGCTGTGTACCCCACTAGAAGTGTGCCTTGCCATGAGTCAGTCAAGGGGTACAAGAATGATCCAGGACTGGATCATTGGACAGCAGTCAAAATTGTCCTTGGAGTAAATAAGGACATGTTTCTCGATTATGGAGGTGATAAAGAGTTCGGCGTAAAGGGTTACGTCGATGCAAGCTTTGACACCTATCCGAGTGACTCTAAGTAGCAAACCGGATACCTATAGTGGAGCAACCATTTGGAATAGCTCCAAGTGGAGCGTGGAAGCAGCATTTACAGAATGACCTAGAGATTTGCAAAGCACACACGGATCTGAAAGGTTCAGACCCGTTGACTAAAACCTCTCTCACAAGCAAAACATGATCAAACCCCAGAACTCATTTGATGATGTTGGTCACATGGCGATGTGACCTGTCAATGTTAATCACATGGCGATGTGAACTAGATTATTGACTCTAGTGCAAGTGGGAGACTGTTGGAAATATGCCCTAGAGGCAATAATAAAAGTATTATTATATTTCCTTGTTCATGATGATTGTCTTTTATTCATGCTATAACTGTATTATCCGGAAATCGTAATGCACGTGTGAATACATAGACCACAATATGTCCCTAGTGAGCCTCTAGTTGACTAGCTCGTTGTGATCAGCAGATAGTCATGGTTTCTGGCTATGGACATTGGATGTCGTTGATAACGGGATCACATCATTAGGAGAATGATGTGATGGACAAGACAATCCTAAGCATAGCACAAAGATCGTGTAGTTCATTTGCTAGAGCTTTTCCAATGTCAAGTATCTCTTCCTTAGACCATGAGATCGTGTAACTCCGGATACCGTAGGAGTGCTTTGGGTGTATCAAGCGTCTGGCGAATCGGGTGACTATAAAGGTGCATTACAGGTATCTCCGAAAGTGTCTTTTGGGTTGACACGGATCGAGGCGGGATTTGTCACTCCGTGCAAGCGGAGAGGTATCTCTGGGCCCACTCGGTAGGACATCATCATAATGTGCACAATGTGATTAAGGGGTTGATCACGGGATGATGTGTTGTGGAGCGAGTAAAGAGACTTGCCGTGCGAGATTGAACAAGGTATCGGTATACCGACGATCGAATCTCGGGCAAGTAAAATACCGCTAGACAAAGGGAATTGTATACGGGATCGTTGAGTCCTTGACATCGTGGTTCATCCGATGAGATCATCGTGGAACATGTAGGAGCCAACATGGGTATCCAGATCCGCTGTTGGTTATTGATCGGAGAACGTCTCGGTCATGTCGCATGTCTCCGAACCCGTAGGGTCTACACATAAGGTTCGATGGCGCTAGGGTTATAAAGGAAGCTTGTATGTGGTTACCGAATGTTGTTGAGTCTGGATGACATCCGGACGTCACGAGGAGTTCGGAATGGTCCGGAGGTAAAGATTTATATATGGGAAGTCTGTTTTGGTCACGGAAAAGTTTGAGTTTTATCGGTAAATCTGGGACCACGGGAGGGTCCGGGGTCCATTAAGTGGGGCCACCTGCCCGGGGAGGCTGCGTGGGCCAAGTGTGGGAGGGACCAGCCCCTAGGTGGGCTGGGGCACCCCACCAAGGCCCAAGGCGTGGGAAGTGGGGAAGGGGCAAACCCTAGGCAGATGGGCCTAAGGCCCACCCAGGTGCGCCTCCCCTCTCCCCCTCTGGCCGCCACCGGATGGGATCAGGGGCTGGCCGCCCCTAGGGGTGGAAACCTAGGTGGGGCGCAGCCCCTCTTCCCTATAAATAGTGAGGCCTAGGGGCTGCCCAGAGAACACACAGAATACCGTGATTCGATCTACGCCTTTGGTTGCAGCCCTCTCCTCTCTCCCAAGTACTCCTCCTCTCCGTGGTGCTTAGCGAAGCCTGCTGGATTGCCACACTCATCCACCACCACCACGCCGTTGTGCTGCTGCTGGATGGAATCTTCCTCAACCTCTCCCTCTCTCCTTGCTGGATCAAGGCGTGGGAGACATCGTCGGGCTGTACGTGTGTTGAACGCGGAGGTGCCGTGCGTTCGGCACTTGATCATCGGTGATTTGAATCACGACGAGTACGACTCCATCAACCCCGTTCACTTGAACGCTTCCGCTTAGCGATCTACAAGGGTATGTAGATGCACTCTCTTTCTACTCGTTGCTGGTTTCTCCATAGATTGATCTTGGTGATGCGTAGGAAAATTTTGAATTTCTGCTACGTTCCCCAACAATAAACTCAAGCAATATGATATAAACCCCATCTTTTTATCCTCAATGGCAACAATACAATACGTGCCTTCCTGCCCCTACTGTCACCACTAGTAGAAAAAGGGCCATTCGAACCGGTTCGTAAGGGCCATTTGTCCCTGTTCCCGAACCGGGACAAAAGGGTCGTATCTAAAGCCCTCTACCTTTAGTCCCGGTTCGATCGGGAACCGGGACAGATGGGGCTCCACGTGGCCGGAGTGGCTTGCCCAGGCAGGGGGGCCTTTTGTCCCGGATGGTGCCACCAACTGGGACCAAAAGGCTTCCACGCGTCAGCAGTTCAGGGCTGGTTTTTTTTTCTGAAGAGGGGGGGTTGGGGTTTCAGGGGTTTTGTAGGGTTAATTTAGGGGTTTCATATATTGTGTTAGCTAGCTAATAGAGAGGAGTGTCCTCTCTTATCTTCGTGCTTGGTCGATGCTACGTATAGAGAAGACTCGACACGCTAGCTAGCTAGTAAGCAAATGAAGGAAACCAGTAAGTACAGAAGATCGCCATGAACATATATACACAGAGAGAAGTGATCGACCTCCCCTTCTCCGATAGATTGGTCGAACAACAAATGAAGGAAACCATTAAGTACAGAAGATCTCTTACGTCCCCTAACATCTGAACTCAACTTCCACATAGTATTCTCCGTGTTTGTGGTAGGAGTTCATCCCACGTCTGCCGCATCTAATTTCAAGAAGGGGTCAATACATATATATGAATGAAACTGAACACAAATGATGGTAATAAAATAAAATTGTGAATATTTTTGCTTATGCACTTCATATTGTTGTTTAGAGTAGCCCCGCTCACAGATGGTGTGGTGGATGAACTCGCAAATGTAGTATCCACACAAATCATTCCCGGGTTCCTGCCACAACCACTTTACAAGAATAGAGGTCAATCAAACTGATAAGCAAGCATGCTAAATGGTATTGATGAAACTAGCTAGAATCAATGGGAGATGCGCGGAACTAGCTAGTAGCTAGTACTTACTTTCGGGTGGTCAAATCGCAGTTGCGCCGGCAGTCCCGGAGCAAACCCTGCCAGACAAAGAAAACAATTACATGATATCAGGAAATGAACAAAGTTGCCGATATGGTGCGATAATGATCGATTGAACTTACTTCTCGAGCATTTTAGTCATGGTCGCATACTCCTCCGGATTTTTTCGTTTGGAGTCTATGACGGTTACTAGTCCCTGTTCAAGCTTAATCTCTAGCAGAATAAAGTGGAACCTGCCCATGCATGCATAACTCATCAATTACATTACTATAACCTCGAGTAATAAGGGAAACCGAATATGCACAAGACAGTAACACTCACTTGTATTCATAAGGAAAGAGTATTGTAGCTTTGTTTAGATTTCGAAGTAACGATGCGAGCAACTTGGCCTCGGTTTGTCTGGCATCATGTTTAACCATTCATCCATGAGATTTGTGTTAATGAACCCAATATCACCTACTTGTCTTTTCTTCAATTCGGCGATCTTCAATCTGCATAATATAGTGAGGATAATTATATATACATGCAATGAAAGAGCTGAGCTATATATAGAGACTTAACTAATTACAGAGAAGTAGTACTTATAGACAGTAGTAAGTGATGATTGTTTTATCGAGGGCCTTTTGATTGAAAAACTAGAAGAATTCCTCATATGGAACTAACAACAGATCAATTCCAACAAGGTCGTGCTCCTCTTTAACCGATAGCGACAAAGTATTTTTCCCAGACTTCCTGCAGATGTCCATGTACCAATCATAGAATCTTTGCATCATCGTTGTAAGGGAAGTACAGGTCTGACGAGAGGCTTCCCGTGCTCGAATCTTAATGTGTCCACCTCATGTAATCTCCAGGATTGGTACCGGGAAGCACCCCAGGAAGATTAGCGATGATATCGCTAGACACATTGAGCGGGGGGCACGATTGCTTCCCTTGCCTTAAGCTCCTGCAGTTTGCTCTGCTCCACTTTCCTCCTCCTCTCTTGGGTTTTTTAACCGTCTGCGTCGAGAAACCCAACCTTCCATGCAACAGAGCCTGGTGTGCCTCGTGTTCGTCCAGGGTGCTCAGGATTCCTGAGGGCCCTTGTGAGCTCGTCGTTCTCTCTATCGGGAACAAACTTCCCTTCCTGCACAGCGTTGATTGCTTTCCGAAGCTTCGTGATGGGTGTTGCACGTTGCTCGTCCGTCCAGCAGCACTTCCCTGTTTCAGGGTCCAATGTTCCACCAGCCCCAAAGAACCAAGTCCTACAATAGTCTGGCCAATGCAATGTCTCTGGTTCGACCCCTTTAGCAATCAGGTCCTGCTCAGCCTTGTCCCACAACGGCCAGGCTTTGAGGTAGCTACCTGACCCCATGCGATGGTAATGCTCCTTCTTTGCAACATTCATCTTGTTAGTCGCTGACATCTTCTTACTCCTCTTCGATGTCTTGTTGGCCACAAATGCAGGCCAGTGATCTGTTATCTTCTCAAATCATCCGGTGAATTCCGGAGTCTTGTCTTGGTCGACATACGTTGTTTTCAACTCATTCTTCCACCTCCTGAATAGATCTGCCATCTTCTTGAGAGCATAGGACTTGATCAATGGCTCTATAACTGGATTATCCGGATCCTCCTGTTCCGGTAGGGTGAAATTTACCTTCAGTGCTTTCCAAAGATCTTCTTTCTGTCTATCTTCGACAAAGGAAACTTGAAGAAGCTCTTCCTTCTTAGGCTCATTCCATAACTCGATGATGATCGGGATCATGTCCCTAACAAGAACCCCGCACTGAGCAAAAAATGCTTTGGCCATCGCGTGCGATTTCTGTGATCATGAACCTTTCATCTGGGCGCAACTTTTCTTCGGGCCTCGTTTCTCTACTGAAGTATTGCTTGATCCGGAGGGCTATATAAAAGAAGAAAGAAGAGTTAATATATGTACATACCAGAACAATTAATGCACAATTAGCTAGTCAGCACAGGCTTAATATATATATATATATATATATATATATATATATATATATATATATACCTCGCCGGACTTTGCAACAACTGTTCCCGACTCCATTCGGTCACCGGAGCCGTCATCACGGTCGCCGGAGCCAACATCATGATCATGGCCCTCCTCCATTGTTTGATCAACACAGCCTGCTTCCTCCTTGCAGACCTTCTTCGATGTCGTTGAGAAATGACAAGACTACATCACCCCCGTCGCGGATTATGCCCCCCAATATCTCTTCTTGATCGAAGTCTCTTTGATGATCCATAGTTTCTACAAATATTATAACATGGCAATTAACATAAAAACATGAGAGATGGATATATCGAAGTTATCGGGGGGGGGGATATATCGACAACGACGACATATACATAGAAAAAAAATGTTATCGAGGAGGGGGTATATATATCGCCCCCCCTCATGTCGAAGTTATCCGAGAGGGGGTATATCGACAATGATGACATATACATAGAAAAAAATGTTATCGGGGAGGGGGTATATTGACCCCTCCACATGTCGAAGTTATCGGAGAGGGGGTATATCGACCGCTTCTCTCTCATGATTGTCCCACGTTTGTGTAGTGTCAAAGGATTCAACAAAACCATGTCTTCATCATTAGGCGAAAGTAACAAGCGCATGATGCTGCGAAGCTCTCCAAAGTTGTTTTGGAACGGAGTCCCAGATAGCATAATTCTCTTTTTGGTACAAAGTTCAGCAAGAGCCTTCCGAATATCGCTATTTGGAAGGCTTTTGCTGAAATTCATACCAAAAGGCGGATTATCCTATCCGGGTCCGTTCCAGAACAACTTTGGACAACTTCGTACCATCATGCCCCGGTTACTTCCGGCTAATGATGAAGCCATGGATTTCTTCAATACTTTGACACTAGGCAATCTCTCGACCCCTCTACGATCCTCGACCCTTGACCCTAGCTAGTTCACGACCCTCGACCGCTCGGCAATCCACAACCCTCTACCCTAGTTCCCGACCCTTGACCCCCTCATGTCATGTTTGCCTTGTGTCAAAGGATTCAACAAAACCATGTCTTCATCATTAGGCGAAAGTAACATACACATGATGGTATAAAGCTCTCCAAAGTTGTTTTGGAACAGAGTCCCATATAGGATAATTCGCTTTTTGGTACCAAGAACAGCAAGAGCCTTCCGAATATTGCTATTTGGAAGACCTTTGCTAAAATTCGTACCAAAAGGCGGATTATCCTATCCGGGACTCCATTCTAAAACAACTTTGGAGAAATTCGTACCATCATGCCCCGGTTAATTCCGGCTAATGATGAAGACATGGATTTCTTCAATACTTTGACACTAGGCCACCTCTCGACCCCTCGGCGATCCTCGACCCCTCGACCCTAGTTCCTGACCCTCGACCGCTCGGTGATCCACAACCCTCTACCCTAGTTCCCGACCCTCGACCCCCTCATGTCACGTTTGTGTAGTGTCAAAGGATTCAACAAAACCATGTCTTCATCATTAGGCGAAAGTAACATGCGCATGATGGTACGAAGCTCTCCAAAGTTGTTTTGGAACGGAGTCCCGGATAGGATAATTCGCTTTTTTGTACAAAGTACAGCAAGAGCCTTCCGAATATTGCTATTTGGAAGGCATTTGCTGATATTCATACCAAAAGACGGATCATCCTATCCGGGACTCCATTCTAAAACAACTGTGGAGAAATTCGTACCATCATGCCCCGGTTTCTTTCGGCTAATGATGAAGCCATGGATTTCTTCAATACTTTGGCACTAGGCCACCTCTCGACCCCTCGGCGATCCTCGACCCCTCGACCCTAGCTAGTTGACGACCTCGAGCGCTCGGCGATCCACAACCCTCTACCCTAGTTCCCGACCCTCGACCCCCTCATGTCACATTTGTCTAGTGTCGAAGGATTCAACAAAACCATGTCTTCATCATTAGGCGAAAGTAACAGGCGCATGATGGTACGAAGCTCTCCAAAGTTGTTTTGGAATGGAGTCCCAGATAGGATAATTCGCTTTTTGGTACAAAGTATAGCAAGAGCCTTTCGAATATCACTATTTGGAAGGCATTTGCTGAAATTCGTACCAAAAGGCGGATCATCCTATCTAGGACTCCATTCCAAAACAACTTTGGAGAAATTCGTACCATCATGCCCCGGTTACTTCCGGCTAATGATGAAACCATGGATTTCTTCAAAACTTTGGCACTAGGCCACCTCTCGACCCCTCAGCGATCCTCGACCCCTCGACCCTAGCTAGTTGACGACCTCGACCGCTCGGCAATCCACAACCCTCTACCCTAGTTCCCGACCCTCGACCCCCTCATGTCACGTTTGTCTAACGTCAAAGGATTCAACAAAACCATGTCTTCATCATTAGGCGAAAGTAATAGGCGCATGTGTTGGAAATATGCCCTAGAGGCAATAATAAAAGTATTATTATATTTCATTGTTCATGATAATTGTCTTTTGTTCATGCTATAACTGTATTATCCGGAAATCGTAATACACGTGTGAACACATAGACCACAATATGTCCCTAGTGAGCCTCTAGTTGACTAGCTCGTTGTGATCAACAGATGGTCATGGTTTCCTGACTATGGACATTAGATGTCGTTGATAGCAGGATCACATCATTGGGAGAATGATGTGATGGACAAGACCCAATCCTAAGCATAGCACAAAGATCGTGTAGTTCGTTTGCTAGAGCTTTCCAATGTCAAGTATCTCTTCCTTCGACCATGAGATCGTGTAACTCCCGGTTACCGTAAGAGTGCCTTGGGTGTATCAAAGCGTCTGGCGAATCGGGTGACTATAAAGGTGCATTACAGGTATCTCCGAAAGTATCTGTTGGGTTGACATGGATCGAGGCGGGATTTGTCACTCCGTATGACGGAGAGGTATCTCTGGGCCCACTCGGTAATGCATCATCATAATGAGCTCAAGGTGACCAAGGTGTTGTACGGGATCATGCATTACTGATGCGAGTAAAGTGACTTGCCGATAACGAGACTGAACAAGGTATTGGGATACCGACGATCGAGTCTCGGGCAAGTAACGCACCGATTGACAAAGGAATTGCATCGGGTTTTGATCGAATCCTCGACATCGTGGTTCAACCGATGAAATCATCGAGGAGCATGTAGGAGCCAACATGGGTATCGAGACCCGCTGTTGGTTATTGCCCGAGAGTCGTCTCGGTCATGTCTGCGTGTCTCCCGAACCCGTGGGTCTACACACTTAAGGTTCGGTGGCGCTAGGGTTAGTAGGAAGTCAAGTATGTGACTACCGAATGTTGTTGAGTCCGGATGAGATCTGGGCGTCACGAGGAGTTTCGGAATGGTCGGAGGTAAAGAATAATATATAGGAAGTGGTATTTGGCCATCGGGAAAGTTTGGGGTCTCCGTAATGTCTGGGACCACCGGAAGGGTCGGGGTCCACCGGTGGGGCCACCTATCCCAGAGGGCCCCATGGGCTGAAGTGGGAGGAACCAGCCCATAGTGGGCTGGTGCGCCCCTAGGCCCACCCTGCGCCTAGGGTTGAAACCCTAGGGGTGGGGGCCCAGCAACAGGGGCACTCCACCCCCTTGGCCGCCCCGGAGATTGGATCTCGGGGCGGCCTCCCAGGGGCCTATATAAAGGGGGGGGGAGGGGCTGCTGTACCCCATCTCCAAGGCGCAGCCCTCCCTCCCAACACCTCTCCTCCTCCGTGGGAGCTCGGCAAGCCACTGCCGAGATCTTGCCTCTCCACCATCCTGCCACGTCGTCTTGCGGTGGGCTGTCTTCCTCAACCTCTCCTTCCTCCTTGCTGGATCAAGACGGAGGAGACGTTGCTCGTCCCATATGTGTGTTGAACGCGGAGGTGCTGTCCGTTCAGCACTTGGACATCGGTGATCTGAATCACGTTCGAGTACGACTCCATCATCACATTGCAAGCTTCCGCACGCGATCTACAAGTGGTATGTAGATGCAAACTCTCTCCCGTTGCTCGTTGCTTAGATGAACTCATAGATGGATCTTGGTGAAGCCGTAGGAAAAATTTTAATTTTCTCGCAGCGTTCCCCAACAGTGGCATCATGAGCTAGGTCTATCGTAGTTCTCTAATGCACGAGTAGAACACAATTTGTTGTGGGCGTTGATCTTGTCAACTTACTTGCCTCTACTAGTCTTTTCTTGCTCAGCGGTATTGTGGGATGAAGCGGCCGGACCAACCTTACGTGCGCTTCGTGAGACCGGTTCCACCGATTAACATGCACTAGTTGCATAAGGTGGCTGGCGGGTGTCTGTCTCTCCCACTTTAGTTGGAGCGGATTCGATGAACAGGGCCCTTATGAAGGGTAAATAGAAGTTGACAAAATCATGTTGTGGTGATTCGTAGGTAAGATAACGTTCTTGCTAGAACCCAATCGCAGCACGTAAAGATGCAACAACAATTAGAGGGCGTCTAACTTGTTTTTGCAGCGATTGATCATGTGATGTGATATGGCCGAAGTTGTGATGAATGTTGAATTGTGATGTATGAGATCATGTTCTTGTAATAGGATTCACGACTTGCATGTCGATGAGTATGACAACGGCGAGAGCCATAGGAGTTGTCTTTATTTTTTGTATGACCTGCGTGTCATTGAAGAGCGCCATGTAAACTACTTTACTTCATTGCTAAGCGCGTTAGTCATAGAAGTAGAAGTAGTCGTTGGCGTGACAACTTCATGAAGACACGATGATGGAGATCATGATGATGGAGATCATGGTGTCAAGCGGTGACAAGATGATCATGGAGCCCGAAGATGGAGATCAATGGAGCTTGATGATATTGGCCATATCATGTCACAACTATATATAATTGCATGTGATGTTTATTATGTTTATGCATCTTGTTTACTTAGGACGACGGTAGTAAATAAGATGATCCTTACTAAAATTTCAAGAAGTGTTCTCCCTAAGCGTGCACCGTTGCTACGGTTAAGTCGCTTCTAAGCACCACGTGATGATCGGGTGTGATGGATTCTTACGTTCACATACAACGGGTGTAAGACAGTTTTACATAGCGAAAACACTTAGGGTTAACTTGACGAGCCTAGCATGTACAGACATGGCCTCAGAACACGGAGACCGAAAGGTCGAACACGAGTCGTATGGAAGATCGATCAACATGAAGATGTTCACCGATGATGACTAGTCCGTCTCACGTGATGATCGGACACGGGCTAGTCGACTCGGATCGTGTAACACTTAGATGACTAGAGGATGTCTAATCTAAGTGGGAGTTCATAATTTTGATTAGAACTTTATTATCATGAACTTAGTCTAAATCCTTTGCAAATATGTCTTGTAGATCAATGGCCAACGCTAATGTCAACATGAACTTCAACGCGTTCCTAGAAAACCAAGCTGAAAGATGATGGCAGCAACTATACGGATCGGGTCGGAACACGAGATCATCCTCATAGCTGCCAAGAAACAATATGTCCTAGAAGCACCGTTAGGTGACCCACCCGTTCTCCGGCCTTTGCAAGGCGATTTGAGCGTTTGGCGGACTCATTCGATGATTACTCCCTCGTTCGGTGCGGCATGCTCTACACTTAGAACCGGGGCTCCAAAAGCGTTTGAGCATCACGAGCATATGAGATGTTGAAGAGCTGAAACTAGTTTTCAAGCTCATGCCGGGTCGAGAGATATGATGTCTCCGACAAGTTCTCTGATTGTAAGATGGAGGAAAACAGTTACATCGGTGAGCACATCCGAAGATGTGCAGGTTGCACAACCGTATGACCCGGTGAACATTAACCTCCCGATGAGGCGGTCATTGTGAGAATCCTCTAGTCGCTCCCACCAAGCTACAAGAGCTTTGTGATGAACTACAACATGCGAGGGATGGTAAAGACCATTCTGAAGTGTTCTCGATCTTTGAAGTCGCAGAGGCTGAAATCAGAAAGAACATCAAGTGTTGGTGGTCAATAAGACCACTAAGTTCAAGAAGGGCAAGGGTAAGAAGAACTTCAAGAAGGGCGGCAAAGATGTTGCGCGCCCGTAAGCTTATTCGGAAGAAGTCAAAGAATGGACCCAAGCACGAGGCCGAGTGCTTTTATTGCAAGGGAAGGGTCCCGAAGCGGAACTGCCCCAAATACTTAGCGGATAAGAAGGCCGCAACACCAAAGGTATATTTGATATACATGTAATTGATGTGTACCTTACCGATTACTCGTAGTAACTCACCGGTATTTGATACGGTGTCGTTGCTCATATTTGTAACTCACAGCAGAGCTGCGGAATAAGCGGAGGCTGGCGAAGGGCGAGGTGACGATCTTGGCGTCGGGAATGGTTCAGTCGATGTGATCGCCGTCGCACGCTGCCTCTACATTTACCCACGGATTAGTTTTGAACCTTAATAATTGTTATTTAGTGCCAAGTTTGAGCATGAACATTGTATCCGGATCTCGTTTGATCGAGATGGCTACTCATTAAGTCGAGAATAATGGTTGTTCGATTTATATGAGAGATATGTTTTATGGTCATGCTCCGATGGTCAATGGTTTATTCTTAATGAATCTCGGCGTAGTATTACACATGTGCATTGTGGATGCCAAAAGATGTAAAGTTGATAACGATAGTCCCACATACTTGTGGCATCGCCGCCTTGGTCACATTGGTGTCAAGCGCATGAAGAAGCTCCATCTTGATGGACTTTTAGAGTCTCTTGATTATGAATCGTTTGACACATGCGAACCATGCCTCTTAGGCAAAATGACCAAGACTCCGTTCTCGGAACAATGGGCGAGCAACCAACTTGTTGGAAATCATACATACCGATGTGTGCGGTCCAATGGCGTTGAGGCTTGCGGAGGATATCGTTATGTTCTCACTCTCACCGATGACTTGAGTAGATATGGGTATGTCTACTTAATGAAACACAAGTCTGAGACCTTTGAAAAGTTCAAGGAATTTCAGAATGAGGTGGAGAATCAACGTGACCGAAAGATAAAGTTCCTCTGATCGGATCGTGGAGGAGAATACTTAAGTCACGAATTTGGTACACACTTAAGGAAATGTGGAATCGTTTCACAACTCACGCCGCTGGAACACCTCGGCGAAATGGTGTGTCCGAGCGTCGTGTCGCACTCTATTGGATATGGTGCGGTCTATGATGTCTCTTACCGATTTACGCTATCATTTTGGGGATCGCTCTAGAGACAGCTACATTCACTTTAAATAGGGCACCGTCTAAATCCGTTGAGGCGACACCGTATGAATTATGGTTTGGGAAGAAACCTAAGCTATCGTTTCTAAAAGTTTGGGGATGCGATGCTTATGTCAAGAAACTTCAACTGAAAAGCTCGAACCCAAGTCGGAAAATGCGTATTCATAGGATACCCTAAGGAAGCTGTCGGTATACCTTCTACTTAAGATCCGAAGGCAAGATCTTTGTTGCCAAGAACGGATGCTTTACGGAAAAGAGTTTCTCTCGGAAGAAGTAAGTGGGAGGAAAGTAGAGCTCGATGAAGTACTACCTCTCGAGCGGGAAAGTGGTGCGGTAGCAGAAACCGTTCTGTGATGCCCACACCAATCAAGAGGAAAACAATGATGATGATCAAGGTACTTGGATCAAGTCACTCTTGAACCGAAGGTCCACAAGGACACGTTCCGCACGAGTGGTGCGGCAACCTGTCATGGAAATCATGTTGTTGGACAACAATGAACCTTGAACTATGAAGAAGCAATGGCGGGCCCAGATTCCAACAAATGGCTTGAAGCCATGAAATCCGAGATAGAATCCATGTATGAAAACAAAGTATGGACTTTGACAGACTTGCCGATGATCGGCGGCGATAGAAAACAAATGGATTTTTAAGAAGAAGGCGGACGCGGATGGAAATTTTACCATCTATAAAGCTCGACTTGTCGCTAAGGGTTATCGACAAGTTCAAGGAATTGACTTCTGACGAGACATTCTCTCCGTAGCAAAGCTGAAGTCCGTCCGAATCATGTTAGAAATTGCGCATACTATGATTATGAGATATGGCGGATGGACGTCAAAACAGCATTCCTTAACGGACATCTTAAGGAAGAGCTGTATATGATGCAGCGGAAGGTTTTGTCGATCCTCGAACACTAACAAAGTATGCAAGCTCCAATGATCCATTTATGGACTGGTGCAAGCATCTCGGAGTTGGAACATTCGTTTTGATGAGATGATCAAAGCGTTTGGGTTTATCTTGAGACTTATGGAGAAGCTGCGTTTACAAGAAAGTGAGTGGGAGCTCTGTAGCATTTCTCCTATTATATGTAGATGACATACTCTTGATGGGAAATGATACAAATCTTCTGGACAGCATTAAGGCCTACTTGAATAAGTGTTTTTCAATGAAGGACCTTGGAGAAGCTGCTTATATATTAGGCATCAAGATCTATAGAGATAGATCGAGACGCCTCATAGGTCTTTCACAAAGCACATACCTTGATAAGATTTTGAAGAGGTTCAAAGTGGATCAGTCCAAGAAGGGGCTCTTGCCTATGTTACAAGGTGTGAGATTGAGCTCAGCTCAGTCACCGACCACGGCAAAAGATAAAGAAGAGATGAGTGTCATCCCTACGCTTGACCATAGGATCTATTATGTATGCCATCTTTGTGTACGGACCGATGTAAACCTTGCCGTAAGTTTGGTTGCAAGATACCAAAGTAATCCCGGCAAGGATCACTGGACAGCGGTCAAGAATATCCTAAAGTACCTGAAAAGGACAAAGGACATGTTTCTCGTTTATGGAGGAGACAAAGAGCTCGTCGTAAAGGGTTACGTCGACGCTAGCTTTGACTCGGATCTGGATGACTCTAAGTCACAAACCGGATCGTGTATATGTTGAATGGTGGAGCGATGGTGGTGCGGTGCAAGCGAAGCGTCGTGGCGGGATCTACGTGTGAAGCGGAGTACATGGCAGCCTCGGAGGCAGCGCATGAAGCAATTTGGGTGAAGGAGTTCATCACCGACCTAGGAGTCATACCCAATGCGTCGGGGCGATCAAACTCTTCTGTGACAACACTGGAGCTATTGCCCTTGCCAAGGAGCCCGGGTTTCACAAGAAGACCGAGCACATCAAGCGTCGTTTCAACTCCATCCGTGAAAATGTTCAAGATGGAGACATAGAGACTTGCAAAGTACACACGGATCTGAATGTCGCAGATCCGTTGACTAAACCTCTCACGCGTGCAAAACATGATCAACACCAGAACTCTATGGGTGTTCGATTCATCACAATGTAACTAGATTAGTGACTCTAGTGCAAGTGGGAGACTGTTGGAAATATGCCCTAGAGGCAATAGTAAAAGTATTATTATATTTCATTGTTCATGATAATTGTCTTTTGTTCATGCTATAAGCTGTATTATCCAGGAAATCGTAATACACGTGTGAACACATAGACCACAATATGTCCCTAGTGAGCCTCTAGTTGACTAGCTCGTTGTGATCAGCAGATGGTCATGGTTTCGACTATGGACATTAGATGTCGTTGATAGCAGGATCACATCATTGGGAGAATGATGTGATGGACAAGACAATCCTAAGCATAGCACAAAGATCGTGTAGTTCGTTTGCTAGAGCTTTGCCAATGTCAAGTATCTCTTCCTTCGACCATGAGATCGTGTAACTCCGGTTACCGTAGGAGTGCCTTGGGTGTATCAAGCGTCACTGGCGTGAATCGGGTGACTATAAAGGTGCATTACGGTATCTCGAAAGTATCTGTTGGGTTGACATGGATCGAGGCGGGATTTGTCACTCCGTATGACGGAGAGGTATCTCTGGGCCCACTCGGTAATGCATCATCATAATGAGCTCAAGGTGACCAAGGTGTTGTACGGGATCATGCATTCTGATGCGAGTAAAGTGACTTGCGATAACGAGACCGAACAAGGTATTGGGATACCGACGATCGAGTCTCGGGCAAATAACGTACCGATTGACAAAGGAATTGCATCTGGGTTTGATCGAATCCTCGACATCGTGGTTAAACCGATGAAATCATCGAGGAGCATGTAGGAGCCAACATGGGTATCCAGACCCGCTGTTGGTTATTGCCCGAGAGTCGTCTCGGTCATGTCTGCGTGTCTCCGAACCCGTAGGGTCTACACATAAGGTTCGGTGGCGCTAGGGTTAGTAGGAAGTCAAGTATGTGACTACGAATGTTGTTCGAGTCCGGATGAGATCCGGACGTCACGAGGAGTTTCGGAATGGTGCGGAGGTAAAGAATAATATATAGGAAGTGGTATTTCGCCATCGGGAAAGTTTGGGGTCTCCGTAATGTCTGGGACCACCGGAAGGTCGAGGGTCCACCGGTGGGGCCACCTATCCGGAGGGCCCCATGGGCTGAAGTGGGAGGAACCAGCCCATAGTGGGCTGGTGCGCCCCTAGGCCCCCCTGCGCCTAGGGTTGAAACCCTAGGGGTGGGCGCCCACTGGCAGGGGCACTCCACCCCTTGGCCGCCGCCCGGAGATTGGATCTCCAGGACCGGCCTCCCCGGGGCCTATATAAAGGGGGAGGGAGGGGCTGCTCACCCCATCTCCAAGGCGCAGCCCTCCTCCCAACACCTCTCCTCCTCCGTAGGCGCTCGTGAAGCCCTGCCGAGATCTTGCCTCTCCACCATCACCACGCCGTCGTCTTGCTTGGTGGAGCTGTCTTCCTCAACCTCTCCTTGCTCCTTGCTGGATCAAGGCGGAGGAGGCGTTGCTCGTCCCGTCACGTGTGTTGAGCGCGGAGGTGCTGTCCGTTCAACACTTGGACATCGGTGATCTGAATCACGTTCGAGTACGACTCCATCATCACCTTGCAAGCTTCCGCACGCGATCTACAAGTGGTATGTAGATGCAAACTCTCTCCCGTTGCTCGTTGCTTAGATGAACTCATAGATGGATCTTGGTGAAGCCGTAGGAAAAATTTTAATTTTCTGCAACGTTCCCCAACAGCATGATGGTACGATGCTCTCGAAAGTTGTTTTGGAATGGAGTCCCAGATAGGATAATTCACTTTTTGGTACAAAGTATAGCAAGAGCCTTCCGAATATCGCAATTTGGAAGGCATTTGCTGAAATTCATAACAAAAGGCGGATCATCCTATCCGGGACTCCATTCCAAAACAACTTTGGAGAAATTCATACCATCGTGCCCCGATTACTTCCGGCTAATGACAAAGCCATGGATTTCTTCAATACTTTGACACTAGGCCACCCTCTCGACCCCTCGGCGATCCTCGACCCCTCGACCCCTGGACGACCCTCGACCCTCGTCCCCTCGGCGACCCTCGACCCTCTACCCTAGTTCACGACCCTCGACCGCTCGGCGATACACGACTCTCTACCCTAGTTCACGACCCTCGACCCCTCGCGATCCTCGACACCCTTGTTCCCGATAAAAAGAAGAAGAAGAAGAAGAAGAAGAAGAAGAAAAGAGTAGAAGAAGAAGAAAAAAGAGAAGAAGAAGAAAAAATAGAAGAAGAAAAAGAGGAGAAGAAGAAGGGCAAGAGGAGAAGAAGAGAATATTTCTATTTTTTTCTTCTTCTCCTCTATTCCTTCTTCTTCTCCTTTTTTCTTCTACTTCCTCTTCTTTTTTTTCTCCTCTTCTTCTTCTCCTTCTTCCTCTTATTATTTCCCTTTTTCCTCTCCTTCTTTTTCTTCTTAAATCGATATCCACTAACAACCTAAAATGCACTAACCTAAAATCGATATCTACTAACAGCAACAACAACAACAACAACAACAACAACAACAACAACAACAACAACAAAGCCTTTAGTCCCAAACAAGTTGGGGTAGGCTAGAGGTGAAAGCCAGAGCACGAGTGACGGGGCAGAGGGCGGCGTCGGTGGCGGGATATTGAGAGGAACTGAATGAAAATTTCACAAAGTTGATTATATAGACAGAGCTTTGGTCCCGGTTCGTGGCACCAACCGGGACCAATGCACCCCTTTAGTCCCAGTTGGTGCCACCAACCGGGACCAAAGGTCTCTTTTCAGCAGCCCAAAGGGCGGGTAGCAGAGGCCTTTGGTCCCGGTTGGAGGCACCAACCGGTACCAATAGGGGGGAATTCGTACCTTTTGGTGGAACCAACCGGGACCAAAACTTTAGTCCGACCTCGCTAGTTGAGAGGGGCACGCAGTGGTTTATAAGCCCCACAGTCGCACCCCTCTTGAGCTCCTCTCGATTGTAGGCTTACGGGCCTAATTGTCACTGCTATGCATGATGGGCCTACTGGGCCTTCTGCGGGCCTGAATCCTGGTCCATAGTAGGGTTTCTAGTCGTATTCAGGCCGTAGTGGCCCAGTAGGTGGCATTGTTCTTATTTTCCCAGTTTTTTCTTTTGTTTTTTGCATTATTTATTTTCTTTTGTTTTTTGCTTTATTTTTTAGTTCCTTTTGCTTTTAGGTAATAAAAAATATAAACTTTATGTTAGTGCCATTTGTTTTCCAATTTGAATAGTTTAAATTTGAATTTTTAAAATATGTGTGAATCACAAGTTTTTGAATAACTTTACTATAAACATACATTTTTGAGTGATTCTTTTTCCTGCTATTTAATATTATTGTGTTTTATCATTATATTCAAAAACAGATTTTTGTTATTTTAGTTTCTAACACAAAAATTCTTTATGATAATTCTTTTTGCTATTAAAGTTTTTAACAAAAATTATTTATGAAAATTCTTTTTGCTTTTAATGTTTTCAACAGAAAATACTTTGATAATTTTGGTTGCATAAATTTTATATAATTTTAGTTTCAATAATACTAAAGGTTTATAAAAGTTTTTTTGAGTTCTACAAGAAAACATAGATTAGGTAACACAATCATGTAACATATAGAAAAATATGTTGCCGAGCAAAATTGCAGTAACACGTCATGTGATGTGTGTTGCAGTGCGGTGAGTAACACAAGGTTGATTAGATTCGAAAACGTGTTACAGCCACATTACTACAGTAACATATAAGTTTGTGTTGCTCCAGGTGTGATACAAATTGTTGATTCAGTAACCAATTATCATGTGTTACCGCATAGTGTTACAAGCTATGTAACTTTAGATAAGAAAGGAATAATTTAATCTATATTTTAATAAAAAGGAATAGTGTGACAATGCTTACAAACATAAGTTCAAATTTTCACCCAATTAATTTTCTCAACAATCTTTGTCTATGACATAAGTTTGTACATAGGTCTTGAACATTTATCTATTTTATTTGAACCTTAATTGAGATACATATATGACTCAAATTCGGAATACTTCCAATATGCAGAAATAAATTCATTCATTTAATGTATCAAAAATAGCGAATAAATTTCAAAAAAAAACTAAAATTATAAATATTAGCATGGTAACATATTATATATAAATATTCTTCCTATAAAAAATTCATGACATGTGATGTGGAAGCATATTATATGTACATAACAATCATTCTATAAAAAATTAAGAACCTGCAGGCCCGTAAACAAGTGAGACTTGCTAAACAGCCGAATGGAACATGGCCATTTGACATGCGTGCACAAAATAAAATGACCAAAAGTGGGGGCCAATTCACATGCGCGAACAAGATAAAATGACGAACAATGGGGGCTATTTGATATGCATTAAGAAATTAAAAAGATGATAATAATTTTCGAACCTGGTACCTCCTACTTTGCACAACAAGTGAATACCTACAGGCTAGAGCCACAACTGTGTACAACTTGAATAATTAATCTTATTTTGAAGTAAGGAAAGGCCGGGCCAAGGCCCGTTAAAAAGATAAGTGCTAGCTGGCCTGACTTGGAGTTAAATTGGGCTGCAATTCCGTGACTTCGGCCCAGTTTTGCTTCTGGACTCTTCCACCAGTTTATTTTTCTTTCGGTTTTCTATTTGGTTTTTATGCTTCTTTTTCGCATTTATTCTTAAATTTTCTTTGGCTTTATTCATTTTAATTTTAATAAAAAAATCTTCAATATTGTGAATTTTTTCTTGAAATTTGTGGACTTATATGAAAATTTCAAACAATTTTTAAATTCACAAACTTATTCAAATTCGTGAATCCTTTTTTAATCGGGGAACTTTATTTCAACTTCGTAATTTCTTGCAGCCCTGACCTTTTTTCAAATTCATAAACATTTTTTCGAGTTTGTAATATTTTCCATTTCGTGAATATTTTTCAAGTTGTGTTTGTTTTTCAAATTCGTGGACTTTTTTCAAATACACAATTTTTTCTTAATTTGGGAACATTATTCAAATATGCAATTTTTTTGCCTTTGGAAACTTTTTTCGAGTCCGCAATCATTTTTTAGAAATACGAAGTTTTTTTTTGAAATTGATAAAATAATTTTAAATTCACAAAGTTTTTTCAAATTCATGACTTGCTTTGGAGTCCATGTACCTCTTCAAATTGAATAAAATAATTTCATCATTAGTTTTGCAAATGAATTCAAATTGAAATTGTCTAAAATTATATTTTGATTTGGATGAAGAGATATAAATATTTCTTGTATGCGATGTTTCATTTGATATCAGACGTGAAGGTTGTTCGTCTATTGGGAAGAGCACTCTTTATATAGGTAACCACAAAAGTAGCGGTCATGCTCAGCTCAAGGGAAACTCGGTGGTTACCTCTTGTATATCGAGCTAAGAGCAACCAGACCAAATCCCGCATATTGGCCTGATCCACAAAAAACTGCCCGATATGCGGTTTATGGGCCAAAACATGACTAGGAGATCCCGCATCTTGGCCTAGCCCGAATAATTTTTTACGAAAAAACCTTCAAAACTCCTCCCTTGGAGCGGTATATGTACGGGATCATAGTGCGCATCTTGAGGATCCTACAACCCCATTTGGGTAGAAGAATGTGGAGGAACAAAAGAGGAGAGAAAGATCTTAGCAGTGTCTGTCGAGCGTCCTAGTCCGAAGCGAAGAGAGGTCTGAAGGTGACTGGCGGGCGTATTGGTAGTCCTTGTTGGTTGCTCCTGGACTGGTCAACCGGAGGGGGTTCTGGTCGGCTTTGTATTGGAGCGAAGGGAGGATGGAGTTGAACCATGCGGGATAGCAGACCAAGGACGCTAGCTCTCACGGGGTAGAGAAGCATGGTCCGTTTGGCCACCGGGATAGCAGACCAAGGACGCAAATGGTTTTGGCGAGTCATCTTCGACCTTAATGCTTTTTAATTATTAACTAGTAGATCATAATCTCATACTTACAATAAATCCACACTGGCCATACTACATCACAATTAAACTTATGGTTTGATCCGTTGCATTCTCGGGTACACAATTATAGTGTCCTCGGGATACCCAGTTTCCCGTGACACTGACAGTAGATAGTAGTTCATATCCCTGTCGTTTGACGTGGATAATAAATAGTGTTGCATCGATCTACTTTGAGTTAGAGTACATACCAAGATCTTCTAGAAAGTCCCCGCTTTTATGAAGTCTCGGCACATTCTATTATATAGGTCGACAAGGGCTTGTAGTTTCATAACTATTTATAGGGGATACAATACGATCAGATGATCACATGATTATGGGAAATCTATATTTCATAATTGATGAATCTCTCACATATCACATCCATCATTATTTCCTCGTAGCCTATTGCTTTGATGACCCTGTTTTTGGGAAAAAAATGAAAGAAAAGGAACAAAAATTCAATAAATGCAATCCATTCACATCAAGTCCTTTTATGTACTTGTTGCGAGAGAAAAAGAGTAAACTTGTAATATGATAATTTTGAAAAAAGCTCCTTCAGAAAAGGATTTTGGTTAAAAAAAATCCTATTTATATCCTTTAATCAATGCATAGGCCTTATTCAGAAAAAGAAGAGAAGAAGTGAAAAAGAGATGGAAAAAAAAAAGAAAAGAATATTTTTTTTTGTCTAGTGTAAAAATGTACTAAAAAATACCTTATATTCTGATTGGTCAGCAAAGACCTCCCACGGATCACTAATTGCAACTGTTGGATGATGGATTGGCTTACATCGAACGGCCGTGATACGTACTGCGGTGCGCCGGTGCCCTATCTTTTATCTCCCCTCTCTCTCATTATCCCTTCACAAGCACACCTAGCCAAGTAGCCATCGAAGCCGCCGCATGCGACGACGCAAGTCACCCCCGCTAGCCTGAGGGCCTCATGCCGCCGCCGCTTGCCCCTCTCTCCGTAGGTTGCCGACGCATCCTTGGGGCCCGGGGCCGTTCCCACCTCCCCACCAGGCTCGAGGAGGCCCGAGGAGGCGGCCATCAGAAGCGCGCAGCGGAGTCATGGGCAGATCCAGCCGGGGCCGTCGGCAGCCGTCCCTCCCTCCGAGCGGCCAAGAGGCTTGAGCAGAACGAGCGCATGGACCGTGTGCACCTCACGCGCTAGGAGCCACCGATCCTCGTCATCTGCTAGCATCTACGAGGAATCGATCCTTATGTAAGCTAGCTTCCACAATAATCCATCCAGCAGGCTGCTTGCTTGTTTGTGTACTACTCCCTCCGTTCCAAATTACTCGTCGCTGAAATGAATGTATCTAGAATTAAAATACATCTAGATACATTCATACGTGCGACAAGTAATTCGGAACGGAGGGAGTAGTTGTAAAGGGAGCAAGATGCGAGGCCGGCGTCCAGGATACATGCCAGCTTCTAATTGATTCTCGTGGTAATAATAGTAGTACGTGTTCCTTCCCATTGTGGAGATGTACATACCAGAATACTCGTCACATATCGATACATACTCGTATACTCTTAGACTGGCCCGTATACATACCCAAATACCTGTGCGATTTTTTAATTCAGCTAAATAGGTCTACCGAGTGTCAAACTCAGTAAAGGCTTGCCCCTTTGCCTAGTGTTGCACTCGGCAGACTGTGTCCGTCAGATTGGTAATAGAGATTGTGCAGAGAAACATTGACATCTACTTTACTGACAGGGAATCTAGGTGTAATACATAGTGCTTATCATTGTAAGGGTTCTAGTAGATGAATGATCATTTTAGTGAAGTATAACCCAATTATCACTATGAAAATACAGCGGGGCTTGACTATTCATTTCCACTTCAATTCTTATATTTCTTGTATCTTAACTTCATCTACTAGTTTGATATAATCGATCTGGTGGGTGATAGCATCACCTTTTACCAAGTACCCATCCTGGCTACCTTTTTATTTAGGTAAATGTAAGATACCATCAACCTTTACCAAGTATCCATCCTGGTTACATTATGTCCAAAATAAGTTCTACATTTAATTCCAAATTTGTTGAATGTGTGGTTTTACTGTGTGCTTATAGTCTGTAGCTTCTGTCTGTACATCTATTTCTGTCAAGTTCTTTATCATTGTACTCTTACAGAATGTTTGAGGGGAGCTCGGTTGCTGTGAACGCCTCAAGGGTTTATGCATATCAGTTGCATGTTCCTTAAAGCCACTGTAATGATGACTACTGTTTCCAGGTATATTTTTATGGAGTCATATGGACGCGCTCGTTGATAATTCGTATAGAATGTGTATATTCTTTATAACTTTGCCATGGAATGCCTACTGTTAGAAAACATCTTGCGAGTACTTTGGTTAGGTTCTAGAAAGCACATACACACACATGCCCAGCACAGCAACAAGCACACACATACAACATAGAACATATGCTCTGCTCCTGATTTGTCAATAGTATGATGATGCTTTGCTCTGATTTGCTCTGCCACTCTGAAAGTTCTGCACTAGGGGCCACTTTGCATGTGCTTGCTCATGTAGTGACCTGATTGCCAGTTGTTTGTGTTGATGTGTTCAACTAATGTCTAGACTCTAGATACAACAAGTTAGTCTTGATTTGTACAAGAACTAAGTAGAATTGTCTGAACTCTGCTTACACACATCTGCCATGTGGTGAGATTATGCGGGCAAGAAAATGCAACAAGCTTGATTGCGGGATGCCCACGAGCAACTGCATAACACATGCGTGCAAGTGTGGGCATCCCGCTATTAGTCCCACTTGCAACATGAATGTGTATCCCTAACGAAGTGAATGGTCATGACAGTCTTCCTGAACTATGACCATCCATTGACATATTGTTCATACAAATTCTATTATCAATGTCGCTGAATGATAATATTGATCATAATGTAGGTTGCTTCCAAAGTACTCCCTTCGTCCCATAATATAAAGTGTTTTTTTTTGACACTACACTAGTGTAAAAAATGCGCTTATATTATGGGACAGGGAGTAGTTTTAAAGACTTTAACATATCCAAACCAGTGGAATGTTGCATATGCTACTATTCAGAGTACTGATCTAGAAACTAAGACTGGTGATATTGAGTTAGGTGCTGAACTTGGACTTGTGCGCATAGATGAACCTATTCTTGATATTGAGGAGTTAGTAAAGTAAGTTTCTCATTGCAATAGAATTGGTGATGCTTTTGCTTCAGAATACTTAATTGCCTGGCCTTTAGCTTTTGTAAGTTGAAGTGTTTTCTTCCATATTTCAAATTATATTTGTGTACATTTAATTACATAACTGCCAGGTCCATTTTTTACAGATTCAAAAGAAGGATAATTAAGTTGCAGCTAAATTCTCGGTTGGATGAAGAAGCAAATAGAATTAGAAGATTTTACTTAGCAATATCCATAGTTTACATTGACAGATTGAAAAATTGTAATACTATTCACAAGATCTTTTTCTTTGGTTGAATTGATGTAAATGCTATGGTGTAATATTCTTCATAGATGTTTTCTCTATAGTCAAAGTGATATGAATGATATGTTGTTGCGCCAATAACATTGGTATGTATTTATTGTAATGCATATGTATCCTGCACTCTTGTATATTCATAGTAAATACCTTGATATTTTCAATTTGTGTATGTGTTTGTGCTTCAATTTCTCTATCATTTTAATGATGCCAACATAATAAAATAATTAACTATTTGAGTAGTTGCGGTGATTTTATTAAAGAACTGTCTATTGCATAAAATGGGTACCTACTTTTGTGGTTAATAATTAAAAAAGGGAAATACATTGATTATTTTGCCATACTAATATAGTAGTGTTCCTGATGGTGTTACTATAGTTATAAAATCTGTTACTAGCGTAGTTGACAACTATAAATTATAGTGTTATGATATTTGGATATTATGTTACAGTTGTGTTACTATAGTTACAAAAACATGTTACCACAATATTCTATGTCTAGAAAAACACGTTACTATCTGTGTTACTATAGTTACAAAAATGTGTTACCAATGCATTTTGTAACACATAATATGCATGTTACTATGCTGTATCTGTAACACAATTTTTAATATATAGTAACAATTACTATATGTGACAGTGGCACCGCTTAGTAACACGGTGTCGTGGATTTGTCACGGCAGATGTCCTAGCGTAAGGACTTAGTCGTGGAGCCATCGCTACGGGTTTACTTGCAGGGGTTAAAGCGGACACAAAGACACAAGGGTTTTATACTAGTTCGCCCGCCGATGAAGGTAAAAGCCTACGTCTAGTTGTGATGGAATTGATGTAGTCTCGATGGCTAGGAGCAAACAAGCCGCCTAGGCTCGAGTTGTGGTTGTCTGTCTGTGAACCGCCGCCGGGTCGTCCCTTATATACACAGTGGCGCTCGTCGGTTCATAGAGTCCCAACGGTTCATACTCGTATCCGGTTGGTATCTCTCTATTCTAACTTACAATACAAGTTATACATCAAGCCGGTTTACGGCTACAAGTTCTAAACCGACTATAGGCCTTGGGCCTTTCTCTGCTTATACCACTAATGGAGTTAATCCGGCCCAAGCTGGCCGGTTTACACATAGTGGTAATATCTAACATTAGGCCCAGTTGATTTGAAGCTGGTTCATGTCAATCCTTCACAAAGCTTGTATCTTGGACATCTCCTTTTGTTTGGTAAATCGCCATGTCATCGTTGCTTCTGGTCACTGTAAACCGGCATGACGTCATCCTGAAATTTTATCCTTTATAACGCCTTCTTTAATGGCAGTTCCTGGATCCACGCACTTGACCTAGCCTGGCTACCTTATAAATAGGACCAAAGGGTCATTTCTTCCCTTCCTTCGTCTCCTCTTCTTTGTCTTCCTCACGCCGCTGCTCTTGGAGCTCCACCATCGTCGTCGACCTCTGCTTCGTCCCAGGCCGCTGCATCAACCTGAACGTACCAGAGTACTGCGGCTTGCTTCCGCGTCTTCTCCGTTCCCGGTGAGCTTCTCCTTCTTCTCAACTTAGATCTGTTTTTAAGGGTTCCAGCTTCGTACTGTGTTCTTCGTGCGTCTTCATCTATCCTTTTAACTTTTGAACCACGCTGCGAATCTGTGCTGCATTAATAGCGACTCCAACGCGTCCGCTGCACTTTCTCATCTTAGGCCCATGGATCTTCTGCATATATATATCTATCACGTATTCCACTTCCGTTTCTTCTTTACCTCCATGAAATATTTCTGTTTTCGAAAACTTCGCGTTTGATCCGTAGTAATCATGGAATCTTGTGAAACTTGTTTACGTAAACTGTCCATAGCTTCAATTATCTCCAAGGCCTAGATTAGGCGGTTTAACTCACCATAAGAAAAGCGCTAAACCGCACAGGCACACCATTACTCCCCTTGTTGAACCGCCAGAGCTCATCTGACATCATATCATACTGAACCAATTTATAGACACTGCCTCCGGTTTATCATAACTTAGATCAACCACTTTGTAACAAGCACGCTCTTGAATCGGATCCGTTACCTTTGTAGATTTTATCATGGCCAAACAAGTGTATGAATGCAACTGGGTTCCTTCCCGCGTCTCCGAGACACAGCTGAATGAACTGGTATCAATTGGCGCTTTAGATGACAAAAATACAGTCCACTGGAGGGTTCCTGGAGAGGAATGTCCTCCCACACCTCAGGAAGGGGAAGTTGTGGTTTTTGCGGATCACCTGGCTCGGGGCTTCAAACCGCCCGGTTCAAAATTTTACCGGGACGTGTTGGCCAATTTTCAGCTCCGTCCCCAAGACATTGGCCCCAACTCCGTCACCAACCTATGCCACTTTCAAGTGCTATCTGAAGCATATCTGCAAGAGGAACCTTCTGTTGAACTGTTTAGAGATCTCTTCCATCTGAACCGTCGTACTGAATTCACCGACGGCCCCAATACATAATTGGGCGGTATGGCTATTCAGAAAAGGAAGGAAATCACCTATCCCCACGTCAAACTCCATACTCACCCCAAAGAGTGGAATGCGACTTGGTTTTACTGCAAGGATACTTCTCTGAAGGTGAAAATCCTTTACGGCTTTCATCGGGCGGCTAAGCAATACTCATCCCTTTCCTCAAAGATTAAGCGCCAAAGAGAGAAGCAAATATGCCCATAATTGTCCAAGCTACGAGCCTTTATGGCCAGCGGTTTATTGGAATTGATCTTGCCCGCTGCTGGTTATCTTGGGGCATCTGCCTTTGAGCGGCGTTCGGTTTGATGTGTCGATACTGGCAGCGTCGACGACCCACTCCGACACACAAAACTTGAACTTTCGATGATGAAATTCGGACTCGAAGAAGAAGAATGCTGAATGAACCGGAGCATCTCTGTGCTCAAACCGGTTTGGCTCCTTACTGCACCACCAACGAACCACCAGCGGTAAGCCTCTAACTGCTTCATCACTAAACCTGTTATTGTTTCATGTATTCAACATTTAATTATTTCTGATCCGGGTGATAATCCGTTTTGGAGCAAGAAACTTTCCCAAGACAAAGCGGATAAAGCTGGGCGCCAAACCGCCCAAAACAAAAGTTGTCAAGAAATCAGCCCACAAGAGAAAAACCTTTGCTTCATCGACCCGGCCATTGGCGATGATGTGGGTAATCCGAACTTGATTCTCTTGGCTTGCTTTTTACGCCTTATTGATGATGATGCTTGTCGGGATGGCCTTTGAAGCCCAACAACGCAGGATTTCTTGAGGTAACTATTCTTTCTTCCGATTCAACAAATTTGCCTCCACCAAAATTTCACCAGGCAAACCGGAAAGTTAACTTTTCTCACCCTCTTGCTTACTTGGATCCCAAATTTCTTATGAAGACACAGCAACATGAAGCTCGTCGCACAACCCGGCACAGTGGCCAGGTAGTTACCTCTGCCGGTTTACCAAATAGCCCGGCTCGAAAGCGCCGCACCGAGGTTTCCGACCTTTTTATTGCTTTAAATTCCAAAGCGGGTTTATTCCGTCAACCTCTTAATCCGTCCGACTCCGATTATCAGGTTACTTCCCATTCATCTTCTGGCGAATCCTCAGCCACTCAGCTACCACCGTTGAAGATAGCCGCCGGGTAAGTCAAACCGGCCATATGCTTTCTGATATCTTCTGTAATGGACATGCCTTTTTCCTGACTCTTTGTCTCTTCAGAACCAAACCAAAACCCAGCAATAAGGCCCGCTTGGACAAAACAGTTGAAGAGGCTGCCGCTTCAGATCATGGGAGAGCGCGGATCTTGAAAATTTTGCGGTGAAGATATTCCCAATGACCCTCCGGTTCAAGAGGAGGTTATTCTGAAGAGAGGCTGTCAATACTTCAACCTCTGCTGATCCACCTGCCAGCACCGTCCGGTTTGAGAGACCTCATGATCCTGCTAAAACAGCCGTGCCACTCAATCTGTCGAGTCGAAAGATGATGGCGTTGTGATTCTTGGTATGGGCGCTCTGGCAGGGAATCCTGCAACCTTAACCCGGCATCTTGTGAAGAGGATTCTTCCACTTTGAATAAAGGAAAGTGGGCTGTCGAGCTGAAACATATGCGCTTTAAGCGCCCAAGATCTTCATTACGGATATTGAACCGGCTGTCGATGGCCGTGACTATGAAGCTGGCCTGGTCAAATTAATGAGGACAAGTTTGAGGTAACTCACTCCTTTCCTTATCACGGTATATTAGTCCTTGTAGCCCCCAAGGGCTGGTTTGTAATCTTGATCAAACCGGGACTTGATTATTTTCTTGATCCATTTTGACATCTACCCGCATAACCACAAGGGCCGGTTTAACTCATACTTAAACCGATACTTCAATATAAACTGCCTGACAAAACATTGGTAGAATCAAATAGTCATTAGCCCCCAAGTGCCAAGTTGAATACTTGTATTGAGCTTGGGACTTTGCCATGTATTAGCAGTAGAAAAATTGAAGGTACATTAGCCCCAAGTGTCAAGCATATAAGCTGCGTTGTGTGGTTGGGACTTTGACTTGAATTGCTGGCTGAACATCTTGTCAATGCACAGGGTGAGGTGAAAATCAAAGATGATCGGATTGCCGATTTACAAGCAGCTTTGGAAACCAATGAGGCGAAACAGAGAAGGCCAAGAAAGAGTTAACGGTGCCTTGACGCTCTTTGAAGAAGTGAAGGAAAATATGAAGAAAAAGCGGTAATGCGGGCCCTTTGAAAAGGCCAATTTGATCAAGCAGGCGAAAATCTGAAGCTGCCCTAAAACCGGTGGTAGACGATCGGCGGTAGTAAAACGGCAAGTACATTCTATGACGGCAGCAATCTTTGGTAAGTCTCTTTGAACAGTTGTGATATGTTACACCTGTTGTGTCATTGCTCCGGTTTGAAACTAACCGTTTACTGTTGTAGGCACACGCGTTGGGCACTTAGGAAATGATGTGCGGAAGAAGCTGAAGGCTGTCTATACCTTGGTAGAACAGCTGTATACCGGAGCCCAGCGCATCATCACCACAATGTCACATAACAATCCGGCGCCTTCTTTGATTCAAGATACTCTGAACCGGCTGTCAATACTTCCTGCCCGGATTGAAGAGGTGAAGAATCTGCTGCGTGAACCGGAGCTATCAATGCCTTGATCCGAGCCAAGGCATGGGTACGGACTTTGATCCGTGGAAGCAGCCCAAGGTTATCGGTGTGAAAGAAGATGGCTCGACTTGATGAAGAGGACTTACGGGCAATAAACCGTGCGATCGCCCGCTGGCTTGTCGATTGGCGAAGAAGCTGACTTAGAGCATTATCAAGCGCAATACAATGATCGAACAAGCGAGTGTATACGCCCCAACCTTTGAAGCGGAAAACCTGATCCCTCAATCCGTAAGCATACTTACGCTCGATATTGAACCGTCTTCTCGATCCACGAAGAGGCTGTTTTCCAAGCGCTAATGGGAATCGTTGGACCCTTTGTGGATTTCCAGCCAATGGGTAGAGATGAAGAGGCTGAAGCGGCGGAGGATGAAGAGCGAGCTTGAACGGTGGCGGTTCAAACTTTGTTAATGGGCGGTTTGCCCAAAAACAATGATCTCACTTGGGCACTGTGTTGCCTTGTAATAACTTTATTTAAAACTTTCTGCCTGAATATGCCTTCGTGCATAAGTGAAATTTTTGTTTGATTCATACTCCCTGCAACCAGAAAAGTTGAACCTCGATGGCGGTGAAACCGCCAGCCGGTTTATGGTATTCAATATATATACATATCGAAAATCAATAAGTATGTGATACAAATACCTGCCGTATCTGGGCATAAAGCTGGCGTAGCCAAACTTGAAGCGGAGGCTTTTTAAAAACCATGACCGTCTGGGGAGATAATAACTCCCATATAACCGTGCTGAATCAGCACAAGCCCCCTTGTTCTCCATGATGATGAACAGGAAGAAAGTAAACCGGGCAGATAAAACTCCGGCGTAATACCAAACCGTGTCCTGTCAACTTATGACTGATAGTTGAACCGGAAAAAATATTTGTCGGGTAAAAAACGCAACAACAAAAAATCAAATATCAATTATGTGAAAATATGGCAACAAAGGCAATAACTCTTTGCAAAAGAAAAGCTTCATGGAGCTGGTCAGATGGCATTACCATGGTCGAGCGCAACCAAGCCCCGAAGGCGTAGCGATGGTGCTAGTCGGCGAGGTCCCCAAAGACTCTTGGCGAAATCGCCGGCCAAGTGGCATGACATTGGTTCGGGTTCGACCAAGCCCCAAATGACTCTGGCCCTATTGGCCGACCAAGAGGCGTGACGGTTCGAGCGTGACCGTGTCCCCAAATGATGTGGTGGCTTTTGCCTATCAAGAGGTGTTGCATTGGTTGGACACGACCAAGCCCCAAGTGATAAATATAATTGTCAAGGGTAAACGGAGGCCGCTTTAAAAACAGAAACACTCCATGTAACCACGCATGAGAAGAAAAGCAGAGACCCGCTTTAGCTGAGGCTCGGTTTTATTATATCGAAGATAATATATACATTGTCATGCTATGTACATAAAGCGAGCCAATGACTCAAGTGTAGTAAGGTCGAAGATGAGCTATATTCCACGGCCTATTGGTCTCCTCCTCGATGTCGTGAGTCTTTACGCTCTCGAATATCAATCGAGATAGTATGATCCGTTGTGTAGATTCTTCTTGACCACAAAGGTCCTTCCCAAGGTGGGGATAACTTGTGCATATCATGCGGTCTTGGATGAGATGAAGCACCAAATCTCCTTCTTGAAAGGCTCTGGTTTTAACCGGCGATGTGATAACGACGAAGATCTTCTTTGGTAAATCGCCGAGCGAGCGGCTGCCACATCACGCTCCTCATCCAATAGGTCCAAAGCGTCTGCCGTGCCGTCTCATTGTCGCTTCAACATAAGCTGCTACAGGCGAATCGTGCGGATATCGCTGGGGAGAAGCGCCTCGCTCCGTAGACCATGAAGAACGGCGTATATCCGATGGACGGTTTGGCGTAGTATTGATACTCCATAGCACCGATGGTAGCTCTTCTACCCAGCACCCTGGTGTTCTCTGCAACGGAACCATAAGCCGAGGTTTGATGCCTCGTAAGATCTCTTGATTGGCTCGTTCTGCCTGCCCGTTGGACTGGGGATGCGCCACTGACGACACGTCAAGCCGGATGTGCTCGCGTTCACAGAACTCTTTCATAGCCCCCTTGGATAGATTAGTGCCATTGTCAGTAATGATACTGTGTGGAAAGCCAAACCGGAAAATCACTTTTTGATGAAGCGCACATTGTTGCGCATCACACTTGCGGCGATGGTTCGCTTCAACCCACTTGGTGAATTTGTCCACTGCCACCAACAGGTGGGTCTTCTTATCCTTGGATCGTTTAAAGGGTCCAACCATATCCAGCCCCCAAGTTGCAAACGGCCACGTTATTGGGATCATCCTCAATTCTTGTGCCGGTACATGAGCACGCCTGGAAAATTTCTGACATCCATCACACCGTTTAACCAAGTCCTCCGCATCAGCATGGGCAGTCAACCAGTAAAATCCGTGAAGGAATGCCTTCGCCACCAGGGACTTTGAACTGGCGTGATGTCCACAATCCCCTTCATGGATTTCTCTTAAAATTTCACAACCTTCCTCAGGGGAAACACAGCGCGTTAAGCATACGACACCTTGCAATGATGTAACTCACCGTTAAGAATCGTCATAGATTTGGAGTGCCGGATTATCTGTCTGGCCAGAACCTCATCTTCTGGCAACTCCCCTCGAGTCATATCGCAAAGAAAGAATCGTCAATCCGAATAGCATGTAATGCTGCCACCAAGCGAGCCTCCGGATCGGGAATAGCCAAATCCGCTTCACGGGGAGCTGGGTGACGGGTTGTGCAAGGCGTCGAAAAAGACATTAGGCGGGACGGTTCTGCCGAGAACCCAACGGCTTAAAGCGTCTCGCCGCGCCGTTCTTCGGCGATCCACATGATCCACTTGATAGCCCTTGAAGCAACCTGCAATATTATCCACTTCTCGACGATATCGGCCATGGCGGGTCCTTAGAGTCCCAAGTGCGGATACTTGCTGAGCCACCGGTCCGAGTCACCAAAGCACTTAACCCGGCTTAAGTTCATCTCCTTAGCCATCCGGAGACCATGGAGCAAGGCTTCGTACTCAGCTGCATTATTAGTACAAGGAACATTAAGCGGAGAGCGTAACAAAACTTATCACCTCGTGGGGAAGTTAAAGCGACTCGACCCCGAGCCTTCAACTGCTGGATCCGTCGAAATGAATAGTCGATATGTGTGATCGGCTTCTCCTCTGGCGCTTGTAACTCCGTCCGGTCATTAATGAAATCAACAAGCGCTTGTGACTTCATTGCTATCGTGGTATATACTTTAGTCCATGCGCCCAAGCTCGATGGCCCATTTGCAATCCGACGATCGCCTCCGGTTCATATGATATCACCCAAAGGAGCTGAACTAACCTTTGTAATAGGGTGCCCTTGGAAATATTGCTTGATTTCCGGTGGCCATAAAAACACCATAGACTAGCTTCTGCCAATGCGGATACCTTTGTTTGGACTCGATAAGCACCTCACTGATATAATAAACCGGCCGTTGAACCGGATACTCCTTGCCTTCCTCCTTGCGCTCTACCACAATGGCCACGCTTACTGCTCGAGCATTGGCGGCCACATATAACAATAGCGGTTCCTTGTCAGCGGAGCCGCAGAAACAAGCGGATTGGCCAATTGCGCTTTAGATCCTCAAATGCTTCGTCGGCAATTTGGACTCGATTTAAATTATCATCTTCCTCGGCATCGGTATAAGGGATGGCTTTTTCTCGAGGCGGTGATAAACCGGCTCAACGCATGGCGATTACGCCCTTGAGACGCTGAACATCATTGATACGCCGGTTTAGCCAAGGAAGTAATAGCTGTAATTTTCTCCGGATTAGCCTCAATTCCTCTGTTAGACACGAAACCCCAATAACACTGCGGAACACCAAAAACACACTTGGCCGGATTAAGCATCATCTTATAAATGCGCAAGTTGTCGAAGGTTTCCTTCAAATCCTCCACCAGTGTCTCCTTTTGTCGTGATTTCACCACAATATCGTCCACATAAGCATGTACATTGCGGCCGATCTGTGTATGTAGACAATTCTGTACACACCGCTGATAAGTAGCCTGGGCGCTTTTGAGCCCAAAAGGCATAGATACATAACAGAAGGCTCCAAAGGGAGTTATGAATGCTGTCTTCTCCTGGTCCTTAACTGCCATTTTGATCTGATGATATCCAGAGTACGCATCCAAAAAACTTAAACACTCACATCCTGCCGTGGCATCAATAATCTGATCAATGCGGGGGAGAGCAAAAGGATCTGCTGGACAAGCTTTGTTAAGATCTGTGTAGTCCACACACATCGCCGGTGCCATTTTCTTAAGAACCAGCACCGGATTAGCAAGCCACTCTGGATGAAACACCTCAATGATAAAGCCAGCCGCCAAAAGCACAGCTACTTCCTCTCAATGGCTTTGCGCCTTTCTTCGTTAAACCGGCGGAGGAACTGTTTCTTGGTTTATACTTAGGATCCACATTAAGTGTGTGCTCGGCGAGTTCCTCGGTACACTGGCATGTCGGATGGCTTCCATGCAAAGATATCCGGTTCTCACGGATGAACTTCGATGTAGCGCTTTCCTATTTGGGATCGAGGTTGGGCTTGCGAAGTGAGCTGCTTGGGCGAATCGCTTTGCACGAAGTCAACAAGCTTGGTCTCAGCTGCCGATTTAAACTTTAGATCCGATTCATGCTCCGTAGTTGGCTTCTTTAAAGGGGTCATATCTGCCGGATCAACATTGTCCTTATAGAACTTCAACTCCTCCGTGGCACAGACCGCCTCTGCATAAGCTGCATCACCTTCCTCACATTCCAAAGCAACTCGGCGGCTTCCATGCACCGTAATCGTTCCTTTGTAACCCGGCATTTTGAGCTGCAAGTAGATATAACAAGGTCGGGCCATGAACTTAGCATAAGCCGGCCGCCCAAACAAGGCATGATATGGACTCCGGATTTTCACCACTTCAAAAGTTAGCTTTTCAGACCGGGAATCGTGCTCGTCTCCAAAAGCCACATCCAGGGCTATTTTACCAACAGGATAAGCAGATTTGCACGGTACTACACCATGGAACACCGTATTGGGCGATGCGAGATCCTTATCTGTGAGACCCATGCGACGGAAAGTTTCATAGTATAATATATTATCTGCTTCCTCCATCCATAAGCACTTTAGTGAACTTATAGCCCCCACGAGGGTCTACCACCAACGCCGGTGACCGGATTATCAACCCGGGGATGGTCCTCTCTGCTCCATACGATAGGCTGTTACGACCAGCGTAAATACATGGCAAGGCGGTTCAAGCGAGTTCTTGCCCGTTTGTGAAGCTTCGATCCGCTTGTCCAAACTGGTTGTGAAAACATAATCGCCCACTATTCAACTGCTTTGGTTGGCTCGATAGCTTTGACTGCTGCTGCTGCTGCTTGGCCACCCCGATTATTCGACTATTGTGATTGCCTTGATTAGGCCACGAACGAAGCTCCATCGACCCGGCCCATGGAAACCGGATCTGAACCGCCACGACCCTGGTCATACGGAAAGCATCGGAGTTTTGAACTCTGCATAATATAATGATCTTTCGAGAGATGGTTCGATGGGGACTCCTTTGTTCCGTGCTTGGGGCAAGGTTGATTCAACAAGTAATTCAAATCGCTTGTATTAGGATTCTGACCCCGATTCGCCTTGCCTCTGCGCCGCGGGCCTATGTCCTGCGCATTAGTGTTGGCTACAAAATCCGGGTTGCCATCGGCCTTGCGCTTGCCCCCGTTTCCATGACCCGCCGGTTTGTACTGCTGCCCCTTGGAGTTGCCGTTCTTCTTTCCCTTCCCTGCTTCATCATCATCGACCGGGATCCTTGGTGCTGTCGAATCGGCATACTTTACCAAAGCAGCCATGAGGGTTCCCATATCATTGCAGAACCGCTTCATACGTCCCAATTTTAATTTCAAAGGCTCAAACCGGCAGTTGCCTTCTAATGTTAAGATCGCCGAGTCAGCGTTGATCCGGTCAGAAGAGTGCAAAATCTCGGACACACGGCGTACCCAGCGGGTTGTTGACTCCCTTCTTCACGGGCGCAAGCCGCCCGGTCTACTATGGACTTGGGCTGCTTACGTATCCTTGATGTTACGGATAAACCGGGCCCGTGCTGGGCCCATGAGCTGATAAATTTGGCGGTAAGCTTTTCAACCAAATGCGGGCTGTGCCCTCCAGCATCATGGTGAAGTACTTTGCACATGCGGTCTCATCAACATCTAGCATCTCCATGGCCATCTCATAACTTTCAACCCACGCTTCAGGGGACAGATCTGCGGTGTAATTCGGCACCTTACGTGGGCCCTTAAAATCCTTAGGCAGACGCACATTGCGTAATGCGGGGATTAAACAGGGCACCCCTAAAGCGGATGCGACTCCTGGTCCAGCAAAGGTGGTAGGGCGAACCGGTGTGTGTTGACCCGCATCATCCTGTGCTGCTAACTCGGCTTCCCTGCGTGCCCGGGCCCGATCCACTACCTCCTGAGCATCACGAACACCTCCCATTTGGTGATTGCCTCGGGCCGCTTCACGGTCCCGCACGTTGCTTGATATGGCCGGTTCATCCATACGCCTGCTGTAGCTCCGGCTTGGACGGGGCGTAGAGTGAATCCGATCACGGCTGTATGAATACGCTTCCTGCTGAATCAGTGCGGTCCGGAGAAGCTCCTTAACCCGGCGTGTCTCAACTGCTTGTGGGGAATCTCCCTTGACTGGGATCGCCTCCAATCGTGCGGCGGCTGCGACAAGGTTGTCCATGGGATTAGAATAGTGACTTGGTGGTGTCTGTACCGACGGAGGAACCACCAGGTTCTGCTGTGGAGGCTCCATCAGGCGCGGTTGGACCGTCGCTCCTGCTCCTGGTGCCTCAATCCGGTTTACCTCCTGTCTTTGGGGCGGGTTCTTGGGTCCGGCTCCCGGAGTCGAAAGAGATTTCTAGGATCAAATCGATGGCGGTAGCGATCTATACTTCGCTTCAACACCTCTGTGATGCACTCTGGTCAAGCATGAGTTTGTAAGCTTGTGCGTCTAAGCGGCCGCTCTGCTGCCATGCGCTCCTTCTCGGCCTTGAGATCCGCTTTGGCTTGCGTGATCTGCTCTTTCACCTTTGCGATTTCTGCATTATGAGCCTCTGATCCATGGGTTGTCCTCCACCATAAGCGCTACTAGTGCATCAAACAGATCTGACAGAACTTGAACGGCGGGCGCCGGGCCTCCTGCCCCTGCTGCCATTGCTGAACCGGAAAGCTTCGCTCTTTGTGGTTGAAGAGTGGTTCGCTGCTGCGTCTGCATCGCCATGAATACTCAACCCGTTTTTACGGCTTTGGGGTCGGAATCTTGTCACCGTCGGAACAGCCCCGATCATGTCGCCTGCGGCTGGTACAATGACTCGGTCTCTCTGTTGAAGATTCATCGCGGAATAAATGACCGTCTCACTACCGTGTTACGAACCGCGTCGTACTCTCCTCCATGGGTGACTCCAGCGAAGACATGCTTCACGGCGGTTTAACACTGGGCAGGTCGCGCCGCTGAGCCGTCTCGATGAGGTCGGTGCGGATGTCGGCTCGAGCCCGAGCTCCCGATTTTGTCGATGAAAACATGTATGCCGCCGAAGGGGACCCGGTATCCATACTCGATTGAATCGGCCTCGGGACCCCATCCGGCGTCGTCGATGTAGATCCGGCCGCGACGACTCTTGGTCATCCGGCCCACGACGTAGCCTTCGAGTCCTTTGAGCTTGCCCTCCAAGATCGTCAAACCATCGTGCGATTGCCCCACGGTGGGCGCTAAGCGTCGATGGATTTGTCACGGCGGATGTCCTAAGCGTAAGGACTTAGTCGTGGAGCCATCGCTCTGGGTTTACTTGCGGGGTTAAAGCGGACACAAAGACACAAGGGTTTTATACTAGTTCGGCCCCTTCGATGAAGGTAAAAGCCTACGTCTAGTTGTGATGGAATTGATGTAGTCTCGATGGCTAGGGAGCAAACAAGCTTCGCCTAGGCTCGAGTTGTGGTTGTCTGTCCGTGAACCGCCGCCGGGTCGTCCCCTTATATACCCGAGTGACGCCCGTCGGTTCATAGAGTCCCAACCGGTTCATACTCGTATCCTGGTTGGTATCTCTCTATTCCTAACTTACAATACAAGTTATACATCAAGCCGGTTTACGGCTACAAGTTCTAAACCGACTATAGGCCTTGGGCCTTTCTCTGCTTATACCACTAATGGAGTTAATCCGGCCCAAGCTGGCCGGTTTACACATAGTGGTAATATCCCCAACACACGGTCTAATAGAACACATCTCAAAATATGTTACTTTATGACGCAGTAACACTGTTTTGGGCCTATAGTAACACAACACCGTGTTACAAAAGCTCTGTCATGTTGTAGTCCTTTTGCTATTGGAGTTTTATAAAAGCTTTTTAGTTGATTCTTTTGCTATTAAAGGATATTATAGTTTTGTTTTAGTTGATCATAATAGAATATTTTAATTTATTATTTTTAGTTCATTCTTTTTGTTATTAGTTCATTCTTTTTTGCTTTTAGTTCATTCTTTTTGCTATTAGTTCATTATTTGAGATAAATGACCCTTAAATTGAAAAGCACTACAAATGAACTCTGAAAAGGTTGAAAGTTGGCATGGTATCATCATTTCACTCACATAGCATGTGCTAAAAAGTTGAGAGGGTTACAACAAAAACTGGATGCAGTTCGTGTGCAAAATGGACAATCTCTTTCGAAGTATCAGAGTTTCGGACGGAAACTCATCTGTTACAAAGGGATTCCACTTTTTTGAACTTATTTGAACTCCAGACTTTTTGTGTGTTCAAAATTCACCATTCAAAGCCACATCATCACTTTTCAACCCTCTCTGACTTCATTTGGTATTTTTTATGCATGTACTGATTTTTTTTGAGCTAAATGACCCTTAAATTGAAAAGCACTACAAATGAACTCTGAAAAGGTTGAAAGTTGGCATGGTATCATCATTTCACCCACAGAGCATGTGCTAAAATGTTGAGAGGGTTACGACAAAAACTAGATGCACTTCATGTACAAAACAGACAATCTCTTTGGAAGTAACAGGGTTTCGGACGAAAACTCATCTCTTACAAAGGGATTTCATTTGTTCAAATGTAACTGCAGTGATATTCTACATCAACGGCATCATCATAATAGTTGTTGATAGAAAGTCTTCACTTTTTCTTTGCTTGTGTTCTTTGCTTATTGCGCCGTAACCATGGATAATCTTCATCGTTTAACAGGATGCTGTGGTCAGCCTTGACTTTGAAGGGAGGAATTTCATGAAACTTTTCATAATCTTCAGGCACGTCTGTCTTGCCCTCCAATCCCACGATGTCTCTTTTTACTGAAAGAACCATGTGGCGCTTTGGCTCATCGTATGATGTATTTGCTTCCTTAACTTTTATTTTTCTCGGTTTGGTAGACATGTCCTTCACATAGAAAACCTGCGCCACATCATTGGCTAGGACGAATGGCTCATCTGTGTACCCCAGATTGTTTAGATCCACTGATATCATTCTGTACTGTGGGTCTACCTGTACCCCGCCTCCTGGCAGATTGATAATAACCCACAAGTGTAGGGGATCGCAACAGCTTTCGAGGGTAAAGTATTCAACCCAAATTTATTGATTCGACACAAGGGGAGCCAAAGAATATTCTTGAGTATTAGCAGTTGAGTTGTCAATTCAACCACACCTGGATAACTTAGTATCTGCAGCAAAGTATTTAGTAGCAAAAGTGGTATGATAATAAAGGTAACCGTGGCAAAAGTAAAGATAATAATTTTTGGGTTTTTGTTGTAGTTGTAACAGTAGCAACGGAAAAGTAAATAAGCGAAGAACAATATATGAAAAGCTCGTAGGCAATGGATCAATGATGGATAATTATGCCGGATGCGATTCCTTATGTAATAGCTATAACATAGGGTGACACAGAACTAGCTCCAATTCATCAATGTAATGTAGGCATGTATTCCGTAAATAGTCATACGTGCTTATGGAAAGAACTTGCATGACATCTTTTCTCCTACCCTCCCGTGACAGCGGGGTCCTAGCGGAAACTAAGGGATATTAAGGCCTCCTTTTAATAGAGTACCGGACCAAAGCATTAGCACATAGTGAATACATGAACTTCTCAAACTACGGTCATCACCGAGAAGTATCCCGATTATTGTCACTTCGGGGTTGTCGGATCATAACACATAATAGGTGACTATAGACTTGCAAGATAAGATAAAGAACACACATATATTCATGAAAACATAATAGGTTCAGATCTGAAATCATGGCACTCGGGCTGTAGTGACAAGCATTAAGCATAGCAAAGTCATAGCAACATCAATCTCAGAACATAGTGGATACTATAGATCAAACACTAACAAAACTAACTTGATTACATGGTAAATCTCATCCAACCCATCACCGTCCAGCAAGCCTACGATGGAATTACTCATGCACGGCGGTGAGCATCATGAAATTGGTGATGGAGGATGGTTGATGATGACGACGACGGCGAATCCCCCTCTCCGGAGCCCCGAACGGACTCCAGATCAGCCCTCCCGAGAGAGATTAGGGCTTGGCGGCGGCTCCGTGTCGTAAAACGCGATGAAACTTTCTCTCTGATGTTTTTCTCCCCGAATGTGAATATATGGAGTTGGAGTTGAGGTCGGTGGAGGTCCAGGGGGGAGTTGAGGTCGGTGGAGGTCCAGGGGGCCCACGAGATAGGGGGGCGCACCCCTATCTCATGGACAGGCCCTGGGCCCCCTGATGTATTTCTTTCGCCCAGAAATTCTTATTAATTCCAAAAAGTGCCTCCATGGATTTTCAGGACATTCCAAGAACTTTTCTTTTCTACACATAAAACAACATCATGGCAGTTCTGCTGAAAACAGCGTCAGTCCGGGTTAGTTTCATTCGAATCATGCAAGTTAGAGTCCAAAACAAGGGCAAAAGTGTTTGGAAAAGTAGATACGTTGGAGACGTATCAACTCCCCCAAGCTTAAACCTTTGATTGTCCTCAAGCAATTCAGTTGATAAACTGAAAGTGATAAAGAAAAACTTTTACAAACTCTGTTTGCTCTTGTTGTTGTAAACATGAAAAGCCAGCATTCAAGTTTCAGCAAATATTATGAACTAACCATACTCACAATAACACTTAGGTCTCACAATTACTTATATCAATAGCCTAATCAGCTAGCGAGCCATAATAATAAAACTCGGATGACAACACTTTCTCAAAACAATCATAACATGATATAACAAAATGGTATCTCGCTAGCCCTTTCTCAGACCACAAAACATAAATGCAGAGCACCTTTAAAGATCAAGGACTGACTAAACATTGTAATTCATGGTAAAAGAGATCCAGACAAGTCATACCCAATATAAACCAATAATAATGAATGCAAATGACAGTGTGCTCTCCAGCGGGTGCTTTTTGATAAGAAGGGATGATGACTCAACATAAAAGTAAATAGATAGGCCCTTCGCAGAGGGAAGCAGGGATTTGTAGAGGTGCCGGAGCTCGATTTTCAAATAGAGAGCGGCATACTTTTGCCGTCAACGCAACAACTATGAGATGGCTGTATCTTCCAGACTACATGCATTATAGGCAGTTCCCAAACAGAATGGTAAAGGTTTATACTCCCCCAACCACCAATAAGCATCAATCCATGGCTTGCTCGAAACAACGAGTGCCTCCAACTAACAACAACCCTGGGGGAGTTTTGTTTAATTATTTTGATTTACTTTGATCCTTTTGGATCATGGGACTGGGCATCCCGGTTACCGGCCCTTTCTCGTGAATGAGGAGCGGAGTCCACTCCTCTTGAGAATAACCCACCTAGCATGGAAGATATAGGCAGCCCTAGTTGTAACATGAGCTACTCGAGCATACAAAACAGAATTCCATTTGAAGGTTTGGAGTTTGGCACATACAAATTTACTTGGAACGACAAGTAAATACCGCATATAGGAAGGTATAGTGGACTCATATTTTTGTGGAACAACTTTGGGGTTTATGGAGTTTGGATGCACAAGCAGTATTCCCGCTTAGTATAGGTGAAGGCTAGCAAAATACTGGGAAGCGACCAACTGAGAAAGCGACAACAGTCGTAAACATGCATTAAAATTAATTCACACCAAATACAAGCATGAGTAGGATATAATCCACCATGAACATAAATATCATGAATGCTATGTTGATTTGATTCAACTACATGCGTGAACAAGTGCCAAGTCGAGTCACTCAATTCATTCAAAGGATGATACCATCCCATCATATCACATCATATCATTCTAATAGCATGTTGGCACGCAAGGTAAACCATTATAACTCATAGCTAATCAAGCATGGCACAAGCAACTATAATCTCTAAATGTCATTGCAAATATGTTTACCTCATAATAGGCTGACTCAGAAATGATGAACTCATCATATTTAGAAAAACAAGAGAGGTCAAGTTCATACCAGCTTTTCTCATCCCAATAAGTCCATCATATATCGTCATTATTGCCATTCACTTGCACGACCGAACGATGTGTATAATAATAAGAGTGCACGAGCATTGGACTAAGCTGGAATCTGCAAGCATTCAACTCAAGAGAGAAGACAAGTAATATGGGCTATAAGTTAAATAAACAAGCATGCATATAAGAGCCACTAAACATTTTCAATATAGTCTTCTTGACCCCCAAAAGAAAGAAAATAAAATAAAACTATTTACACGGGAAAGCTCCCAACAAGTAATAACAAGAATAAGAAATCTTTTTTGGGTTTTCATTTTAATTTCTACTACAAGCATGGAAATTAAACTAACTAATTTTTTTTGGTTTTCTTAAAGTTTAACAAACACACAAGCGAGAAAAAGAAATTTAAACTAGCATGGATAATACAATGAAAGAGTATGAGCACCGACGACTAGTGTGTGAACATGAATGTAAAGTTGGTGAGAGATACGTACTCCCCTAAGCTTAGGCTTTTGGCCTAAGTTGGTCTAATACCAAGGACCGCCTGGCTGGTATCCATAAGTGAAACTGGGGTCGTCCTGAGATGTAGCGGCAACCGCCTCCTGAGCTGCAGCGTGTTGGCGAGCTGCCTTCGCTCCCCTCTCGTGTTCAGCTGCTTCCTCCCTAGTGACAACATATCTTGCTTTTGCTTGATAATCACAAAGGTAGGGAGCAGGTAGAGTAACAGGGACGACGTTGCGTCTGTCATAGATCAGTCGATAATGGAGGAATTGTTCGTTCCTCGCAAGAAATTGATGATTAAACATAGCTTCTTTATCCAAATAAATAGGAGGTAAAATCATATCCCCCTCTCGTGGGGCTATATTGAGGTAATTAGCCACACGGGTTGCATAAATTCCTCCAAATAAATCCCCCTTTCTACTATTATTCTGCAACCTACGTGCAACTATTGCCCCCCAAGTTATAACCTTTATAACCTGAGACAACACTCTTGAGGACACACAGATCAGGGACACACATGTGACATGCTTCATCCTTACCGTTAATGCATCTACCAATAAAGAGAGCAAAATAATGCTCCCTATGGTAGCTTGTGCTATGTCCCTAGATTCTCCCACATTAATACTAGCAAGAAAATCTCTAAATTTAGATTTGCGAGGATCATTAATATTACCCCACTGCGGGAGTTTGCAAGCAGTTGTGAAATCCTCTAAATCCATGGTATCAGATGTATCATAAATATCAAACATGACACTAGGAGAATTACGCGCACAGTTATATTGGAACCTCCGCACAAAGGAATCAGTCAACTGATAGTACTGCTGACACTTATCTTGTAAGAAGTCCTCCAGCTCGGCATTACGCATATACGCGTCAAATTCCTCCTTGAAGCCTGCTTCGACCATAAAATCATCGGATGGCCACTCACAAGCTCGTACATCCGCGTCCCTCGGCAATTCAACATCTTGCTCACGAATAGCAATCCTTGGCCCTTTCTTTGCCGAGGAACCACCTTGGTACATTCTTCTAAGCATAATTCTTTTTCTGAAAATTTCTGAAATTTTAGTAACTTCAAAATAAAAGTGAATAAAACTAAACAAGATTGGTAGCAACTACTCCTACAAGTGCCTAGAGCCTATATCATGCATTGGAATTGCTTGGGACCTCATAAATTCAACATGCAAGCTCAAGAACATGGTGACCTATGCAGCAAAAATTTGCAATGAATAAAACACTAGAACAAAAACTAATTGGACCAATGGAGGAGTAACATACCAAGCAACAATCTCCCAGAGCAGTTTTGTGAATGGAGCTTTGAGCAAGGAGATCAAAAATCGCAGCAAAATGAGCTAGAACTCGTGCTTGAGCTGGATGGGGATTTTTTTGGGTAGAAGATGAAGTGTGTGGATGCTGGCATAAGTGGAGGGGGGCCACCAGGGGCCCATGAGACAGGGGGGCGTGCCCTATAGGGTGGGTGCGCCCTCCACTCTCATGGCCTGGTGCTTGCCCCTCCTGAAGTGATTTCAGTGCCTAAAATCCTCAAATATTCCAGAAAAAATCATACTAAATTTGTAGGGCATTTGGAGCACTTTTATTTTCGGTCTATTTTTTATTGCACGGATAATTTAGAAAACAGACAGATAATAATATTTTTGCTTTATTTATTCTAAATAACAGAAAGTAAAAAGAGGGTACAGAAGGTTGTGCCTTCTAGTTTCATCCATCTCGTGATCATCAAAATGAATCCACTAACAAGGTTGATCAAGTCTTGTTAACAAACTCATTCTGAATAACACAAAACCGGGGAAATTTTGAATAACACTAAGTTACCTCAACGGGGATATGAAAATCCTCAACAATAAGAATATCATACCTTTTCTTGACAGTAGGGAGAGGAAATTCAAAACCTCCAATAATAATAGTTGGAACTTTTCCAATAGAATTGATGCTATGAACTTGAGAGTGTTTCCTCGGAAAGTGTACCATATGCTCATTACCATTAACATGAAAAGTGACATTGCCTTTGTTGCAATCAATAACAGCCCCTGCAGTATTAAGAAAAGGTCTACCAAGGATAATAGACATACTATCGTCCTCGGGAATATCAAGAATAACAAAGTCCATTAAGATAGTGACATTTGCAACCACAACAGGCACATCCTCACAAATATCGACAGGTATACCAGTTGATTTATCGGCCATTTGCAAAGATATTTCAGTAGGTGTCAACTTATTCAATTCAAGTCTATGATATAAAGAGAGAGGCATAACACTAACACCGGCTGCAAGATCACATAGAGCAGTTCTAACATAATTTCTTTTAATGGAGCATGGTATAGTTGGTACACCCGGATCTCCAAGTTTCTTTGGTATTCCCCCCTTAAAAGTGTAATTAGCAAGCATGGTGGAAATTTCAGCTTCCGGTATCTTTCTTTTATTTGTAATGATATCCTTCATATACTTAGCATAAGGATTTACTTTAAGCATATCAGTTAAGCGCATACGTAAGAAAATAGGTCTAATCCTTTCAGCAAAGTGCTCAAAATCCTCCTCATCCTTTTACTTGGATGGTTTAGGAGGAAAGGGCATGGGTTTCTGAACCCATGGTTCTCTTTCTCTACCATGCTTCCTAGCAACAAAATCCCTCTTATCATAACGTTGATTCTTTGATTGTGGGTTATCAAGATCAACATCAGGTTCCTCTCTACATCAATGTTTTTGCTAGGTTGAGCATCAACATGAACATTATCATTAACATTATCACTAGGTTCATGTTCATCACCTGATTGTGTTTCAGCATCAGAAATATAAATATCATTGGGATTCTCAGGTGTGTCTACAGTAGGTTCACTAGAAGCATGCAAAGTTCTATCTTTTTCTTTTTCTTCTTTTTAGAAGAACTAGGTGCCTCTAAATTGTTTCTCTGAGAATCTTGCTCGATTCTCTTAGGGTGGCCTTCAGGATACAAAGCTTCCTGAGTCATTCTACCAGTTCTAGTAGCCACTCTAACAGCAAAGTCATTTTTATTATTTAATTCTTCAAGCAAATCATTTTGAGCTTTGAGTACTTGCTCAGCTTGAGTAGCAACAATAAAAGCATATTTGCTAACGAGATTGAGTTCATCTTTAACTCTAGACAGATTATTGCTTACGCGTCCTATCTCAAAAGCATTATTCTTTAACTCTCTACCAACATAAGCATTAAAACTTTCTTGTCTAGCCATAAAGTCATCAAATTCATCTAAGCATGGGCTATGAAATTTAGTAGAGGGGATTTCAACTTTATCATATCTATAGAGAGAATTTACCTTTACTACCTGTGTCAGGTTATCAAGACAATATGGTTCTTCAACAGGCGGTATATTAAGACCATGTATTTCTTCAATAGGTAGTAAATTCTTAACATCTTCAACTTTAACACCTTTTTATTTCATTGATTTCTTTGCCTCTTGCATATCTTCAGGACTGAGAAATAAAACACCTCTCTTCTTCAGAGTGGGTTTAGGAATAGGCTCAGGAAGAGTCCAATTATTTTCATTAGTCAACATATTATTCAATAATATTTCAGCTTTGTCAACTGTTCTTTCCCTGAAAACACAACCAGCACAACTATCCAAGTAGTCCTTGGAAGCATTTGTTAGTCCATTTTTAAAAGATATCAAGTATTTCATTTTTCTTAAGAGGATGATCAGGCAAAGCATTAAGTAACCGGAGAAGCCACCCCCAAGCTTGTGGGAGACTCTCTTCTTTGATTTGCACAAAATTATATATTTCCCGCAAGGTAGCTTGTTTCTTATGAGCAGGAAATATTTAGCAGAGAAGGAATAAATCATATCACGGGACTACGCACACAACCAGGAGCAAGAGAATTATACCAAGTCTTAGCATCACCCTTTAATGAGAACGGAAATATCTTAAGGATATAATAATAGCGAGACTTCTCATCATTAGTAAATAGGGTGGCTATATCATTCAACTTGGTAAGATGTGCCACAACAGTTTTTGATTCAAGGCCATAAAAGGATCAGAATCAACTAAAGTAATAATCTCGGGATCAACAGAGAATTCATAATCCTTATCAAGAATACGAGATAGGTGAAGTAGCAAAAGCAGGGTCGGGTTTCATTCTAGCATTAAGAGACTGCTGCTTCCATTTAGCTAATAATTTCTTAAGATCATATCTATCATTGCTAGCAAAGATTTCCCTAGCAGCTTCTTCATTCATAACATAACCCTTAGGAACAACAGGCAATACATAATCATTGGGAGAACCTTCATCATCACTATCATTAATAATAGCATCTTCAATATTTTCATTCCCCCTAACTCTAGCAAGTTGTTCATCAAGAAATTCACCTAATGGCAAAGTAGTATCACGCAGAGAAGTAGTTTCATCATACATAGCAGAAGTGGCATCATCAATTACATGCGACATATCAGAATTCATAGCAATAGCAGGTTTAGGTGTCGCAAGCCTACTAATAACGGAAGGAGAATCTAGTGTAGAGCTAGATGGCAGTGCCTTACCTCCCCTCGTAGTTGAGGGCAAAATAGTAGTTCGGTCGTCTTTCAAGTTCTTCATAGTGATCAACATATATAAATCCCAAGTGACTCAGAGAATAGAGCTATGCTCCCCGGCAACGGCGCCAGAAATTAGTCTTGATAACCCACAAGTGTAGGGGATCGCAACAGCTTTCGAGGGTAAAGTATTCAACCCAAATTTATTGATTCCACACAAGGGGAGCCAAAGAATATTCTTGAGTATTAGCAGCTGAGTTGTCAATTCAACCACACCTGGATAACTTAGTATCTATAGCAAAGTATTTATTAGCAAAAGTGGTATGATAATAAAGGTAACAGTGGCAAAAGTAAAGATAATAGTTTTTGGGTTTTTGTAGTAGTTGTAACAGTAGCAACGGAAAAGTAAGTAAGCGAAGAACAATATATGAAAAGCTCATAGGCAATGGATCAGTGATGGATAATTATGCTGGATGCGATTCCTCATGTAATAGCTATAACATAGGGTGACACAGAACTAGCTCCAATTCATCAATGTAATGTAGGCATGTATTCCGTAAATAGTCATACGTGCTTATGGAAAAAGAACTTGCATGACATCTTTTGTCCTACCCTCTCGTGGCAGCGGGGTCCTAGCGGAAACTAAGGGATATTAAGGCCTCCTTTTAATAGAGTACCGGACCAAAGCATTAACACACAGTGAATACATGAACTCCTCAAACTACGGTCATCACCGAGAAGTATCCCAATTATTGTCACTTTGGGGTTGTCGGATCATAACACATAATAGGTGACTATAGACTTGCAAGATAGGATCAAGAACACACATATATTCATGAAAACATAATAGGTTCAGATCTGAAATCATGGCAATCGGGCCCTAGTGACAAGCATTAAGCATAGCAAAGTCATAGCAACATCAATCTCAGAACATAGTGGATACTAGAGATCTAACCCTAACAAAACTAACTTGATTACATGGTAAATATCATCCAACCCATCACCGTCCAGCGAGCCTACGATGGAATTACTCACGCACGGCGGTGAGTGATAACCCACAAGTGTAGGGGATCGCAACAGCTTTCGAGGGTAAATTATTCAACCCAAATTTATTGATTCGACACAAGGGGAGCCAAAGAATATTCTTGAGTATTAGCAGTTGAGTTGTCAATTCAACCACACCTAGATAACTTAGTATCTACAGCAAACTATTTAGTAGCAAAAATGGTATGATAATAAAGGTAACGGTAGCAAAAGTAAAGATAAATATTTTTGGGGTTTTCTAGCTAGTAGTTGTAACAGTGGCAACGAAAAAGTAAAAAAGCGAAGAACAAAATGTGAAAAGCTCGTAGGCAATGGATCAGTGATGGATAATTATGCCGGATGCGATTCTTCATGCAATAGCTATAACATATGGTGACATAGAACTAGGTCCAATTCATAAATGTAATGTAGGCATGTATTCCGTAAATAGTCACACGTGCTTATGGACAAGAACTTGTGAGGGAGTCCAGGATTAGGGGGTGTCCGGATAGCCGAACTATCACCTTTGGCCGGACTCCTGGACTATGAAGATACAAGATTGAAGACTTCGTCCCGTGTCCAGATAGGACTTTCCTTGGCGTGGAAGGCAAGCTTGGCGATACGGATATGTAGATCTCCTACCATTGTAACCGACTCTGTGTAACCCTAACCCTCTTCGGTGCCTATATAAACTGGAGGGTTTTAGTCCGTAGGACGAACAACAATCATACCATAGGCTAGCTTCTAGGGTTTAGCCTCTCTGATCTCATGGTAGATCTACTCTTGTACTACCCATATCATCAATATCAATCAAGAAGGAGTAGGGTTTTACCTCCATCGAGAGGGCCCGAACCTAGGTAAAAACATCGTGTCCCTTGTCTCATGTTACCATCCGCCTAGACGCACAGTTCGGGACCCCCTACCCGAGATCCGCCGGTTTTGACACCGACATTGGTGCTTTCATTGAGAGTTCATCTATGTCGTCGCCATCAGGAAGGATGCCCCATCCCGTCTTTAAAGACGGCACTGTGGCTAAAGGAGCTTTGGCTATCCGCCAAACTCTCAGGATAGGCGGTTTCCTTATGACTGCCTGTTCGGCCGCCGCGCCGACGATGACTTATCGGGTCATCGAGAGCACTCTTCATGTTAACTCGGAACTTGCCGAGCAGTTAGATCCGATGGAGCTCTCTTCCTTAAACGAGCTCTTGGATCGCATCGCCGCCCTGGGAGTCGCTACAGACTACGATCAGCTTGGGCTTAAACCTGATCTGAGAGAGATTAACTCTCCCCAGGTTACCCACCATGTTGCTGTGGTAGAGGAACAATGCGGCGACCCTTCTTCTATCTTAAGGACTAGCTATGTCCGGATTCCCGATACCTCCATGCCGAATTCCCGCGGAGGGGAGGACGTCACTCAAGCCCTGAACATAAAGTCAGGCAGTGGGCTAGATTCATTGGACAACATCCAAGAACCCAAGCTTCCAAGTTCGGAAACTTCTTGGCCCCTGAGTTTTAGATTGGACGGGGTTCCGAATTTAATTCCACCCGCCCACCCAAACACAAGCGATCTACCCCAAATCCGGCAAGAGCCCGCAGAAACAGTACACCATTACTGGGCCAGATTCCTCCTGGTCATAAACAGGATAAAGGATTGCCGTGAGGAGGACGCGATTTCATTCTTCTGCAATAATTGCACGGACAAGGGAATCCTCAACGCTGTAAGTCGTCGTGAAATCACATGCTTGCTGACTTGGCGTCCATAGTACGAAAGTACTATGCGATGGAAAGCGCCTGGAAAACCGGAATCAATTTTTGGGACAATCCGGCCCTGAATACAATCCCAGTCCGAAATAAAAGGGTGCATCATCGCCAGGCACCTCGGTTAAATACCAAAAAGCAAACACCCTCTATAGGGCATGGAACCGTATTGGAAGGATGGCTCAATGGACCCTGCAAAATTCATAGTACAGAGGGCACCACTCCAACTCATAGCCTTAGAGCATGTTGGATACTACGGCAAGTGGCCAAAAGTGGCGAAGAGCTTCTAACTCCAGGGCACCAACCCAAGGATATCAGTACGGTATTAACAGTCTTCGAGACTTTCACATCAAATAATATGCGGAAACGAACACTCCGCAGCCTTGCCGAAGTCTACCAAGTAGCAACAATAAACCCATGGAGTGACATGACCATTACCTTTAATGCCAATGACGAACCTAAATTCCGAACAGCCCGAGCACCAGCCGCATTGGTCCTCAGTCCAATAGTGGACGGCTTTCGCCTTACCAAGGAACTCATGGATGGCGGCAGCGGATTGAACCTCATTTATGAGGAAACCCTCAGAAAAATGGAAATAGACTGAAGCCGCATTGAGCGAAGCAGCACAACCTTTAGAGGAATAATCCCCAGTCGGGAAGCATGCTGTACAGGAAAAATCACCCTGGATGTGGTGTTCGGCACGCCGGACAATTACAGGTCCGAGGAGGTCACGTTCCAAGTGGCCCCGTTCAGCAGCGGATATCACGCTCTATTAGGGCGAGATGCATTCACAATTTTTCAAGCTATACCCCATTACAGGTACATGAAGCTCAAAATGCCCGGGCCCAACGGAATCATCACTCTTGCTAGTGACCGGACACACTCACTGCGTCGAAAACAAGACAGCTGCTGCGCCCTTGAGGCACTATCCAAAGCCCTAGCGACCGAGGAACTCACTGCGCTGCGCTCCACGGTGAATAGGGACGACGTGATACTCGATAAGAGATCCAAGTCCACCTCCTTTAAACCAGCGCCTACAAAAACGGCCTCATTGGGGCACAATTAAACCCTGATGTAGACGCCGCACTACAAGAATTCCTACGCAAAAATTGGGACATCTTTGCCTGGCACCCTTGAGACATGCGAGGAATCCCACGCCGGCTGGCCGAGCACAGCCTAAACATCCTAAAAGGATTCAAGCCAGTCAAACATGCTCTTCGGCGTTTCTCCGAACCCAAGAGACAAGCCATGGGAGAGGAGCTAGCCAAATTATTGGAGGCCGGATTCATTAGAGATATAAAACATCCGGACTGGCTAGCAAACCTGGTGATGGTACCAAAGAAGGACAAATCCTGGCGCCTATGCGTCAATTTTAAGGACCTCAACAAGGCTTGCCCAAAGGATCCCTTCCCCCTCCCCCGCATCAATCAAATTATCGACGCTACCGCAGGACACGATTCATTGTGTTTCCTCGACGCATACTCCGGCTACCACCAAATTAAGATGGCAGAGCCCGACCAGGACGCAACGGTATTCATCACCCCATACGGCCAATTCTGCTTCAACACAATGCCCTTTGGGCTCAAAAACGCCGGCGCAACATATCAGCGCATGATTCAGACATGTCTGGCAAACCAGATCGGCAAAATAGTGGAGGCATAGGTAGACGATGTGGTCGTCAAAACCAAGCACGTCGAAACTCTAGTAGACGATTTGAGGCTCACGTTCGATAATCTCCGAACATATGACATTAAGCTTAACACGGAAAAATGTGTTTTTGGCGTACCAACCGGAAAGCTCTTGGCTTCAATGTATCCGGTAGAGGAATTGAAGCAAACCCAGCCAAGATCCGAGCTCTGTCACAATTGGATATCCCAAAGGACCTCAAACAAATACAAAAATTGACGGGATGCGTGGCGGCTTTAAGCCGCTTTATCTCCCATTTAGGAGAAAAGGCATTACCCCTTTATCGCCTCCTCCGACGCACCGAACACTTCGAGTGGACGGATGCCGCCACGTCCGGACTCGAAGAAATAAAAGCCATATTGGCAACAAACCTGGTCCTGGCCGCGCCCAACATAGGCGAACCAATGCTATTATATATCACGGCAACTCATCAAGTGGTGAGCGCGGTGCTCATTGTCGAACGAGAAACGGACGGACACAAGTTCCCCCTTCGAAAACCAGTTTACTATGTGTCCACGGTCCTAACTCCATGCAAGTCACGGTACCCGCATTATTAGAAGATAGTCTACGCGGTGTTCATGGCATCCCGTAAGCTGCAACACTACTTTCAAGAGTGTTCGATAACAGTAGCCTCTGAATTACCTCTTAATGACATTATAAACAACCGCCACGCGATGGGCCGGATTGTCAAATGGGCCATTGAGCTCCTCCCGTTCGACATAACCTATAAGCCACAACGAGCTATTAAGTCGCAAGTTTTGGCCGACTTCATCGCCAAATGGACTGAAGCCGTACTCCCTAAAGAGTACGGCGCATATTCCAACTGGATCATGCACTTCGACGGCTCCAAAATGTTGGCTGGTCTGGGGGCTGGTGTCGTTCTGACATCCCCAACCGAAGATACGGTTCAATACGTACTCCAGATAATGTATACGGACTCCAACAACACAGCCGAATACGAGGCCCTTCTACATGGCCTCCGGATGGCAGTCTCCATGGGCATTCAACGCCTAGAGGTGCGCAAGGATTCGAACCTCGCGATATCCCAAATAAATGGAGACTTCAATGCCAAGGATCTGAAAATGGTAGCTTATCGCAACGCCGTCCTAAAAATGTCAGCTCGGTTTGAGGGGCTCGAATTTCACCATATAGCCCGGGATAACAACCAGGCAGCAAACGTATTGGCACGCATTGGCGCAAACCGCGATGCCGTCCCTCCCAACATCTTCCTATAGAGGCTGTTCAAGCCATCTGTACTATTGGAGGGGGAATCCAGAAATAATAATCCGGACCCAACCGCACTGCCTGACACCAAACATTCTGACCCAATTGACGGTTCGGCCAACGTAGTATCATCCTCAGCCCACGTAATAATGGCAGTCATTGCCCCGTGGACGGAACCATTCCTAGCCTACCTAACCAGGCAGGAACTTCCCGAGGACCAAAACGAGGCCCGCTGCATAGTGCGACGATCTAAAGCCTATAAGGTCCACGAGGGAGAGCTTTACAAGAAAAGCACAACCGGAGTCCTTCAAAGGTGTATCTCCGAAGAGGAAGGGCGGAATCTTCTGGCCGAAATTCATGCCGGACTCGGCGGGCACCACGCCGCAGCCTGGGCCCTTGTAGGCAAGGCCTTCCGTACAGGATTTTATTGGCCGACGGCCCGGGCAGATGCTTAGGACTTAGTCCAACGATGCGTCGGTTGCCAGCTCTTTGCTAATCAAAGCCACATGCCACCCACCGCCCTCAAAACTATACCCATAACCTGGCCCTTTGCGGTCTTGGAGCTTGACATGGTTGGACCCCTTAAAGGAGGAACCCACAAGCAAAAATACCTACTGGTCATGGTGGATAAATTCACCAAATGGATAGAGGCCAAACCTGTTAAGACGGCTGAATCCGGACCGGTGATAGACTTCATATCAGGGGTCGTACACCGTTACGGCGTCCCCCATAGCATAGCATCATCACTGATAACGGCACGAACTTTACGGCCGACGAGGTTAAACTCTGGTGCAAAAACATGGGCATCAAGCTCGACTATGCTTCAGTCTATCACCCTCAAACTAACGGTCAAGTCGAGCGAGCAAATGGTCTAATCATGAGCGGCATCAAACCCAGATTAGTGCGGTCCCTCAAGGAATCTAACACGCACTGGATAGAGGAGCTCGACTCCGTACTCTATGGGCTGCGGAACACACCGAATCGCACCACCGGCTTCACACCATTCTTTATGGTATACGGCGTAGAGGCAGTTCTGCCCTGTGACATAATTCATGACTCACCTCGCGTGCGCATGTACGAAGAAAGGGAAGCCGAGCTCGATCGGCAGGACAGTTTGGATGCATTGGAGGAGGAGCGTGATGTGGCAAAAGCCCGTTCCACATTCTATCAATAGCAAGCTCGAAGATATCAAAGCAGAGAAGTACGGGCCAAAACTTACAATGTTGGCGAGTTAGTTCTACGCTTGCCGGACAAGAAAAAGGAAAAACTCAAGCCCAAATGGGAAGGTCCCTTTATCATCGACCAAGTCCTGACCGGTGGAGCGTACCGTCTGCGGGATGCATTGGATAACCGACTCAAGCCGAACCCATGGAACGCAGCCCATCTCCGAAGATTCTACGCCTAGCGCTGGATTCTGAGTTCGTCTCCTTCCTCCGTCTATATTTTACATATTAGTTGTCTTCTGTTTCTCTCCTTCTCCCCCATTTCCTATTACAGCCTTTGTAATCTTGTTTGCGCATTGTTCGCACACACTTGACGCGCTATCCGTACTCATTATACCTGGGGGCTTCTTTAACAGAAGCTTATTTATACGAGCTTCATGCCCAACACATGTGTCACACTTCCACATGTACCTTTTATTCACCATTATATGCATCGATATGACTTAAGTTTTGGCCAAGCTGGGTTGCGGCTCTGTGCTTACCCTCGCCCCGATTGTTCGGCTAGGCGGTAAAGGAGCACCTCTGCGATTATTCTTCGCCGGTCACCGGATGTGTACCTCGGTGGGTGAAGCGAAAGCTAAGCGTTCTTAAGGGAATATTCGGTCGGTGAACTAAAAGGCGATTTATTATCTATTTATTTATCTGCCCCAGATGATTTTACGCTTTTTCATGATGCGGACATGCACTTTAGGGCATGCCCCTGAGAAAGGAACCCTAACGGAACTATTCTCCTGGAAGATGTTTCTTACTAACAATGTAATATAACATAACTAGTTGGGCACTTGTCTGATAAAGCACTAATGACCCCTACGTCTGGTCTCCACGCATGCCCCGGTTCTTATATAACACACTCCGGACTATTGGGTCCCGAGGTTGAAGCGAAAAGGTCCGCTATGACAAACGATCTACAATCCGGCTAGAAGGCATTTTACATGTCATCTTAAATTACATAGTCAACTTGACTGGGCATATTCCTCTTCAATGCCATCCAGCAGGCTATCTAGTTTACAGTCCTGTTGGGAATACTTTGTGGCCAATTCTACTTGGTCGTACACTAAGCTCACAGGGATCTCCTTCCCATCAGGCCCCGCAGGTCCGACCTCGGCCATGTGGTTTGGGTCAGCCTTTGTGTACCGCGTCTTCACCATGGCCCAGGCCTTCCTGGCGCCTTGACGGCAGGCCGATATCTTCCATAAGCGGAAGCGCTTCCGCGCTCCCTGAAGCCTCTCTGCAAGCTCTCCAAGGCCTTCGGGCAGGGAGACAGATGGCCACAAGGCCTGGGCGACGCCTTTCATCACCTGCCGAACTCGTTCATGCAGTTGCAAGAGCTCGAGAAGAAGGTCATCCGTAGAACCGAGCATTTCCTCTGTAGGACGGCCTGTGAGCATACCTACAGACATAACTCTGTTAGTCGACTTCCTCGCCGAACTCTTTTTCAAAGTTCATTCAAGCACTTACTAAAAATGCCGCGTCGAAGCCGCCGATTCTCCTTAACGAAGTCAGATAGCTGGGCACGAACATCCTTTAGTTCCTCACCCAGCTGGGTGTTGGCATCTTGGAGATTATTTTTCTCCTGCCTCACCCTTGTGAGCATATTCTTGCTGGCCTTTAACTGGCGCATGAGCTGTTGCTTGTCCGGATCTATCCCGGCGCCATCTGCAATATTATTGTCAGACTTATACACACACCGCGCTTCACAAATTACTTATCTTTTGAAGCATATATTACCAGAGGGGGTCTCTTTGGCTTCCCCATTGTGGCTAGTCTTGACCTCAAGTTGGGCTTTGCACTCCTCCAGCTCTGGGATAGTTGGGTATTCTTTTACAGAAGATCCTGCACAATAAATGATCCTTAAATCAGTTATTCTAACTATTTCAAGTCTCGGGGGCTACTGGCATATATAACTGTCAAATTTTCTCACCCATATGTCTTTTACATACTGCTCCGTGGCTCTGGCTAGACCATTTTGAGCGGCACAGAGATGCGCAGCTCCCGAATTAAAGGCATCCAATGCCTCTGGGGAGAAACATGCGTCACGAAGAACTGTCCGGCGGCGCCTGTGATTCATGGCACTCTCCACCTCGGAATTGGTGGCAGATAACCTGTCAGCATCCTCTGTAGGAGGAACATCCGACGCACGCCCCGTGTTTGCCTTCGCTTCTGGACCTGGCTTTTGAGCCTGGCGAGCGGAGGATTGATGGGCAACCTCTCCGGATGCAGTCCGGCGAGCGCTCTTCTCCTGAAAAGCCACGAGCGTTAGTATACCTCCCGGGAATAAAGGCGAGGAGTAAGGTGAGACGCCATACTGTTGCGCCGGAGTTTCGATTCGGACCGCACTTCTTTTTAGCCTGCTGGGCCATGCTGCCCCTTGTTGGCTAGCCGCCGCGGGCTCGGCCTTCTGCCTCAAGGGCGCCCCCTGCGAAACGCCATCGGTATACGGTGATCAGAAACACACACGGATGGGTCATTTTCAAAGTATTGGGACTTCAGTCTTAGTTACCTGCGAGGCGGGAAGTATTCCGGGGTAATCGGCCGTAATGGCGACCAAGGCATTATCGATGCTCAGTTGGTGAAATACCCCATCTATCAGCTCCACCGATATGTCCGGATCCTCTTGGGAGGACGGATAGAGGAACCATTCCGGATCCTCGGGTTGTGGAGGCGGGCTGTTTATGTCCTTTACGGCCTGGCGCAGTTCCTGCGCCGAAATCACAAAATGAGATACTTGACTACGGGAATATGGATCGGATAGGCAAAAAGAAATGTCTGCTTACCCAGCTTGGAGGATTGTACATAGAAAATCCGTTCTGTGGATTGACACGGAGAGATTCCTCCTCTTCTCCCTTGTACAATACGGACAAGATCTCCATCAGATCGGCGACCGATCCCGGCCCCTTGCGGTCGCAGCGGGTGGCATCATCCTCCCCGTTGAAATCCCACATGGGGTGGCCTCTATACTAGAGCGGCTGCACCCCCCGCATAATGCATGTGGCCATGACCCCGGTCATGGTCAGTCCGGAATGAGCTAACAACCTTATCCGGCTCATCAGGTAATGGACGTCCCTGTCATTTTCCTTCTGAGGGCTCCGTGAACGCCAGCTTAGGCGTTTCTTCAAAGGAGCGTTATTAAACTCAGGGAGGCCGACCCGAATAGGGTCCGGCAGGGGGACATCTTCTATATAAAACCATGCCAAAGGCCAGTCTTAGAACGCCTTCTTCGGGGTTCCGGATAGATATCCGGTCCCGGCGATGCGCCATAGTTCGGCTCCACCCACTTGATATATTGACCCCTCTTGAGAACGGGGCACAGGGCAGAACAACTTCTTCCACAGCGCAAAATGAGCCTCGATGCCCAAAAAGAGCTCGCAAAGGGCCACGAAGCCCGCAATATGGAAAATGGAGGCAGGCGTAAGGTTGTGCAACTGGAGGCCGTAGAACTCCAGGAGCCCCCGGAGAAACGGATGAATTGGAAATCCGAGCCCTCTTATCAAATAAGGGACAAGGCATACCCGCTCTCATTTGGAGGGGCTGGGGACGCTCTCCACTTGCTTTCCGCCCTTATAGGTGGAGAGTCCAGCTCGAACCGGGACCATGAAGGCTGGGGGAAGAAATCCCTTGGTTTGGAGCGCCACTAGCTCACTGTGCGGGACGGAGCATCTCTCCCAATCTCCAGGCTGAGGGCTAGGAGGGCGAGAGGAGGAGCCGCGTCGACTATCCATGATGGAATGGATTTCTGTTAGAAGCGCTCTGATGAATGCTCGCGATGGGTGGATGGTGTGATTCGGATCTAGATCCTCGTCTCTTTTATAGGAAGCTCATTTGCGCAACCAGGGGGGTAAAAGTAAAAAATACCCCGTCTTTTCGCATTCGTTCAACACGTGGAAGATGGCCATTATTGGGCGTGGAAGCCGAGGAGCGCAATATTTATAAGGAGCCGGACGCTATTCAACAAGTACACAGGATTTGGAGAAGAACCCGCCTTGCAATGCCGAAGACAATCTACGCGCCGGACTCATCGCCATTGAAGCCTGGTTCGGGGGCTACCGAGGGAGTCCCGGATTAGGGGTGTCCGGATAGCGAACTATCACCTTTGGCGGACTCCTGGACTATGAAGATACAAGATTGAATACTTCGTCCCGTGTCCGGATAGGACTTTCCTTGGCGTGGAAGGCAAGCTTGGCGATACGGATATGTAGATCTCCTACCATTGTAACCGACTCTGTGTAACCCTAACCCTGTTCGGTGCCTATATAAACCGGAGGATTTTAGTCCGTAGGACGAACAACAATCATACCATAGGCTAGCTTCTAGGGTTTAGCCTCTCTGATCTCGTGGTAGATCTACTCTTGTACTACCCATATCATCAATATCAATCAAGCAGGAGTAGGGTTTTACCTCCATCGAGAGGGCCCGAACCTGGGAAAAACATCGTGTCCCTTGTCTCCTGTTACCATCCACCTAGACGCACAGTTTGGGACCCCCTACCCGAGATCCGCCGGTTTTGACACCAACAACTTGCATGACATATTTTGTCCTACCCTCCCGTGGAAGCGGGGTCCTAGTGGAAACTAAGGGATATTAAGGCCTCCTTTTAATAGAGAACCGGAACAAAGCATTAGCACATAGTGAATACATGAACTCCTCAAACTATGGTCATCACCGAGAAGTATCCTGATTATTGTCACTTTGGGGTTGTCGGATCATAACACATAATAGGTGACTATAGACTTGAAAGATAGGATCAAGAACACACATATATTCATGAAAACATAATAGGTTCAGATCTGAAATCATGGCACTCGGACCCTAGTGACAAGCATTAAGCATAGTAAAGTCATAGCAACATCAATCTCAGAACATAGTGGATACTAGGGATCAAACCCTAACAAAACTAACTTAATTACATGGTAAATCTCATCCAACCCATCACCGTCCAGCAAGCCTACGATGGAATTACTCACGCACGGCGGTGAGCATCATGAAATTAGTGATGGAGGATGGTTGATGATGACGGCGGCGACGAATCCCCCTCTCCGGAGCCCCGAACAGACTCCAGATCAACCCTCCCGAGAGAGATTAGGGCTTGGCGGCGGCTCCGTGTCGTAAAACGCGATGAAACTTTCTCTCTTATTATTTTCTCCCCGAACGTGAATATATGGAGTTGGAGTTGAGGTCAGTGGAGGTCTAGGGGGCCCACGAGATAGGAGGCTGCGCCCTAGGGGGGGGGCGCCCCCTATCTCGTGGACAGCCTGTGGGCCCCCTGGTGTTAATTCTTTCGCCAAAAATTCTTATTAATTCCAAAAAGTGCCTTTGTGGATTTCCAGGACATTCCGAGAACTTTTCTTTTCTACATATAAAACAACATCATGGCAGTTCTGCTGAAAACAGCGTCAGTCCGGGTTAGTTTCATTCAAATCATGCAAGTTAGAGTCCAAACCAAGGGCAAAAGTGTTTGGAAAAGTAGATATGTTGGAGACGTATCAAATCCCCCAAGCTTAAACCTTTGCTTGTCCTCAAGCAATTCAGTTGATAAACTGAAAGTGATAAAGAAAAACTTTTACAAACTCTGTTTGCTCTTATTATTGTAACATCAAAAGCCAGCATTCAAGTTTCAGCAAATATTATGAACTAACCATACTCACAATAGCACATAGGTCTCACAGTTACTCATATCAATAACATAATCAGCTAGTGAGCCATAATAATAAAACTCAGATGACAACACTTTCTCAAAATAATCATAACATGATACAACAAAATGGTATCTCGCTAGCCCTTTCTGAGACCGCAAAACATAAATGCAGAGCACCTTTAAAGATCAAGGACCGACTAAACATTGTAATTCATGCTAAAAGAGATCCAGTCAAGTCATACCCAATATAAACCAATAGAAATGAATGCAAATGAAAGTGTGCTCTCCAGCGGGTGCTTTTTAATAAGAAGGGTGATGACTCAACATAAAAGTAAATAGACAGGCCCTTCGCAGAGGGAAGCAGGGATTTGTAGAGGTGCCAGAGCTCGGTTTTTAAGATAGAGATTGAATAACATTTTGAGCGGCATACTTTTGCTGTCAACGCAACAACTATGAGATGGCTGTATCTTCCATACTACATGCATTATAGGCAGTTCCCAAACAGAATGGTAAATGTTTATACTCCCCCAACCACCAACAAGGATCAATCCATGGCTTGCTCGAAACAACGAGTGCCTCCAACATACAACAACACTGGGGGAGTTTTGTTTAATTATTTTCATTTGCTTTGATCTTTTTGGATCATGGGACTGGGCACCCCGGTTACCGTCCCTTTCTCGTGAATGAGGAGCGGAGTCCACTCCTCGTGAGAATAACCCACCTAGCATGGAAGATATAGGCAGCTCTAGTTGTAACATGAGTTGCTCGAGCATACAAAACAGAATTTCATTTGAAGGTTTGGAGTTTGGCACATACAAATTTACTTGGAACGGCAGGTAAATACCGCATATAGGAAGGTATAGTGGACTCATATGGAACAATTTCGGGGTTTAAGGAGTTTGGATGCACAAGCAGTATTCCCGCTTAGTACAGGTGAAGGCTAGCAAATGGGAAGCGACCAACTGAGAGAGCGACAACAGTCATAAACATGCATTAAAATTAATTCACACCGAATACAAGCATGAGTAGGATATAATCCACCATGAACATAAATATCATGAAGGCTATGTTGATTTGATTCAACTACATGCGTGAACATGTGCCAAGTCGAGTCACTCAATTCATTCAAAGGAGGATACCATCCCATCATACCACATCATAATCATTCTAATAGCATGTTGGCATGCAAGGTAAACTATTATAACTCATAGCTAATCAAGCATGGCACAAGAAACTATAGTCTCTAAATGTAATTGCAAATATGTTTACTTCATAATAGCTGACTCAGAAACGATGAACTCATCATATTTACAAAAACAAGAGAGGTTGAGTTCATACCAGCTTTCTCATCTCAATAAGTCCATCATATATCGTCATTATTGCCTTTCACTTGCACGATCGAACGATGTGTATAATAATAAGAGTGCACGTGCATTGGACTAAGCTAGAATCTGCAAGCATTCAACTCAAGAGAGAAGACAAGTAATATGGGCTCTAAGTTAAATAAACAATCATGCATATGAGAGCCACTAAGCATTTTCAATAAGGTCTTCTCACCCCCAAAGGAAAGAAAAGAAAATAAAACTATTTACAAGCATGGAAATTAAACTAACTAATTTTTTTTGGTTTTTCTTAAGGTTTATCAAAGACACAAGAAGAAATCTAGAAAAAGAAATTTAAACTAGCATGGATAATACAATGAAAGGGTATGAGCACCGGCGACTAGTGTGTGAACATGAATGTAAAGTCGGTGAGAAATACGTACTCCCCCAAGCTTGGGCTTTTGGCCTAAGTTGGTTTAATACCAATGACCGCCTGACTGATATCCATAAGTGAAATTGGGGTTGTACTGAGATGCAGAGGCAACAGCCTCCTGAGCAGCAGCGTGTTGGCGAGCTACCTCCATTCCCCTCTCGTATTCAGCTGCTTCTTCCCTGGTGACAACATATCTTCCTTTTGCCTGATAATCAAAAAGGTAGGGGGCAGGAAGAGTAACAGGGATGGCGTTGCGCTTGTCATAGATTAGTCGATAATGGAGGAATTGTTCATTCCTCTCAAGAAAATGATGATCGAACATAGCTTCTTTATCCAAATAAACAGGAGGTAAAATCATATCCCCCTCTCGTGGAGCTATATTAAGAAAATTAGCCACACGAGTTGCATAAATTCCTCCAAATAAATCACCTCTTCTACTATTATTCTGCAACCTACGTGCAACTATTGCGCCCAAGTTATAACCTTTATAACCTGACACAGCACTCTTGAAGACACAAAGATCAGGGACACACATGTGACATGCTTCATCCTTACCGTTAATGCATCTACCAATAAAGAGAGCAAAATAATGTATTGCAGGAAAATGAATGCTCCCTATGGTAGCTTGTGCTATGTCCCTATATTCTCCCATAGTGATGCTAGTAAGAAAATATCTAAATTCAGATTTGTGAGGATCATTAATATTACCCCACTATGGGAGTTTGCAAGTAGTTGTGAAGTCCTCTAAATCCATGGTATAAGATGTATCATAGATATCAAACATGAGACTAGGAGAATTACGCGTACAGTTATATTGGAACCTCAGCACAAAGGAATCAGTCAATTGATAGTATTGAGGACACTTATCTTGTAAGAAGCCCCCAGCTCGGCATTACGCACATACGCATCAAATTCCTCCTTGAAGCCTGCTTCGACCATAAAATCATCGGATGGCCACTCACAAGACCGTACATTTGCGTCCCTCGGCAATTTAACATCTTGCTCACGTATAGCAATCCTTGGCCCTTTCTTTGCCGAGGAACCACCTTGGTACATTCTTCAAAGCATATTTCTTTTTCTGAAAATTTCTAAAATTTTAGTAACTTCAAAATAAAAGTGAATAAAACTAAACAAGATTGATAGCAACTACTCCTACAAGTGCCTAGAGCCTATATCATGCATTGGAATTGCTTGGGACCTAAAAAATTTAACATGCAAAAGCTCAAGAACATGGTCACCTACGCAGCAAATATTTGCAATGAATAAAGCACTAGAATAAAAACTAATTGGACCAATGGAGGAGTCACATACCAAGCAACAATCTCCCAAAGCAGTTTTGTGAATGGAGCTTTGAGCTAAGATATCGAAAATCGCAGCAAAACGAGCTAGAACTCGTGCTTCAGCTGGATGGGGATTTTTTTGGGTATAAGATGAAGTGTGTGGGTGCTGGCATAAGTGGAGGGGGGCCACCAGGGACCCACGAGACAGGGGGCGCGCCCTAATCTCTCATTGGCTGGTGCTTGCCTCTCTTGCAGTGTTTTCAGTGCCTAAAATCTTCAAATATTCTAGAAAAAATCATACTAAATTTGCAGGGCATTCGGAGCACTTTTATTTTCGGACTATTTTTTAATGCACGAATAATTAAGAAAACAAACAGATAATACTATTTTTGCTTTATTTATTCTGAATAACATAAAGTAAAAAGAGGGTACAGAAGGTTGTGTCTTCTAGTTTCATCCATCTCGTGATCATCAAAATGAATCCACTAACAAGGTTGATCAAGTCTTGTTAACAAACTCCTTCCGAATAACATGGAACGAGAGAAATTTCGAATAACAGTAAGTTACCTCAACGGGGATATGCAAATCCCCAACAATAAGAATATCATACATTTTCTTGACAGTAGGGAGAGGAAATTCAAAACCTCCAAAAATGATAGTTGGAACTTTTTCAATAGAATTGATGCTATGAACTTGAGATTGTTTCCTTGGAAAGAGTACTGTATGTGTCGGTGTACTAAGGTAGGGGTACCTCAGTACCCCAACTTGTGCACGGGCGGTTGCAGCTTCCCGCGGCAGGGTTTACCACGTACTCGCCGAAGACCTTCCTGCTCCATGTCAAGCCATTCAAAGACGAAGTATACAAGACAGAAGATCGAGACCCCGGCAAGCGGAGCTTGCCGGGAAGGCCGTTCCAGGCTCAAGGTTACATCACTCACGCAAGGCCCTGGCGAGGGGAGCTCGCCAGGAAGACTAGGAGATTACATCATAGAAGACACGCCTCGGCGCTATATGCGTCGGCAAGGCCCGGGGCGACAAGTTCTGAGCCAGCAAGCTCCGGGTCCGGCAAGGTCAAGACCCGGCAAGGTGCTTGCCGGAGAATTCTGTTGTGTGCCGCGCTCCAGCTCATCAGCCCAGCGTCACCACAGGGCCTTTCGAGGATGCGTGGCGGATGGCTGTGCAACTGGGGACACGGTGGCACTTCCGCAGTGGTGGATCCATCGCCGTGGCGAGACGGAGACGCAAAGGCGGGAGCTTTTGGGGTCGGCGGCGACGGCATTAAATGCCCTTGTCCCCCATGTCAAAGTAGGTAGCGACCTTTGTTCACGCCTTTGTAGCTTCTTTGTTCCCTTACTGTTCCAACTACCACCTCTTTTACATTTTACCCTTTCTCCTACATTGACACTGTCGGTGACCCTTGCACTATAAAAGGAGGCCCATGCTGGCGTGGGGGGGGTTGGGTTGGTTGAAACCTTTGCAACTCTCGCGCTCGGTGTAGCTGCTACTATAGATCTTCAAGCTCCCGAGCTCAATACAACCCAAGGCAGGAGTAGGGTTTTACGCGTCCACCGCGGCCCGAACCTGGGTAAAAGCCGCCCGCGTGCTCGCTATGATCTGCTCTCTGTGCTCCCTCCGCCCTCCTACCGCACAGACAAGGGGCTCCGGCCCCATAGGTGTTCGTGGCGGGCAGTCTCCCCCGACATCTTTGGCGCGCCAGGTAGGGGGCGTCGAGGTTGTGCGGACCTGGTCCGGCGTTCGCGCGGGCGCGTTCTTCATCAACCTCTCCAGTTTCATCTGCAGTTTCATCAACAACTACGCCATGGCCCCGAAGAAGAAGGCTTCGGGGGTTGCAGGCCCGGCTGCGTCTCATCCGCCGCCACCGGAGCCAACGGTGGGTGGAGAAGACACCGTCGGAAGGGTGGTCGCCGGCGAGGACACTCGCGGCGCCACCAGATCCAAGGACAAGACGGATGACCGCGCCTCGGTCTCCGTGGACGCGTCGCGTCCATCTCAGCATACGACAACCCAGCAGCGCCGTACCACGGGAGGTGGTATCCGCTTTCTTGGGGCAAGGACTACCGGAGGCTCGCGGGATGCTCCGGACCACCGTCCGGACACAAGCAAAGCGAAGGCGCCGGCAGGACCTGCTCCTTCTAACGCTGTTAGAGTCCGAGCATATCCGCTCCTCGCACGCTTCGCCCCGCTCCCTCCACTCCGGCGAAGCGCTCGCAAAGGGCAGCTGCTCCTCGACTTCCCTCGGCGGCGGACAAGGTCAAGGCGGAGGCTACCATCGAGCCTGATCGCCGCCAACAATGACCCTTCACAGCAGGCGGTGACCTCGCGGCGCGCAAGCTGAGAAGACGAAGGCCGGCAGCGACAAGACCGCCGAGGTGCAACCACCGTGCACTCCCGCCACGAAGCGAAAGACGCTGCCCGCGGAACAACGCCGGCAGCGGCTCCACGGCATCGTCGGATCCGCGGGCTCGTCGGGATCAACGCCAGTCCTCGGCGACCGGCGACAAGAAAACGCTTCGGACTACAATCGGCGCCGCCAGAAGCTTCGGCGACAATCAGACCGAGAGCTGGGAGCGCTGCCGGCGCGCGCGCGCCCGGCGAACGAGCAACTTGTCCGTCTGCGGCGAGCTGCCTGCGTTCACCCGCGAGCTGCGGCGCGTCGATGGCCCAGCATGAAGAATTTCAAGCCCGGCGTGAGAAGTACGACGGCAAAACGCACCCTCGGAATTCCTCGGTGTCTACACCATCGCGGTGCAGGCTGCGGGGCGCGACGAAGATCGGCGAACTACTTCCGCTCGTGCTTAAGCGAGCGTTCGTTCTTGGCTTATGCACTTGCCGAAAACTCCATTTCTTCTTGGGCAGACCTTTGCCATCGGTTTGTTGGCGCCTTCATTGGCGGCCACAAACCCCACGCCAGAGAGCGATCTCCACATTTTGGCCGAAGGAAGGAGAATCCTGCGCAAGTATATCCAACGCTTCAGCCGTGTGCGGCACAACATCCCGATGTCCACCTGCGCGGTTATCGGCGCGTTCCACGAGAATGTGCGTAACCGCCGCATGCGTGAAGAGATGGCGATGACCAAGATTCGGGATGTCGCGAGCTCTATGCTCTGGTGACAAGTGCGCCTGTGAAGAGAAGAGGAGACTCCCGGGAGGAAAGCTGGCGCAGGAGAAAGCGAGAGCGACGACGCCGCCCCGGCAAAGAAGAGACGGCGGCGGAACAACCAAAAGAAGAACAAGAAAGAGGTGCTTGCCGTCGAGAAGTCCGGCAAGGAGGCTCCGCCAAGCAAACACAGGCTGGCTGCTCGGCAAGGAGCCTGCCCGATAGCGGCAGCCGACAAGCGGGATGGCTCCGACAAGCAATCTTGCAAAATCCACCGCACCAAGGGCCACGATCTCTCCAAGCGCAAGCGCGTCGAGTATCTCGTCGAGCAGCAAAAAGCTGAGTCGAGAGGCGCGACAAGGAGAAGGCCCAAGGTGGCGGAGGAGAACCGAGCAAGCGGCCGTTCAATGGCGGGGAGGATGCTGGCAAGGCCAAGCAGCGGCAAGGTGATCGACCTCCCGGGGCGCGACAAGGATGAAGAAGACGACGACGAAGACATGGAGGATGAGGATAACAGCAAGCAGGAGTTCCAGAAGGCCACGGAGGTCCTGTGCGTCGACGGTGGTGCCTCTCTGCACACCTCCCACCGCCAGCTGAAGCAGTGGGTGCGTGAGGTGAATGCAGCGGAGCCACCCGTGGAGTCGCGCAGGCTCCTCAAATGGTCCAGCACGCCCATCATTTTTGATCTTGAGGATCATCCTGAACGCACCATAGCGGTCGGGTGCTTGCCGATGCTGGTCTCGCCCACCATCCGCAACCTCAAGGTCACCAAAATGTTGGTTGACGGCGGGGCCGGGCTGAACTTGATCTCCTCTGCTGTGATCAAGAAACTCCAAATTCCAGATGGCGAGCTCGAAGAGACCGGTTCTTTCCAAGGAATCAACCCGGGACGGAGCAAGCCCAAGGGAAAGATCACTCTGCCGGTAACCTTTGGCGGGGAGCTCAATTTCAGGACTGAGCGCATCACTTTCGACGTCGCCGATATTCCGTTGCCATACAATGGAATACTCGACCGTCCTGCCCTCGCCAAGTTCATGGCAGCTTCCCATTATGCTTTAGCGTACTCAAGATGCCGGGGCCGATAAGCATCATCACTGTCCACGGCGACAAGAAGGATGCGCTTGTCTGCGCCGACAAGATATACCGGGAAGCAGCTGCTGCGGCAGAGCGCGAGCTACTTGCCGCTGAAGCTCCCCGGGGGAAGAAGAAGACCAAGCCCGGCAACTGCTCTGGGGCCCGCTCCGGCAACCGCACCTCTTCGGAGTGCTGCGCTGCCGCCGAGGACGTGCCATCGAGCTCCACCGGCAAGTGCAAGTCCGGCAAGGACAGCTCTGGTGCTCGCTCCGGCAAGCGCATCTCCCCGGAGCGCTGCGCTGCCGTCGAGGACGCGCCATCGAGCTCCACCGGCAAGTGCGAGGAAACAAAGACAGACCAGCCAAAGATCAAGCACAGCAAGGCGGCAGCTCTGGTGCTCACTCCGGCAGGCGCGCCTCCCCGGAGCGCCGCGCTGCCGTCGAGGACGCGCCATCGAGCCCCGCCGACCGGTCCACCGGCCAGTAGGGCAAAGAAAATTGCCAAGCTCCGAACTTTTGAGTTGTACTCCCCCTAAGAATCCATACCCTGTATGAGGGACCTGGACGCGAAAGGGTCGAATCGTGGTTGGGTTGCGCCGTCGGGTCGTCTTGAGTCCACTCGACGATAAAAGCACGCCGCAACCAGCCCGACAAGTTCTTCCCGCCGGGGGCTGCACCGCCAGCGGGCCGCTGATGCCCTGCGCTCAGCAAGCATGTTTTTGTTGGTGGGCTCCCAAAGCGTAAGGGCGAGAACATACAAGGGGAAGGATCGGGGAGGAATGCGGCCGACGGATTGTTGGAAATAAAAAGCTAAGTTGTCCGAGCTTTTGTGCGAGCACTCCTTAGTTCCATGCATTTTTTATGTTATGTCCCTTGTGCGTTAGTCCTTTATACATAATACATCTTGTGGAGGAACCTACGTGGATAGCCGCACCCTTATCTTGCTTTCGAGCACGCTCAGCGACTTAAGTGAGCTGCGACAAGTGTCGCGCCCTTGTTTAGTTTTCGAGTCCGCTCAGCAAGCTAAGTGCGTTGCGACTAGCAGCGGCAAGGTTGCTTGCGGTAAGACCTTAGCCAGCAGGCTGCTTGAGTTCAGCACTCGGCGCTTCATGGCAGGGGCCCTTGCGGCAAGTTTCCCTAGAAGCGTGGGGTAAGCGCACAAAGGGTGTAAAGTAGAGGGTGTAAGCGTAGCAAGCCTGCCGTAAGATGCCCTTCGTATGAAAAACTTGCGCGGAGGAGCCAACTCGCGGCTGAGTTGCGTCCTCGTTTTGTTTCGAGTCCGCTCAACAACTCGCGCGCTTTGCAGCTGGCGAGAAGGTTTCTTGCGGAGAAAACACCGCCCGGCGAAGCTGCGATGTTCCGCACTCAGCAAGTGTGTTAGCACCGGCAAGTTCCCTAGCAGCGTAGAGTATAAACATATGAAGGGCAAGGCACGGCATCGTATTGCAAAGTTGCACAGAAAAGATTTATATACATATACATGTAAATAATGAAACTGTTGCAGACCTATCTCAGCTGTTTTCATGGCTGAAATTACAGCAACAAGGAGAAACCAGAAGAGCACACCAGCACCTGGATTTTGGCAGAGCCAGAGTTGCCGGGGGCTGCGAGTGCCAAGATTCCTTCCCGGCCTGAATAATAGCACCGAAAAGCTGCGGAATCAGATAAGTTTTTCATCCCTCGTCATGCATCCTCTCATGGACCGGGGAAAGCGGGGCTGCGTCTTTGAACGAGCGTGTCTTGTAAAACCCGTGCGCGGAGGAGCCAGGTCGTGGCCCAGTTGCGCCCTTGGTTTGTTTCCGAGCACGCTCAACGATTTGAGTGAGCTGCGACAAGTGTCGCGCCCTTGTTTCGTTTTCGAGTCCGCTCAGCAAACACAAGTGCGCTGCAACTGGCCCGGCAAGGTTGCTTGCGGAAGCAACACCGCCCATGGAACTGCTTGATGTCCCTGACTCGACAAGCGTGTTAGCGCGAGCAAGCTCCCGAGGCGTGGGATGGGAACATACAAGGCACGAAGTCAAGTAAAAGACTCGGTCCGACAAGCGTTCCCCTCTTTTCATTAAAAACATCCTAGTTTAGTACAAGTCCATAGAGGATGAAAAACATGATAGAGAGGATTACATATTTTAAATACAACTAAGGCCCAAGGGCTTACAAATTAGAAGACAAGATGCCCGTAATTCCTCTCCTGTTTCTCTGTTCAGGAGTTAGGTCAAGGAGGACCCGGCAAGAGAAGCTTGCCGGGAAGGGCAAAAGGGGAGCCTAGGAGAGCTACGGGCGCCAGAAGACACCAAGAGAACTTCCCGGGGTCCGGCCAGGAGCTTGGCGGAGACGGAGGCGCCGGAGGCAGAGCTTGAAGACGAGGTGGTGGGACGTCAGCACGCTGACGAGGGCTCCTCGCCCTCGTACTCCGATATGACGGCCTTGCCGCCACCCCTCTTCCTCTTCCGCAGCCTCCCTCGCCCGGCCGCCCAAGGAGGCGGCCCGGGGAGTTCGAAGGCGGCGACCGGATGATGGGGTCGCCGGTGGCCGCGAGGCAGCGTCAAGCGCCTAGTCGGACCCGCCATCCTCGTCGTCGTCGCTGTCGCTCCCTCCTCGTCACTCTCGCTCGAGGAGGGACCTTCGCTATCGGAGGAGCTGTCCACACAGCATCTCGCCGGGTCCCGGAATCCCGAAGACCTTGACGGCGAGAAGGTCGCCCTCCATTAACGAAATGGAGGTAAACCCGCCGTCAAGCTGTGGATGCGGTGACGTTTTCCACCCTCGATCGAAGTACATCACGCCGGGGCTGGGGACACGACACTCACTCGAGTGCCGCTGATCCCACAGACCCCTCATGCGCAACTCCATCACCTCGGCGGATCCGGTTCCATCGCGCTCATGACAGGGCCGGCAGCCGAGGCGGCGGCGAGGCGCTCGGCGCAGCTTGATGAAGAACTCCGAGGATCGTCTCGGTATGGACCGCCTCGAGAAAGGAGCCACCGGAGGAGGCGGGGAGGCACATCGCCACGACCGCCTCTCCCCGACCGCCTCGACCACGCCCTCGGCCTCGTCCGCGGCCTCGCCCCTCCCTCTCCCCTCGTGGCGGCTCCGCCGCCACGGGTCTTGAGATAGGAGAAGTGCGCTACTGAGGCGACCCTCGCTACCACCGTTGAAGAACCAGGATTTCCTCCTTCCATGGCGTAAAGAAGAAGCGGAAGCTGAAGGCGAAGGAGAAGAGGAAGTGTGAGACCATTGTGCTCCCCTTCCGCTCCTTTTAAAAGGCGAGATGGGGCTCAACCGCCTGCCCGCCAATCGGGAAGCGAGGAGGCAGAGGAGCGGGCCGACTTGCCATCTTCGCCCGTGGCGGCTCGGTCTCCCACCTTCGCCGCCCGACCCCTATGCATGAGGGCAGCGTAAAAAGCGGGGCGGGCGGCGGGTGAAGTGACCTCGCCTGCACCACGATCACGGGGTGGATGCCCTAAAGACCGCCGCGCCGCCCCGTCTCCCACGACGCCGCAATCGGCGCGTGCCGTTCACGGGGGATGCGGCGAGATGCGGAAGTGGATTGGCGCGCCGTGGGCGCGTGTGCCCGTGCCTGTTTTGGGCCTGGCCCAACAGCGCTTCGGCACCGTGTGTGGCCGAGCCGGGGCTCTGTCGGTGTACTAAGGTAGGGGTACCTCGGTACCCCAACGTGCAGGCGGTTGCAGACTTCAGCGGCGGGGTTTACCACGTACTCGCCAAGACCTTCTGCTCCATGTCAAGCCATTCAAAGGCGAAGTATACAAGGCGAAGATCGAGACCCGGCAAGCGGAGCTTGCCGAAGGCTATTCGAGGCTCAAGGTTACATCACTCACGCAAGGCCTGGCGAGGGAGCTCGCCGGGAAGACTAGGAGATTACATCATAGAAGACACGCCTCGGCGCTATATGCGTCGGCAAGGGCCCGGGGCGACAAATTCTGAGCCGGCAAGCTCCGGGTCCGGCAAGGTCAAGACCCGGCAAGGTGCTTGCCGGAGAATTCTGTTGTGTGCCGCGCTCGGCTCATCAGCCCCAGCGTCGCACAGGGCCTTTCGAGGACGCGTGGCGGATGGCTGTGCAACTGGGGACACGGTGGCACTTCACGGTGGTGGATCCATCGCCCGTGGCGAGCGGAGACGCAAGGCGGGAGCTTTTGGGGACGGCGGCGGGCATTAAATGCCCTTGTCCCCCTTGTCAAAGTAGGTAGCGACCCTTGTTCGCACGCTTTGTAGCTTCACTTTGTTCCCCCTTGTTCCAACTACCACCTCTTTTACATTTTCACCCCTTTCTCCTCGTTGACACTGTCGGTGACCCTTGCACTATAAAAGGAGGCCCATGCACTGGCGTGGGGGGGTTGGGTTCGGTTCGAAACCTTTGCAACTCTCGCGCTCGGTGTAGCTGCTACTGTAGATCTTCAAGATCCCGAGCTCAATACAACCCAAGGCAGGAGTAGGGTTTTACGCGTCCACCGCGGCCCGAACCTGGGTTAAAACCGCCCGCGTGCTCGCTACGATCTGCTCTCTGTGCTCCCTCCGCCCTCGTACCGCACAGACAAGGGGCTCCGGCCCCATAGGTGTTCGTGGCGGGCAGTCTCCCCCGACAGTATGCTCATTACCATTAACATGAAATGTGACATTGCCTTTGTTGCAATCAATAACAGCCCCTGCAGTATTAAGAAAAGGTCTACCAAGGATAATAGACATACTATCGTCCTCGGGAATATCAAGAATAACAAAGTTCGTTAAGATAGTGACATTTGCAACCACAACAGGCACATCCTAACAAATACCGACAGGTATAGCAGTTGATTTATCAGCCATTTGCAAAGATATTTCAGTAGGTGTCAACTTATTCAATTCAAGTCTACGATATAAAGAGAGAGGCATAACACTAACACCGGCTCCAAGATCACATAAAGCAGTTCTAACATAATTTCTTTTAGTGGAACAAGGTATAGTTGGTACACCCAAATTTCCAAGTTTCTTTGGTATTCCACCCTTAAAAGTGTAATTAGCAAGCATGGTGGAAATTTCAGCTTCCGGTATCTTTCTTTTATTTGTAATGATATCCTTCATATACTTAGCAAAGCGCATACGTAAGAAAATAGGTCTAATCATTTCAGCAAAGCGCTGAAAATCCTCATCATCCTTTGACTTGGATGGTTTAGGAGGAAAGGGCATGGGTTTTTGAACCCATGGTTCTCTTTCTTTACCGTTCTTCCTAGCAACAAAATCTCTCTTATCATAACGTTGATTCTTTGATTGTGGGTTATCAAGATCAACAGCAGGTTCAATCTCTACATCATTGTTTTTGCTAGGTTGAGCATCAACATGAACATTATCATTAACATTATCACTAGGTTCATGCCCATCACCTGATTGTGTTTGAGCATCAGAAATAGAAATATCATTGGGATTCTCAAGTGTGTCTACAGTAGTTTCACTAGAAGCATGCAAAGTTCTACCGTCTTTCTTTTTCTTCTTCTTAGAAGAACTAGGTGCCTCTAAATTATTTCTCTGAGAATCTTGCTCTATTCTCTTAGGGTGGCCTTTAGGATACAAAGGTTCCTGAGTCATTCTACCCGTTCTAGTAGCCACTCTAACAGCAAAGTCATTTTTATTATTTAATTCATCAAGCAAATCATTTTGAGCTTTGAGTACTTGCTCAGCTTGAGTAGCAACCTTAGAAGCATACTTGCTAACGAGGTGAAGTTCATCTTTAACTCTAGATAGATTATCGCTTACACGTCCTATCTCGAAAGCATTATTCTTTAACTCTCTAGCAACATAAGCATTAAAACTTTCTTGTCTAGCCATAAAGTCATCAAATTCATCTAAACATGGGCTATGAAATTTAGTAGAGGGGATTTCAACTTTATCATATCTATAGAGAGAATTTACTTTACTACCTGTGTCGGGTTATCAAGACAATGTGGTTCTTCAGACGGTAAATTAAGACCATGTATTTCTTCAATAGGAGGTAAATTCTTAACATCTTCAGCTTTAATACCTTTTTCTTTCATTGATTTCTTTGCTTCTTGCATACACTACAAAAAAAATACACATCCGTGACATTTTGGGTCGAACAAATTTTTTTTCTTTCATACATATGACACTTCTATGACGATAATTGTGACAAAACCCCGTATCATCATAGATGTGGTGGGCTCCTACTTCTATGACAAAAAATCATGACAGAAAATGGGCTTTTCGTCCTGGGCGGGCCGGAGATGCAGCTGCATGACATTCTTTGGGCCATCCATGACGGAAAAAAACCATGGTAGAAGCGAGGGGGAGGAAAATTTCGGGAGTTGCGGTTCTGATTGGGAGGTCGGGGGCGGCGATCGCGTTCTCTCGTCTGCGTCTGTGGCGTGTGTCGGCGTTGGCTCTAATCGAACCCGAGCGAGGCCTTGGGCTCTAAGCGAACCAGTGATTGCACTGCTGCAGTGCAGCGTTCTTGAACTCGGCGATCGATCGATGGGTGTTAGCGAACCCGATCGGCGATTCGCCGCTCTGCTGCTAACTGAAGCCAATCCATGCTGCCTCTGGGATGAATAGGGAGCGTTGCGGGGGGTTGGATGAATAGTGAGCGGTGGCGTTGCCTCTGGATGAGCAGGACCTCGTGGTGTGGAGGGCTGGATGAACAGTAGACGGTGGAGGGTGGCCGTGGAGGGGTGGTTGAACAGGACCCCGTGGTGTGGAGGGCTGGATGAACAGTAGAGGGTGGAGGGGTGCCCATGGAGGGGTGGTTGAACAGTAGCCAGTGGAGTAGCGCACGGTGGAGGCTGGATGAGCAGGATCCTGTGGAGGCTGGAGGAGGTCGACGGTAGCCCGTGGAGGCTGGAGGAGGTCGATGGTGGAGATGAACAGTATCCCGTGGAGTCCCGTTTTGCGATACGCCACACCCCTCCCGATGAACAGGACCCACGTTTCGACCGTAGTGCTCCAACACAAGTCCGTTTCATCCGTTTTGTGGAACGCCACACCCCTCCCGATCAACAGGACCCCTGTTTTGACCGTAGGAGGTCCGTTTCATCCGTTTTACGGTACGCCACACCCCTCTCGATCAACAGGACCCCCCGTTTCGACCGTAGGAGATCCATTTCCTCCATTTTGCGGTATGCCGCGCCCCTCCCGATCAACAGGACCCCATTCCGAACGTAGGAGGTCCGTTTCCTCCGTTGTGCGATTTTCCAGGCCTCGTTTCCATAGCCTGTTCCATCCAAGCCCTCCCGATGAACACGACCACGCATTCCGTTCCGACCCAGCCGGTTGGCTCCCATGCGTTCCGTTACCTCCCAATGAACACGACGCATTCCGTTGCCTCCGCATGAACACGATGCATTCTGTTGCCTCCCCATGAACATGACGACAATGTTGTTTCTCCGTTCCGACCCAGCCATGTACGTATGCGTGAGTAGGCGTTCGAGACCCTTCCCGTATGTACGTACGTGGCTGTATTTTCTTTCTTGCACCCTCGCCGCTGTACGTACCTGTACATGCTACGTGCGCGCCTCTACAACAACCAGTATGTACGTACACGTTCGCGACCAGAATGACAATGCTACGTATGCTTCGACCAGGTGGGTCCCGATTGTCAGGCACTTCCTTGCCTACGAAGATGTAGCTGGTGGGTCCCAGCAGTCAGGGGGGCGAATCGTTTTTTTTTGCCCGGACGCACTTCCTTGCGTGCAAAGATGTAGCTGGTGGGTCCCAGTAGTCAGGGGGAAATGTTTTTTTCACGAAATACGGTGGCCCGTCCAGTGGGTCCCCGCTGTCAGGTGGAGGAATAATTATTTTGCGCGTAATAAGGAGACACTTCCTTGCTGCGGCCATGGACCCAGCTGCCAGCCTCTCCACGTACAGTCCATGTCCGATGGAAGCCATTCCTTGACCACGTTGACCACGCTGCGCCGAGAGCACCAGGGCGGTGGACAACGGCGAGGCCTAGGAAGGGGACGATGCGGAGCAGGGGAAGACGCGGCAGTGGATGCCCATGCGTAGAGGAGTACGAGGGTTCACTGGTTCGTTGCGGTGTGAGGCTTCGTCGCCTTGAGAATAACGAGGGTGTGGGTGAGTAGAGGATGGCCTGGCCAGCGGTGGGAGTAGTAGGGGGCGGTGAGGCCTCCGATGCATCGCAGCCGGCCACGGGAGGCAGGAGCACGAGGCACGACCGGCGCTGGTTTGGGCGGCTGGAGCAAGAAGACCAGAGGTTGAAGAAGCACTACGGCAGTTGGATGGACATCATATGGTCACTGGAGCTAGAATCATGCATATTGACTAAGTTGACAAAGCCCTCCGTCCCTGTCAACTTAGTAGGCCCACAAGTCAGCCTGCCACTATCTTTGGCCCCGACTAACGGGGAGTATTCATTTTTTTGTGCGTAATAAGGAGGCACTTCCTTGCGTGCGAAGATATAGCTGGTGGGTCCGAGCTGTCAGCGGCGGTAACGTTTTTTTCGCGAAATACAGAGGCCCTTTTAGTGTGTCCCTGATGTCAGGTGGAGGAATTATTGTTTTGCGCGTAATAAGGAGGCATTTCCTTGCGTGCGGCCATGGACCCAGCTGTCGGCCTCTCCATGTACAGTCCACTTCAGATGCATGTCGGTTGTTGACCATGTTGACCAGGCCACGCCGAGAGCACCAGGGCGGTGGACGACGGCGAGGCCTAGGAAGGGAACGTGTAAGTGCATCTAGTGCCCCTTAGTGATTTTGGTGTATTGAAGACTTATAGGTTGAGGGACTGATGCATTTGTGAGTGTACACATGTCTATAAGTCTATGAGGAGTTTGATATTTACAGAGAAAGTCGACCCCTAAAAATGAAGTTCTTGTTGAAGACTTTGATATCGAGGACTTTAGAAGACTTTGAAAGTGAAGAATTTGGTGTGACCTTGAAGACTTGGTATTCATTTGAGGAACATGAAGCGTGAAGACTTTTGTTTTCGTAGTTTCATTTTCTCTTTCTTGAGTCATAAAACACCGTCTTGTTAAAGGGGTAGAGGAAATACTAAGGAAAATTTTCCATGTGATGCTCAACTCAAAATCCTACACCTACCAATCCCTTGAGTGAAGCCATTGGAAATCTCATACAGATTCAGTCAAATTCTTGATGTGAGAGACACAGTTCTTACAGTCCTTGAGGACTTTCTTTCTGGCCGAGGAGTTAGGAATTCGCCAGTCTTGAATTGCCTACGATGAGAACATGATAGCCATGAGG